>OZ005656.1:45281523-45881523 GCA_963930645.1 Salticus scenicus | reverse complement strand
CTCTTCCCTCCCCCCTTAAAAATCCAAAATTCCAAAATCGCAGAAAATAATTTTTTTGTACTCAAGTCTGGTCTTTCCATCTGCAATTTCTTCACCGTTAAGTAATTTGGAGCCGAGTTAAGCCTTCTGCCCCCCAAGGGGGACAGGGGGGGTATTTTGCAAAGTTCCGTCTTAGTTGGGGATCAGGCTCCGAAAACCAACCTGGTCACTAAAATTTGTGACCCTCTTTCCCACAGAATCGTCATGGCAGTGTTGAGTCAGTGAATCAGTGAGTTTACTCTTTTATATGTACAGATTTGTTTATATTTTTATGGACTACTTGGCTTAAGGTTGCTGTCACAAAAATAGAATCCTTGGCGTAAAATGTCCTATCTACTTCAGTATTAAAATTAAAAATATACCCAGGATTATCAACTAATAAAGCTCTTTAATACAGATCTGAATTAGCTTTCATTTTCTTATTATTTAATTTTGATAATAACGTTATGTTCCCATGTGCCTAAGCAAATTTAATATTTATTATTTTTTTTTTTTTTATTATTATTCGCGTGAAATATTCTTTGGCAACAATTAAAAATTAAAATAAATTATTTTAAAGTTTTATTTTAGAAGAAATATCTATATTATATATTAATTAAAAATTTACATTTTTTTTTCGGTATAAATAGTAGCCTATGTCTTATTCCAGACTATTATCTATCTCTGTACAAAATTTCATCCAGATCCGTTTAGCCGTTGTGGCGTGATTGAGTAACAAACATCCATCCAAACTTTCGCATTTATAATATTAGTATAGATTAGTTATCATGTGCATGTGTTAGATTGAGTTATTTTGCTGTCAAATTGACAAAATTGTAATTTTCAATTTCAAAACTCTGTCGTTCTTGGCGCTTATTGTATTTGGTGATCAAAAACGTAATACGAAAATATGCATGCCAGATGTATATTTTCGTAATATGCATTGTACGAAATATTGTTTCATATTATTCATTACTCTCTTAATATAAGTTGTTAAATAATTATGATTTTTGAAAGGAATTAAATTATGTTCGCCAAATAATTTGGCGATATTTTTTTTTCTGCTAAGGATGACCGATATCAAATCTATTCCGCTGCAACATATTAGTATCTTATATCGGATACTTTATTTAGACATTTGAAAACAAATTTGACTTCAAATTATGATAGAATATTTATCATTTTCCTTTTAATTAGTATATTAGTTGGATATTTATTGTGTAAATATCATCTTTTGAAATGAAATGCTTGTGTTTTCAATCAAATATGGAAATTTGCCATTTTTTTTTTTTTTTTTTTTTTTTTTAGATTTTTGAAATTAAAAATTCAAATTTTGTCAATTTTACAACAAAATTAACTTAATCTAACGCATGGACATGATAATTAATACATCTATACCTAAATATGGGGATTAAAATCGGGAAATAATTTTCCGCGATTTTTAATAATTTTTTACAAAAAATCCAATGGACGTTTAACATAGGAAATATTTTTCTTGCATCCACGAACGGCCAGTGACGTCATCACTTCGCTTGCGTATTAGCACTTTATCAATGTGTAAAAGAAATTTTTAATTAAAAATGACGTCAATTTTTGTGAGATGCATAATTTTTTTTTATAATTTTTATCGTTCACGTTTAGATAAATGTATTTATTTTCCTGTTGAAAAAAATAAATAAATTCGTTTTCTTTTTTTTTTTTTTTTTTTTTTTTTTTTTTTTGGCAACAATTAAATTATGGATAAATATAAATGGCTAATTTTTTGCTATTATTAGCTTACAAAATTGCTATTTTATGCATAAAAATCGCAAAAACAAATTTCTTTTCGGAATAAAAGGCAGCCAACTTTTTAAGTTAGGGTATAAGCTATCTCCATTACAAATTTCATCGAAATCCGTCGAGCAGTTTTGGCGTGAAACTCAGTCAAATAAATTCACGGACATTCACATTTATATATATACTAGCAGACCCGGCCACGCGTTGCTGTGACTGAGTTATACAATGAATTATACGGCTGTAAACTATTTAGTACAGTCAAATTATTATTTACGAACAAAGACGAAATCGTTGTAGCCGATGTAAAAACCCACAGGGTTGAGATTTGAAACTTAGGTCAAAATTTGGAAGCGATTGATAAAAATTTTCGTAGTGTTGATATTAAGCACAAATTAATTTTATTGTAGGGTCCTATAAATTTTAATGGAGAAGTGATATATATTATTTCTAATGCTACTTTGGATAAAATTGCTAAAATGACTAATATATAAATTAAATTCTAAATAAAAGTATAAAAGAAACAGACGATTTTAAAATCAATTTTTATGGAGGAGTGAAATATAATATATGCTATAATGGATAATTTTACTATAAAATGACCTCATCATTTTAAATATTTTAAAGAGGGCAACAGCTGTAGTTATAAAAAGGAAAACAATAAGGCTAAACCAGAAAAATAAGTAAATTTGATAAATATTTTAAAACTTTAAAATTGGAAATCTTATGAAATATTGGACATTTAAAGTAAATACATGTATCATTTTAAATAGAAAAAGATTTTGGAAAAGTTTAGTGTATTTTAACGAAGTGATGAGAAGTTTTTGAGTATGGTAAAATTTTAATAGTAAATTCAAGTTAATAAAGATGGGAAACATTGAGGATTAAGATAAGAATAATTATAACATTAAAAAAAAAAAAAAAAAAACTTTTTATATACCATGCTTTTAAATTTTAATATACTAATAATATACTAATTAAAAGGAAAATGATAAATATTCTATCATAGTTTGAAGTCAAATTTGTTTTCAAATGTCTAAATAAAATATCTGATGTAAGATACTAATATTTTGCAGCGGAATAGATTTCATTTCTGTCATCCTTGGCGAAAAAAAGAGAATATCGCCAAATTATCTGGCGAAAATATTTAATTCCTTTCAAAAATCATGGTTATTTTAACATCTTATATTAAAAGAGTAATGAATAATATGAAACAATATTTCGTACAATACATATTACATGTCATACATACGCACAATGAATAATACATATTACATTTCGTACAATGTATACATCTGGCATGTATATTTTCGTGTTACGCTTTTGATCGCCAAATAATAATAATAATAATAAAAAAAGCCAAGGGCGACAGAGTTTTGAAATTTAAAATTAAAATTTTGTCAATTTGACAGCAAAATAATTCAATCTAACACCCGCGATAACTAATACATATCTATACCCAAATATAAGGATTAAAATCGGGAAATAAATTTCCTCGATTTTTAATAATTTCTTACAAAAAATCCAGTGGGCAATTAACATAGGAAATCTTTTTCTTGGCTGCACAGACGGTCAGTGAGTCACACTTCGCTTGCGTATAGAACTCATAGATATAGTATAGCATATATAGAATAGAGTGATCATTGGGGAGAAAAAAGTTATTCCTTTTCATTTGGGAAAAGACGTTTTTACCAAAATATGGCCGTCTTTCCCCGAGTGAATACACACGGGAATACATACTAATATTTTAGCAAATAAAATTTATGAATAATTTATTTGCTAAAGGGGAATGGAAGACTCCAGATACAGTTTCAAATTCATATTTCTTTCTTTCTTTTCTTTTTTTTTTTTTCAATACCACTTAATGGCTGTTTCCAAAGCTTTTATTTATTTTATTTTTTTTCGGCATCAAAAATCTTTGTACGATAACATGGGGATGAGAGATCAATATATATTACTATATCTATGATAGAACTACATTAGCACTTTATCAATGTGTATAAAATCTTTAAATTGATTATGACGTCAATTTTCGTGAGATGCATAATTTAACTTTTTATAATTTTTTAACGTTCACGTTTGATTAAATGTATTTATTTTTATGTCGAAAGAAAATGAACTCGTATTTTTTTTTTTTTTTTTTTTTGGCAACAATTAAATTAATGGAACTCACAGATATTTTGGAGCAACTTTAATAAAGGTCTATAATTAACAAATAATTGCAATAAAACAATATTGTGACAATAAATTGAGATAAAAACTATCCTATCTCTCAAGTTGGACCAAACTGCACACAGTGTGCAATATTTCATTAAAATCGGTTCCTTAGTTTAGGAGTTTACCCCGGACAAACATCGTGACACGTAATTTATATATATATACAGATAAGACTAGCAGGCTACGCCCGCTTCGCTGGTCACTATTGTTAAATGAATCAATATAGTGAATGAATTCTCAAAATTACATCAGTTTTTATCATGCGAAGAAAAAAAAAAAAAGAGAGAGAGAAAAAACGTGATTGGAAAAAATGTCGCAACGGGTCCCCACTGCCCTTGGAAGCGCAGGCAATTGTACGCGGTTCGCGCTTTTATGTTTAACACTCTTAATGAATCACTATATTAACGTAAGGGAAAAAAAAAATTCTCCCATCAGTGGAATAATTTGTTCGGGCCACCACTGCGCAAGGCTCGCATGCTCCTTCACCTACCGTTCCCCGCCTCTACTATCCTTTTGGCAACACACCAATTATCATGATAAACTGAATTCATTAAAATTCATGTATACTTTCCGTTACATTTTTTATGGTTTCAAGTGTTTTAATTCAGATTACACATTTCTCGAAAAAAAAAGAACAGAGATATTACATAGTTAAAAAATACGTAACTACATAAGATAATTCAATTTTGTGAGATTAAATTATACTTTAAATATTAAGTCTTTTATAAATAATCAGTGGAAAAAAATATGGATTATAACTCTTTTAATTTAGACAAATTCTTTTATAAATATTTAGTTATTCAGTTATTTTCATTAGAATTTTATCATATTTTAATGACATTCATATTATGAGGCATATAGAGAAAATTAAATATTACATGATACTAAAAAAAAAATAAATATATTTTATTTCAGTCTTTAGAAGAAATTATAACAATATTCCCCTAGAAAAAAAGGTTTTTTTTTTTTTTTTTTTTATAAATTATTCTAAGAGAGAAGAGTGCAAGTATAATTATCATATTTCTTAAGCACACTGTAAAATTCACACAAAAATAATTAACTGTAACCTTATCTTACAAGTTAATTAATTTTAAAATTAATTAACTCACGCCTAATTAAATTCCTATTGTAAAATTTTAATAAAAAGAAACTGTTTTAAGCAGCAAGAAAAAAAGCCATTGTATAATCAATTAAAATATAAAATATAATACGATACGTCCAAAAAGGCTAATTAAAAACTATCTTTTCAGATTATAATTATAAATGTCATGTAGAATATTTCTTGTATTTAGTTTGAACAATAAATGATACATTTAAGTTTTAAATATATATTAGACATCTCTAAATTTTTAATAAATTTTCTTTTATCTGCTTTTAGCGGCTTCATGCACGAGATAGTTCAAAGATGAAATAAATGAACACATTTTTACATAAAAATACAAATATGAACGTTCTTCAATGTCATATTATAAGTATTAAGTTTATGTATATACATACATATGCCCGGTGAGTCTAATTTAAAAAATAAATAAATAAAAGGAATGACAATACTCATTTGAACTGCACATAATTACCATAGTACACAGGGTCGTTTTCTACCCTGAGAGAAAGGTATAAGTAAAATTATAATGTCAACATGAACTTATAACAATGTTAAAAAAGGGAATAAATGATACCAAAAGTTGTATATTCTGATTTACTTATTACAGAAAAACTCACAGTAAGTGCTCAATGTAGCAGCCAAGCGGCGAATGAATGAATGCCGCCTCTTTTCGAAGATTCCTCGTATTGGGTTAATTTTGCCATCGGGAACATTCTCGGCGCGAAATCATCATTTGAGTCCAGAGGCACCTCGTTTACTAAAAAAGTTTTGTACCCCTAGAAAAAAAATGTCTATTGGGTTTAGGTCCGGTGAGCGAGAATGCCTATCTACAGGTTTGCTACGTGCGAGATAGGTGTCATTCAAGAAGTCCCGGAATGTGCTGAAACGTATGCTGGGGCTCCGCCGTGCTTAAACCACATGTTTCATTGGATGGGAAGCAGAAGAGCATGCAACAACCTGGAAAACACTTGTTCCAAGAAGATATGATATGTTGCGCTGATCAAATGGTCTATCAAGATGTAAGAAGACGGAACTACAAGAAGATGGAACTACAACACAATCACCAAAGGTACCTGACTAGATGATCACGGAAAAAATTTGCTGGTGTTTACGAGGGGTTGGTCTGTGTAGATTGGTGTTAGACTAAAAGTATTGACCTCGCAGGTTGAAAATGCCTTTTTTGCTGAGTATTATTTCATCACTAAATAATATTAATGCACAAAACGTAACTCGTTATTCCTCATCTCGTGTATGAACTGTACTAATTCTGCCCGGCGAAGAGAGTCATTTCACGCTTTTTACGCAGGTAAGGGATGCATGCATTCCTGATTGATAATACACACCAACATTTTATGATAAATATTCATTCCGCAAACTACTGCTCGCATTCTTGTAAAAAGAGTTTCTAAAATTCTCGTTAGGAGTCTGTCTTCCATTTCTGGGGTTCATACATTTCGAGAACTTCTTGCATTAGATTTGAGATGACAAACGCACCGATTTCTTGCAGTAGTCGATCCACACTAAGGAAAGTAATGACGTGGAATACGGCGCATTGTAAATCGCTATTCGTACAATATTCGTGTTTTGCGTCTTTTTTTTTTCTTTTTTTTTTTTTCTGCTCTTCACCATATGTGAAGTGCATATCTGTCAATTTCTCATATGTGTATTGCGCCATTACTTTTACGAAACATCCGGACGATATTATCAAGGTAATACTTTAAAGTGTTGATGTTGTGTTGTTTTAAATGGACAACATTTCAGATGATTGGCTTTCTAAGAAAATTACTAAGCTGCTTCTTCTCATTGAAAATGTGCATACGATTTGGTTTTATTTTTTGCTCTACGGTCATGTCAGCACAAGTGGTCTATTATAACGATACCTACTGCTTAATATAGTTTCCATAATATTACGAAAATCCATGCCTGCATCTGGATTTGAACTCGGAACTTCTGGAATGGATGCCAGTGCATTACCTATCACCACATCTTTCTTATGATATATCATACGTACGCAGGTACAAAATGACCCCGTCAAAAGCGAGGACGTGTTCATGCTCGATATTTTAATTTTACTCTTTGCTTCCTGTCACTAAGCAACCATATGTTCTACAATAATCATTGCTCGTAGTAGGAGGTGTCTTATTTTGTAAAAACAGTTATACTCACCCTGAATATATATTCCTAGAGTTTATTTTTATGTGAAATTAGAATATATTTTCCACCTTTTTTGAAAAAAAAAAATCACTCCATAAATACATACATGCAATCCACTCTTAAATATCACTTAAACGTTAGTGGAACGCCTTCTTTTTTTTCAGACTCAAAATGTTTTTAGTCTGAGTGTCAAATTTAAGTTATTGACTAAAAAGGGAACCTTCTATTCTATGTTAAAAAAATAAATGTGAAAATAATAATACATTTTAATATTACAAATAAAGTAAAATTTACTCAAAGTCTAATTTCATTGAGTGAATTTTCAGAATTATTGCTCTAGTTAAAGTTCGTAGTTGATTAATTTCATGCGCAAGCAGTCAAAAAGACTTTTTTTTTTTTTTTTTACTTTTCAAACAATTTAATTACTTTTATTTTTTCATGATATAATAATGTAATTTTTTGATATAATTTTTATTTTCTCTTGCTATATTTTATGATAAATTTGGATATGTAATATTTATATAAATAAAATATTATATATCTAAAAAGTATATACCACCATGAATTAAAAATAAATATCTAAATTTAAATAACTAAGCAAAAGGAAATCCTAAATGCTTGCACTTGTCATGTCTGTCACGCAATTAAATATTCTTTATCTATATTTATTTATTAAAATTTCTGTACTTTTTTTTTTATTATATATCGTATGAAAGTCCTATTTGTGCAAATTAAAATTTTTTAACTTCAAATGTGTCTTAATTGAGTGATAAAGAAGAGTTACTGAAGTCATGCCAGTTTTTTAACTTGTCTGGCACGTTACATTTTTACATTATAAGTATATATATATATATAATATATATATATAAATTAAAAGTTTTGTATTAATTAATTACAAACCATACATACATATACATAGGCACGCGAAAATTCCTTAATATTAGTGTATATTTAATATTTAAATTGGATAAGAAAGTTGTCTGATCTATAGCCCCTCACAAATTAAATTAACTTGTTTCTAAAATATAATTTTGGGATAATATATAAGCTATTTATAAATTTCGAGATTAATTAAAATAGTAAAAATTCTGTTTGAATTTCAATTTTTTGGTGCGCTAAAATAAAATAACAACAACAACAAGTTTTAATTTATTTAAAGTCATATTGTTTATTGTAAATAGTGCTTAACAGAAAATATTTCTGTAGTTTATTCCAGTAGAAAGTAAGTACTCTGTATATATATATATATATATAGATAGATAGATAGATATAGATATAGATATAGATATACACGATGATATAGTTATATAAAAGTAAATATAGGATATAATAAATACATAAAGCATATAAATTTCTTTAAAATACTTTTAAAAATATGTAAATTTATTAGAAGTTTTCATACCAATGAATAGTTATGATAAATAAAAAAATAAAATTAAAAAATCATATATAAAATCAAAATTTGCATAACAATAATAATTCACTAATAAAAGATGATGCCTAAAGTTTTAATTAATTAATCTAATTAATCAAAATTAATTTGATGTATCCTTAGGAAAATTTTACCTCTTCAAAGCGAAATAGAATGAAGTTCGGAGAAAATTGGTCTTTGAACACAAAATTATTGCCTCTAGTAATGTAATCATACTTTCCTTAAATTCAACTGGAGTGTTTTGCTTTCATAGAAAGATAATTTATTCTAATTAATGATTTATTTGAATAATGTAAAGTGCATTTATAAATCTTATTCATTGCTTTGGAGATTTTTTTGTAAATAGTAAATGATATTTTAAATTTAATTAAAGGTAACATTAACTCTAAAAGATTTATTTAATTAAAAATACAAACGCATATCTTGTTTAAAGGCATTTGATTTTTCGTAAATATTTTCTTCGTTTTTATTCTTCATTTATATAGTCGTTAAACATTAAATTCGTAAATTAAATTAAAAAACCATTGCAGAAAAGTCTTTTAGATATATTTTAATGCTATGAGCAAAAATGTATTCTCTCTAAGACGAAATTTTTAAATATGAAACTAAAAATAGCTTATAATTTCGCTTAAAGGGATGTTGCTAACCCTAAAAATATGGAAATAAAATTCTTTAAAATGAACAATGTATTGCTAATAATTAATTTCTGTCGTTACACTCCCTGAGGAAATTCTCTATAGTGTAACCACATTTCCTAAAACTAGTAGCGAGAACAAGTCCAGATTCTTGGAGGGATTCTAAATGGATGACTAGAACGACGCGGAATTTCCCTTTGTTTGTGGGGAAAAGCTGCGCTATGATTGGCTATAGTCCTTTATTTGTGGGCTAAATTAAGACTCCTATAGGTTAAATTTCCTCATGACGTCGAATGACGACAGAAAGTCACGTCGTCAATTCGCTGAAAGGTGTGGATTTGGAAAACATCCAATCATTTGGCGTTCTCTTATCGCTTATTTTCTTTCTATCACTGAACTCGTTGAGGCAGACTTGCGCAGAAGCTTCGATGGTTTCAAGAAATGTGGTTGAAAAATAATGTTCTGATACGATTGTAAACAAAACAACAACAAAAAAAAAAAAAATAAGAAAAATAAGCATAGTTTGAAAGGGAAGTCTATTTTTTTCACGCATGCAGAACCTACTGAAAACAAAACAAAATTTATTTGTTTATTTATTATTATTATTTAATAAACAGATTTCATTTTGTGAGACGCATTTTTTATAGCAATGAAATATACTAATTCATTACATTTTTATGAATTTCATTTTTAATACTTGTTTTTAACAGACCCATTATCAAGCCTCAATATTTCAATTCTTTCCACATATTGGGATTATTGGGATCCCATATATGGGATTTTTGACGTTGTAGAAGATTCTAGAAACTTACCGATAATACACTTAATTAAATCTAGTAACTTCCCTACTAAAAATGATCCGTAGAGATCAATAAAAAAAATTTGTACGTGGAAATGGCCAACGGATATCAATTGACATCCATAGAAATTAATATCCGTAGAGATCAATAAAAAAAAATTTGTACGTGGAATTGGCCAACGGATATCAATTGACATCCATAGAAATTAATATCCGTAGAGATCAATAAAAAAAAATTTGTACGTGGAATTGGCCAACGGATATCAATTGACATCCATAGAAATCAATATCCGTAGAGATCAATAAAAATAAATTTGTACGTGGAAATGGCCAACGGATATCAATTGACATCCATAGAGATCAATATCCATAGAAATCAATAAAAAATTTTTTTACGTGGAAATGGGCAACGGATATCAATTGATATCCACAAAGATCAATATCCGTAGAGATCTATTGCTATCAGTAGTTCACATCAATAGATAAAACAAAAAATCTATAGATTATTAAATGAAGATCCACAGCATATTGCTCAATTAATCTTTACAGACATCCATCAACCTACTAATATAAGCACACTCATAGGTCAATACATAACAAATTTGAGATAATAAATTTAAAATATAGAGAAACAAACTTTAATTTATAAGAAGTACACACTCATGTTTGTGAAAATTGCAACACCATAAAAGAATTGTCAGAAATTAATGAAATTTATTCCACATATTACTGATAGTGGTACAAATAAACAATCACATGTACAAAACAAAAAAAAGGCTGAAATCAGTACTGTGTGTGTCCACTACGCCGAGCAATGAGAGCCTGTACACGTTGTGGCATTGAATCATACAGGTTATGAACGAAATCCTGGAGAATAGCATTTCAGATGACTTTGACGATGCTAAACTTCAATCTTACTGTGTGCCCCCCACCAGTTGTTTGAGCAAGTCACCGACCAATGAAATCAGAGACATGCTCGATGAGTGACATATCCAGGAAATAAGCAGGCTATGGAAGAAGCTAACCCTGTTGTGCACTGAAGAAGGCTTGTGCAGTATGAGAAACATGCGCACGGGCATTATCCTGCTGAAATACAGCATCAGAAATGCGTCGAAGAAGGGGAAGGACCTCTGGCTTTGAAACTTCCCTTACGTGTAGCAATCACTGTTGAGTTGCATACAATGTGCACTAGATGGGATCGACAATTATATCCAATAGCTCACCACACCATGATGCTAGGCATTTGTGCAGCATGATGCTGGAACTAGATAACACACTGTGGGAACAGATGTTTCCCTCAGTAATGTTTGATGCACACTCTTCCATCATTGTACTCCAGATTGTAGCGAGATTCATCGGAGAAAACAATTTGTTGCCACTAGGCACACCACGTGCTGTGTTACTGAGCCCTTTGAAGTTGGAGGCGTCTGTGATTCAGTAAGAGCAGAATCCTGTGTAGAGGAACCCTTGCATGGAATTGATGCTGCAGCAAATGGTGATGATCCATGGAGCTACACAACAAAACACCTGTAACCGTACTCGAACATTGTAGTAACACACAAGAGGAAGCTGTATGGTCCATCACAGCCATGTGGATGGGGTGTCTGTCGTCTCGTCGTTCTATTGCGTGCCCTACTGCCAGGTTTTAGGCTTGTTTGATTCTCCTCTGTCCATTTCTTCCAAACACGCATCACTGTTGTGGCATTACACTGCATGCGGGCTGCGATTTCTCAATACGAAAATCCTCTCTCTCGCATACCAACAATGTGGCCTTGCACGAACTCCATTAATTGTTCGTATAGCATCTTACTCTTTGATGTGGCATACTGACCATTAATGAAACATTTACCGCCGACATAGGACGATAAACAGATTTCAATGCACCTTTACAGTCCTTTATGTACCTGGAACATGCGACTGATAAGGATTCAGATCTCGTTCCATGCATGCCCAATCGTTTTGTAATTCTAATCATTTGCATGACTCACCTTACTTTACATTTCCTGTAAGTTTGGTTCAATTTGCATAATCCCTTTATGGTGTTGCAATTTTCACAAACATGAGTGTAATTTTAATTCGCAATATTTTAAATAATAGCAGTTTACATATTATAAGTGAAATAATGATTTTTTTTTTTTTTTCAAAAAAGTATATATATATATATATATATATATAGCTAACTCAAAATACTCAAACTAATCAATCAATTAACTTTTTAGATCTTAAAATAATCATTTATGGTAATAAAATTTACACAGATATCTATGACAAATGGCAAGATTTTAGTTTTAAAGTAAACTTATTTACACATTTTAATTCCTGTTTGCATCTTTCAGTATTTAGAAACATCATCATCAACCATTTATTTCAAATTAATAATTTATGCTCTGCGAAGTTTAAAAACAAGAATATTAATAAACTGATCACAGCCACTGCTAAAATGGGTTTTCCTAAAAACTTTGTATTTTCTATCCTTAACCATTTTTTTTTTTTTTTTTAATGTAAACATAAAAAATAAATAAAAATAAAAAAACTGTGTACACTTTTGTGTATATTAACAAAAAAATTATAAAATAATAAAAGACAATAAAAAAGGTAGTGGTTGGGTGGGCAGATGTTTGATTACGGAGGTGGGGTGGTGTTGTCAGGCTGGATGGTTGGGTGGGATTGTTAAATTAAAAAAAATAAAATAAAGCAGAAGGCTTGTTGCATTTACTTTGTATTACTATGCAAACTTTCTTTTTTCATTAAAATTTCAGTTTCTTCTTTCTTGAGTTGGCAACTATTCTTAAAATTCTAATCATGCTATTAAACACATTGTAATCAATCATTGTTGCTTCGAGGTCTCATTGTTATTCATCTGCTTTGAAATTCTGCTTTTTTAAATCCATATGACTCCTATTCTGGTCTTGGCTGGCTGGAGAAGTGTTGCCGGCCTGAAACTAGTTTAACCCCATAGTCAAGTCACAAGTCTTGCCGCCTGCTTCCTTCCTTCCTATCTTAAGTTTCTTAAATTATTTTTTCATAAATTTTGATATAGTTTATGGTTTTAAGTTAAGATTTGTTGTGTTACTTTATTGATTCGTTTGTTTTCAGGCTGTTAACAAATCTGGTTTCTTTAAATTTATGTATTTAATCCCCTGAATTTTTTTTTTCATTTTTCTGAACTTCTCAAAGAAATTTTTAATCTTATTGGTCATTGGTGTTTCAGTGATCTTGTATCTGTTGCTTGGCTTTTACTATGCTTAATAGATAATCATTATTATATATATATATATATATATATTTGGACAATGCAGGTCTTTTCTGCTACAAACTTGACTTTACTAAGCGCTTTTTTGTTTCTTCAAATGGGTCTTCTTGTTTTTCTTTCTAAATAATCCTTTCATGAAATAATTCTATAAATAGAAAGAAAAAGTAAAATTAGATATTTAACATAGAAAATGCTACAATAGAAAATAAAATAACTGAAAAATAGAATATAATGGAGTATCACAGTGTAAATTGGGTAAAGAGTCAATTACGACCAAAATAACCATTCATATGTCAATTTTTTTTAAAAATAGATATTTAAAAAAATAATCACACTTTTTTCCTATGGGAACAAAAAACTAAGATTTTTTGGATAATAGTAGTGCTGACTCTAGGCTAATTTGACATCCTGCAGTCCTTTTTCAACCCATTTTATCATCCAGCTCTCATTCTAAATGTTCAGAGGCCTTTAGGTACTTTTCTTCTTGACTTTTCAACCATCTAGCAATAATTCTACAGCATTCCTGAAAGAACAAATGCATATAGAGTATATATATATATGTATACAGTCATTCCCACTTAATTGGGTAATTTATAATCGAATACCCCGCTTATTCAAATAAAATTTGTTAGAACCAAAATCAATCTCATAAGATCAATGTTAAATTTCCCCATTAAAACAAATATTTGTCACATACTGTCCCCAGTTATTCAAATAAAATTTTAAGTCTTTCTTATTAAAAATGATTCTCAATCAAAAAATACCAGATTTCCTTTTCTAAAAGTAATTAAAAATTGTTCATTGTTGCTGCAAAAAGCAAAATTTGAAAACATCGAATGTGAAATACGGCATGATGAAAAAGTAATTAATGATTTTGAGAACAGTGAAATTCATTCAGATGGAGCTTGTGCAATTTAAAGAATTAGATGGAGATGAAATGACAGAAGATGGCAAAGAAACTTTCACATCTTCCTCGCAAGACAAAGATGAAAATGTAAGTAATGATGAGCTAATCTATCCAGTCCCACCTCTGAAACAAATGAGTCTTATGCTATAATTCGCCGACAATTTAAGGCTTGTTTAGGTGACTATAATCTACTTTATAAATTAAAAAAAGAATTGTAGAAATGTTCAGCAT
This sequence comes from Salticus scenicus, assembly GCA_963930645.1. Taxonomy (NCBI): domain Eukaryota; kingdom Metazoa; phylum Arthropoda; class Arachnida; order Araneae; family Salticidae; genus Salticus; species Salticus scenicus. Next base: position 45,867,002 of record OZ005656.1, on the reverse strand, counting down.
CCGTGAAAACATAATTAATTATCAGAGATTTCTCCAGAGAGGAAATAAATATTATACGAGTGATAGTGAATATTCTACTTCTTTATAAGCTCTGGAATCTAATTAGGTAAGATTTACTTTATACTTTTATCTATTTTCTTTAAAATGGAGCAAAAAAAAAAGCTTTTAAATATATAAATCTTTGAATATGAGATTACATAAGTTTTCACTTCCGGGCGACATTGTACGGCGAAATCCGAAAACTAATTTCTCAAAAATTTCCCTCAAAAGTCCCTTATTCTACATACTTATACTTCAATGCACAAAAGGAACATTATATTCACCATAAGTAACACACATTTAAAAATTCTTACTGTATATTTACAATAAAACTTACCAATAATTGCTAATTTTTGCGAAGTGCTAATAGAAATTTGTTCAACATTCAAAATTGTGCAAAACATAAAAATCGTAAAATATGTGTTCACTTTTTTTTCACAAAAAACTGAAAATTCAGCAATAAAACTGAATTTCAATTGTTTATAAAATTTGTACATGTTATTTATTTCAAAAGTGAATAAAAAAATCCATTTTTAACTAAAAGATTTCTTACTAATGGCTTAAATTAATTTCTGGGAGGGTGCGAATATAGGCAATGAAAATAAAGTGTTATTTTTTTTAATTCCCATGAAAATACCTGTATCATTCTATATTTCATCTTAACAAGGCAAAATAATAATGAATTACACTTCAAATATGCCTATATGAACATTTTTACCATATGTTAGCAAATAATTTGCTCGACATTGCAAATTTTTACAAACATAAAATTTTGAAAGCGTTTGTTTACATTTTTTGAAAATATACTGAAAATCCATGAATAAAACTAAATTTTAGATCTTGAAAATACAGTTATAGTTATGTACTATTTATTTCAAAATTAAGCATTTGAATTCATCTTTATCAAAAATATTTCTTACTAATGGTTAAAAATCAATATTTGCAAAACTACCGAATGTTGGCGATGAAAACCAAGCGTTATATTTCAGAAATTTCCAAAGAAATACCCATATTATTGCATATTTCATCTTAATAAGGTAAAACAATCATGATTCATACTTCAATTAAACCTAATTATGAATATTGTTAATATATTTTTGCAAGAAATCTGCTCAACATTCAAAATTATGCAAAACATAAATATCGTAAAATATCTGTTTACTTTTTTTCACAAAAAACTGAAAATTCATCAATAATACTGAATTTCAATAGTTTATACAACTTTTATATGTTAATTATTTCAAAAATAAGTAACAAAATCTATTTTTAACAAAAATAATTCTCTCTAATGGCTCAAATTCATTTTTGCAAGCTACCGAATACAGTCGAACCTCGTTAACGTGAACATGCTTAATGTGAATTACTTTTAACGTGAACTGTTTCCACAATCCCTGTCAACAGGAAGATTAGTTTTCGAATTGCTTATAGTATTAACCACTGACAACATGAACAGATCTGTTACCACCGTTGAGATTCACGTTAACAAAGTTCGAAAATATTGGCGATGAAATCGAAGTGTCATTTTTTAAAATTTCCATGAAAATAAATTTATTGCTGCATATGTAATCTTAATGAGGCAAAACAATCATGATTCATACTTCAATTAAACCTAATTATGAATATTTTTAATATATTTTTTCAAGAAATCTGCTTAACATTCAAAATTATGCAAAACAAATATCGTAAAATATCTGTTTACTTTTTTTCACAAAAAACTGAAAATTCATCAATAATACTGAATTTCAATAGTTTATACAACTTTTATATGTTAATTATTTTAAAAGTAAGTAACAAAATCTATTTTTAACAAAAATAATTCTCACTAATGGCTCAAATTCATTTTTGCAAGCTACCGAATACAGTCGAACCTCGTTAACGTGAACATGCTTAATGGTAATTACTTGTAACGTGAACTTTTTCCACAATCCCTGTCAACAGGAAGATTAGTTTTCGAATTACTTATAGTTATTAACCACTGACACCATGACCAGATCTGTTACCACCGTAGAGATTCACGTTAACAAGGTTCGACAATATTGGCGATGAAATCGAAGTGTCATTTTTTAAAATTTCCATGAAAATAACTTTATTGTTGCATATGTAATCTTAATGAGGCAAAACAATCATGATTCATACTTCAATTAAACCTAATTAAGAATATTTTTAATATATTTTTGCAAGAAATCTGCTCAACATTCAAAATTATGCAAAACATAAATATCGTAAAATATCTGTTTACTTTTTTTCACAAAAAACTGAAAATTCATCAATAATACTGAATTTCAATAGTTTATACAACTTTTATATATTAATTATTTCAAAAATAAGTAACAAAATCTATTTTTAACAAAAATAATTCTCACTAATGGCTCAAATTCATTTTTGCAAGCTACCGAATACAGTTGAACCTCGTTAACGCGGACATGCTTCATGTGAATTACTTTTAACGTGAACTGTTTCCACAATCCCTGTCAACAGGAAGATTAGTTTTCGAATTACTTATAGTATTAACCACTGACAACATGAACAGATCTGTTACCACCGTTGAGATTCACGTTACCAAGGTTCGACAATATTGGCGATGAAATCGAAGTGTCATTTTTTAAAATTTCCTTGAAAATTACTTTATTGTTGCATACGTAATCTTAATGAGGCAAAGCAATCATGATTCATACTTCAATTAAACCTAATTATGAATATTTTTAATATATTTTTGCAAGAAATCTGCTGAACATTCAAAATTATGCAAAACATAAATATCGTAAAATATCTGTTTACTTTTTTTCACAAAAACTGAAAATTCATCAAAAATACTGAATTTTAATAGTTTATACAACTTTTATATGTTAATTATTTGAAAAATAAGTAACAAAATCTATTTTTAACAAAAATAATTCTCACTAATGGCTCAAATTCATTTTTGCAAGCTACCGAATACAGTCGAACTTCGTTAACGTGAACATGCTTCATGTGAATTACTTTTAACGTGAACTGTTTCCACAATCCCTGTCAACAGGAAGATTAGTTTTCGAATTACTTATAGTATTAACCACTAACAACATGAACAGATCTGTTACCACCGTTGAGATTCACGTTACCAAGGTTCGACAATATTGGCGATGAAATCGAAGTGTCATTTTTTAAAATTTCCTTGAAAATTACTTTATTGTTGCATATGTAATCTTAATGAGGCAAAACAATCATGATTCATACTTCAATTAAACCTAATTATGAATATTTTTAATATATTTTTGAAAGAAATCTGCTGAACATTCAAAATTATGCAAAACATAAATATCGTAAAATATCTGTTTACTTTTTTTCACAAAAAACTGAAAATTCATCAATAATACTGAATTTCAATAGTTTATACAACTTTTATATGTTAATTATTTCAAAAATAAGTAACAAAATCTATTTTTAACAAAAATAATTCTCTCTAATGGCTCAAATTCATTTTTGCAAGCTACCGAATACAGTCGAACCTCGTTAACGTGAACACGCTTAATGTGAATTACTTTTAACGTGAACTGTTTCCACAATCCCTGTCAACAGGAAGATTAGTTTTCGAATTGCTTATAGTATTAACCACTGACAACATGAACAGATCTGTTACCACTGTTGAGATTCACGTTAACAAAGTTCGAAAATATTGGCGATGAAATCGAAGTGTCATTTTTTATAATTTCCATGAAAATAACTTTATTGCTGCATATGTAATCTTAATGAGGCAAAACAATCATGATTCATACTTCAATTAAACCTAATTATGAATATTTTTAATATATTTTTGAAAGAAATCTGCTTAACATTCAAAATTATGCAAAACAAATATCGTAAAATATCTGTTTACTTTTTTTCACAAAAAACTGAAAATTCATCAATAATACTGAATTTCAATAGTTTATACAACTTTTATATGTTAATTATTTCAAAAATAAGTAACAAAATCTATTTTTAACAAAAATAATTCTCTCTAATGGCTCAAATTCATTTTTGCAAGCTACCGAATACAGTCGAACCTCGTTAACGTGAACACGCTTAATGTGAATTACTTTTAACATGAACTGTTTCCACAATCCCTGTCAACAGGAAGATTAGTTTTTGAATTACTTATAGTATTAACCACTGACAACATGAACAGATCTGTTACCACCCTTGAGATTCACGTTAACAAGGTTCGACAATATTGGCGATGAAATCGAAGTGTCATTTTTTAAAATTTCCATGAAAATTACTTTATTATTGCATACGTAATCTTAATGAGGCAAAACAATCATGATTCATACTTCAATTAAACCTAATTATGAATATTTTTAATATATTTTTGCAAGAAATCTGCTGAACATTCAAAATTATGCAAAACATAAATATCGTAAAATATCTGTTTACTTTTTTTCACAAAAACTGAAAATTCATCAATAATACTGAATTTTAATAGTTTACACAACTTTTATATGTTACTTATTTCAAAAATGAGTAACAAAATCTATTTTTTACTAAAAGATTTCTTACTAATTGTTCAAATCAATTTCTGGAATGGAGCGAATATAGGCGATAAAAACGAAGTATTTTTTAATACTTCCATGAAAATCCCTTTTCTATTGCATATTCATATTTCATCTGAATATCATAGAGATCATAGATCATAATATCATAGATCATGAATATCATAGAGCATAAATTTTTCAATTTAAAAAATTCATAAATTATTTGGAATTTACGATTTACTTAAAATGGCAGAATAGGGTAAAATTGAGCATAAATGTCTATTTTGAGGATCATAAATATATCAGACAACTTCAAAAAACATTTATGATACTTGTTTGAACATAATTGACTACAAATATTCTAATAGGAAAATTTTGCAAGTTACTCATAATTTAAGATTTTATCAACATAGCAAAATGGGGGGGGATATCCCATATAAATATGCATTTTGAGGATTGTTGAATTGGAAATTGTAGCATGAAAACAAAACTACAAAATTGATCCTAATAAAATAAATTAATAGATTAGAATAAGATAAATGTATCAAAGTGTACGGTGGATAGCCTATTAGGTGGGGATTTCATTCTGTCTCTGTGTCAAGTGTTTGGTCAGATTCATTTCTCTTAACATAATAATCATGTTAAGAGAATGTCCTGTACTAGAAATTTATGAGAACATATATATGATGGGGAACTGAGCAGAGTTCACTTATGCTAACTAGTTTTAATTATAAAAATAAGTTGCACTGCTTTATCCTTTTTTTTTTTTTTTTTTAAGTATTTTAATAGTTGAAACGGTAATAGAAGAAAATTTTATTTTATTAGATTTATAATTATGTTGGTACTAAAATTAAAATAAAATTATTATAAAGTTTTAAAACTAATCAATTTAATTAGTTAAATATTGATTCTGGACAACATTTATGTCCACTGTTAAACAAAAATATCATTCGGTTTTACAGGAAAAGGAAAATTGAACCAATTATAGAAGATAAACTTGCTTTTATTATATTTATAACTGTAGTTACTTTTTATGTTTAATACTATTTTATAGAAAATAAAAGAGTTTTCTTTAAAGGTAAGGTGTTTTTCTATACTTTATAGATGGGATTTGTAAATTATAAATAATTTTTAACAAAAACCCGCTTATGTGCAAAAACCCAGTGGGTTTTTGTGGTTCATCTGAATATCATAGAGCATAATATCATAGATCATGAATATCATAGAGCATAAATTTTTCAATTTAAAAAATTCATAAATTATTTGGAATTTACGATTTACTTAAAATGGCAGAATAGGGTAAAATTGAGCATAAATGTCCATTTTGAGGATCATAAATATATCAGACAACTTCAAAAAACATTTATGATACTTGTTTGAACATAATTGACTACAAATATTCTAATAAGAAAATTTTGCAAGTTACTCATAATTTAAGATTTTATCAACATAGCAAAATGGGGGGGATATCCCATATAAATATGCATTCTGAGGATTGTTGAATTGGAAGTTGTAGCATGAAAACAAAACTACAAAATTGATCCTAATAAAATAAATTAATAGATTAGAATAAGATAAATGTATCAAAGTGTACGGTGGATAGCCTATTAGGTGGGAATTTCATTCTGTCTCTGTGTCAAGTGTTTGGTCAGATTCATTTCTCTTAACATAATAATCATGTTAAGAGAATGCCCTGTACTAGAAATTTATGAGAACATATATATGATGGGGAACTGAGCAGAGTTCACTTATGCTAACTAGTTTTAATTATAAAAATAAGTTGCACTGCTTTATCCTTTTTTTTTTTTTTAAGTATTTTAATAGTTGAAACGGTTATAGAAGAAAATTTTATTTTATTAGATTTATAATTATGTTGGTACTAAAATTAAAATAAAATTATTATAAAGTTTTAAAACTAAGCAATTTAATTAGTTAAATATTGATTCTGGACAACATTTATGTCCACTGTTAAACAAAAATATCATTCGGTTTTACAGGAAAAGGAAAATTGAACCAATTATAGAAGATAAACTTGCTTTTATTATATTTATAACTGTAGTTACTTTTTATGTTTAATACTATTTTATAGAAAATAAAAGAGTTTTGCTTTAAAGGTAAGGTGTTTTTCTATACTTTATAGATGGGATTTGTAAATTATAAATAATTTTTAACAAAAACCCGCTTATTTGCAAAAACCCAGTGGGTTTTTGTTGGTGGGCCCGCCCAGAAAAACCCGCCCGGGTTTTTCTGGGCTGGGTCCACTTTGCCAACCCTGCTATCAGCTATAGCCTGCCCTGCTAATCCCTATCAAGATATCGTGATTTACGAAAATCAGCTTTTAAAGTATTGCAACTTTTATCAATTAGGCTAAACTAGCAAAGCCCCAGTTCGGGAACGAACCAAATTCCGAATGCGGGAAAAATTCCAAAATCAAACTTGAAATGCACATAACTCATCCTGATGCAGCCTACGTGCTTATAGATCAAAGTTTCTTAATGAAACCCTTTTTTAATTCATGAAATCAATGAAGGTCAACGAAGGTTTCTCTCGCTTTGCTGGTCACTATATTTAAAGGAAACTCTTTTCTATACCGCTTTACAAACAAAAATAAAATTTAAAGAAATCATGAAATTGTTTTAAAGCCAGTTTTGGTTCCCTGCTGCCTTCGGCAGCGGTCCACTCCTTTGCAGACTCTCGGGTGTCTGTCCATATTGCCTGTGACAATAGCTTACCAGTCGGCTTCCATTTGGGTGCTTATCAGATGAAAGTTTCAAAACAGACAGCATCGAAATTTTTTTTATCAAAACAAATACATACACATATATATATATATATATATATATTAACTTTGCAAAAAATACCACCTTTCTTAACAGTAACTTTTTTTTCTTTAATTAAAATATTCAAAACTATTATATACTACAATATTCAAAACTTATCAATATGCATTAGTCCATTTAATGTGGTAAGTCAAAACAAAAATTTAACAAACCCTATATTTTAGGAAGTGCATCAGCCAAGATGTACTATGCTTAATGGTCCAGACCTTTTTTTTTTTTAATCGGGCCCTTAACACAGAGCTTTTGTTCATTCACTAGTATATTGTGTATTTAAAAATAAGACTGCCATTCAGAATCGAAAAAGAAGAATTTATTATGTTCCAATAGAAGTTCAATAATTTTGACTTTCTCGTGTGCTGTGCTTGTTGTGGCCTAAATCAAATTAATAAGTTTTTGTTAACTGTTTTATTTATGTAACTCTATTTCATGTACAATCTCATCACTACTAATAGAGTGAAGTTACTTTATGTTTTAGGCTGAAAAATTCATTTTACATATCTATAAGTACTAATATTTATAAATGCGAAAGATTGGATATGTATGTTTGTTACTCAATCATGTCACAACGGCTAAATGAATCTGTATAAAATCTGGTACAGAGATTGATAATAGTCTGGAATAGGACATAGGCTACTATTTATGCCGGAAATTTGATTAGATCTTTTAAAATTAATTAAAATATGAAAATAATAAACTGGTAATTGCCTTAATATAAGCTGTTTAAATTTTTAATTGTTGCCAAAAAAGTTTATGAGGCATTTTTATTTAATTATTTTTCCAACATAAAATGAAATATGCTTTCACACGAAAAAAAAAAAACTAAATGTTAAATTGAAAATGAGAAAATGACATCTTTATAACTTTAAAATAAAATAGTAATAATACAAATCTAACATGTTTCTTCTGAATTTTATTTCACAGCACTTTTTTATATACCTCAACTTTAATTTTTTTTTAGCACAGATGAATCACGCTTGGCATAAAAGCTAATTCAGCATTATATTAAAGGTATTTATTGATAATTCCGGACAATTTTTTAAATTTTGATGCTGAAGTAGATCGGCCATATTTCGCCAAGGACAACCACTTAAAGCCAAGTAGCGCATAAAAATATAACTAGATTATAAAATATTAAAAAAGAAAGAAAGAAAAGATAGAAAGAAATAGGAAAAATAATCGCATAAATTATAATTTGGTCTAAAACGGCGACAAAATTTCAAAAGTCGCCAAGGGGAGCTATATTAAGGCAGTACCATGATCAGGTTTACATATTAATTTATTTATTTTTCTATATACCAACTACTATTAACTAAGCATGAAGTATATATAACCAAAAAATAAAATAATAATAATAATTATCTCATGCCATAAAAGTAGCCGATCATACCATATTGTAATATTATATTTGGCTTGAAATTGCTGTCATTTTATGATTGATCGATTAATTCAAATAAATATAGGAAATAACTTGAAAGCAAATATTATATACATCACGTATAATGTTGTTCATATGTAACTGGGATTCAAATATAAAAGGGCTACTTCAAATTTATCGAAACTGTCATATATGATAAGCACCCAAATGAAAGCTCACGGGTAAGCCATTGTCGCAGGCAATAGAGACAGGCACTGGAGACTGCGAGGACAAACAAATCGCTGCCGAAGGTGCTGGGAACCCAAAGTGAGCTTTTGAGCGATTTCAGTATTTTTTTCTTTTTTCATAAAGCTATATAGAAAAGAGTTTTCTTTAAATATAGTGACCAGCGAAAACGGGCAAAGCCTGCTAATTTGTTATGTATTTTTTAAACATTTCCACAAAAACACTTATGAAGCATCTTCTCAAACTGATTGGGTGACACCCGGAGCAGATCATCCCTGCCGCCCCCACCTAGCTACACCACTGACACCACGTTTTTATTCTTACATTATTTTAGAACTTAATTCTAAAAATGAAAACTGTGGGCCCTGACAAATTATAATCCTATGCAATGACACAATCTATGTTTGGAATGTTTATCGCTTCTTGTCGTATGAGATTAAAATTACCCTACTACAAGGAACTCAGTGACAGAAAATTTTGTAGATGTCTGCAACAGGTTTTTAAAACTTCATAATCTGTCTGTGATATTTGCATGTAGTCAGGGGTGAAAATGGCTTACACTCAAAAAGCCTGAAAGATGATAGCAGCAATCTGGGGGGGGGGGGGGTGTTAACAACAGTGGTGATCTCGTGCAACAATACAATACATAATACAATTTTACTACAGAACAATTTAGTATACACAACTGTCAAATAATAAGATTAACCCATTCAATTAAATATTTTACAGCAGTGTTTGACACAACACAATAAAAATAATTATAAATAATAAAAGTATTAGTTTTAGTTTTGATACAGAAATTTTTATAAGTGAATTTTGAAGTGGAGGAGAAGTTTTGGAGCAGTTTTTAATGAAATTAGCACTTTTCTACATTCCCATAGAATCTCAGTAACAGGTAACAGGATACAGGTAACAAGTATAACGCTGCCTATAAAGGGAGATCTAGGCTCCTAGGTAAAGGTAGAAATTAAGAAATTTGGTTGGTGGCCAGTGGCCACTAGCCACTTGCTGATAAAAGTTAAAGTAAAATAAAATTTTCTTTTCTTTAATTTTTTCGATGTTCAGTCTCGACAAATCATTAAGAAAATAATTAAGGTAGTCAACTTTTTGAAACTCATCCACAATAATACATTTCTGATAAATTTTAATAAATGAAATAGGAATAGATTTACATAATTTATACTATGAATGTAAGAAAATACTATTCAATACAAAATTCATATGTTTAAAATGCTCTTTTGGTTATATTATTTTATAACAGAAAAATTCTGATTTTTTGCCCCTTCACTATCCTGAATGGTGTCGATTTTCTACTTAAAAAAAAAAAAAAAAAATCTTTGATTCATGAAAATATATTAGTATATGTAAATAAAAAAAAATATTTTTTTAATAATACTTTTTTATTTTGCAAGTTTCTTTTTCCTTTTTTTTTTTCTTGTTACAAATGAATTATAAATTAATTTTTCTTTAATAATAATGAATTTTTAATAATTTGCAATTATAATCCCCCTCTCTAACTGAATTTAGAGAGTGTGGCTGTAGTCGAGATTTCACAATGTAATTGTAGCTGTCACTTTTTAAAAAGTTAATTTTGACATATTTTAAAATTAGCAGCACTAATTCATCTTAAGGATAAACAAGATCTTAAGCTCAATCATTAAATGATAATTCAATAGAAAAAAAAAAAAAAAATCAATTTTAAGATATTATCAAATTTGTAATTTAATGGTCTGTAGTATGTAGTACATCAGTGTAACTCAGATTAGGCATAACAAATTACATATAATTGAAAAATAAAATAGTAAAAGAACAGAAAATATTTTACAATACATAAAATTGTATAATCAAAGTGCACAAAAAATTAAAAAAAAATTATTAACCTGTAAAACTAATAAAATATGAAATTAATTAATAATTAATGCAAAAAGTAGGACTTGTGCACGAAAAAGAAAATTGCATAATTTATTCTTTCTTAATATTAATTATATCTATTTTATTCTATTTCTTTATATTATTAAGATTCAATTATTAAATCCATGTTTTTAAATACAGTTGTTTTTAACTTTTATCCTAAAATGAGAATTCAACAAAAACAAGCCAGGTGCACATTTTTGTTGAATAAAAGGGTTGAAATTTTCTTTCCCTTTTGTAAAAAAAAAAAAAAAAAAAAAAAAAAGAGGCTTTAAATGTGCGTTCTAACTTTCTTTTGAAGGACTTTTTTACTTTTTTTGGATGAATGTGAATTTTGGACATTCGGAGACGGGGCATTGAAGTGAAAATGCGTCGAATGACGTTTTTAATTTTTCTGCGAACGTAATACAATCGGAGTTTCAGCCGATTGATTATCTCACGAGCTTCCTTTTCGTCTCTTTCTCCCGAAAGTCGAAACTCTCATTTTGACATTTTTTTTAAATCAAAATCTAATACTTTTATAGAAAAATGGAAAAAAGTCGTACATTTTTTTAGTATATGAATAAGACTACCTGCCAATTTCCAGTGTTTACTGTTAAAATTGACTTCTGAAAATGTCTGTAAGTGGCGATGTTAGATTTGAGAAAGCCTGAATTCGAGGCGCACGGCGCGTTTACTGCGAAAACGCCGCCGCACGATCCAAGTTTGCATTGGAATGGGGTATTCTATAAAGAATGGGTAGAAGAATTTTAAGTGTTTACTATTAAAATTGACTTCTGAAATATGTTTGCAAGTGGCGAGGTTAGATTTTAGAACAGCATGAATTCTTTGCGCCTCACGTTTATCGCGGAAAAGCCGCCGCGCGATCCAAGTTTGCCTTGGAATGGGGTATATTTTATAGAGAATGGGTAGAAGAGAAGTGGCCACTGCAGTGGCGACCAAAGGCAATTTCTTTAGTCGCCACTTTTAAAAATCTAGTCGCCATGTGGCGAGTGGCGACCGCTAATTTCTAGCTTTACTCCTAGGTCGCCCTTGTTAAGCACTGTTTTGTGTGTTCCTACCAAGGCACCTATAGGGGGCTCTAGAGTTCCTAACAGAGAGCATCTAATACGTCATATATCGGTAATGCATTGTCGTGGGCGAAAAATGTCCGTAAATTGCAGACAATTTTTTATGACTGCAGACAAAAACAGTCTGAAAGTTGTGGACAATTTTTGATTATTAGTACAGACAAAGAGTGTCCGAAAGTTGCAGACTAATTTTTTTATTAGTGCAGACAAAAACTGTCTGCAAGCCGTTTTTCTGCGTCCACGACTATGTCGCCGTGTCACGGGGTTTCTGCCACTGGGACAAGAAATATATTTTAAAATAACATTTGTCAAACAGTGTATTTTTAAATTGTTTTTAAATTTTTTGAATATTTTTCTCAGATAAATTAAACACAAAAAATTGAAAGAATAAGCTATAACTTGCAAAAGTAAATGCTAAGAATTGGGCGAGTATTTAAATTCAGATTACAGTCTACACCATAGATTAATTCAGATATTTTAAAATGGTACCCCTTTCGTAAATTTATAAAATAATTTGTGAAAAATCAAGTAAGTTTGTGAAAATTGATTACGCTTCCCCAAACAATTAACCAAAATTCACAAAGCAGTTTATTTAATTTTAAAATACATTTAAAGGCATCAAAACATAGCATTGGAAAGGGTTGCCAGAAGCTAAAGTTTAAAGAGGGCCACTGGATATTGTGCGCTGCCAAATTAGTCAAGAGTCGGGTCTAAGACCTTTTTTAATATATTTAATAAAATTTTGTTTTATAAAAAATAATGATCCTTTCACAAAATTTTTTACACATTTTTGAAAAGCAGTTTAAAACATTGCCTGTACTAGTTTCTACCAAATATTATTATATAGAGTAAATGCTAAGCTAAACGGCTTTACAATGTTTTTTTTCCCTATAAATATATATTTTTTAAACTGTTCTAATAAATTACTGTTCCTGCTATCTTGTATTTTGAACACTTTCAAGTTTCATTGTTTTAATTTATTGTGATATGTAAGTTTCTAGAATTTGTCCGTTTAAGAAATGTGCGTTTTTGGGAGAAGACTATATTTAAAAAAAATACTGTTTGGTAGAAAAATTAAAACGTTAATAATAAAACAGAAAATTTATTTATTTTTTGTTAAAAACATACAGAATCAAATTTAAAACATTACTGTCATTACTACCATTAGATACAAGCACTAGAAAAATATGTTCGTAGAAATTAGTTTAATTTACAGTCGAACTCGAAACAGTGAATCGCAGTGTAGAAATAGTATATGGCAAAAGTAAGTTTTAACAATAAGTGCACTCTGAATTTAAAATGAAAACATTTTAAAATGTAACAAACATTTTTTTCTCTCTTTTTTCTCTAGGCGAGTCGTATTAATCCTGGACGATAGGACCCATGCCCCAGCCCGCCCGGTTCCCGCTGTTCAATGTGTTTTTCTAGTCAACTTTGTCCCCTTACTACTTCCGGTGTGAAACTTGTTTTTTTTTTTTTTTTTTTTTTTTTAACACACTTGACATTGTGAGTTTTTTTGCTTTTCTTACCATGCTATTCCTATGGGGTTTTTAAGCTTTTTTCCCCTCTTTTCCTACATCCTAAAGTGGCGGTGGAACTTACCTTGATAATTAAAATGTTACCAATTTGCAAGACCACGTTCTGCTTATCACGCGAGGCGGCATCCATCTTTAATTTTCTCCTTGATCTAGTAAACAAACAGCGTTCGTTGCCATATCTGTTTTTCAAAATACTGCAATCTGCTAAACAAAAAATAGATATATTCTTTCAAGTTGAGATTGAGTAGATTTTACTTCGTAAGTAAATTAAATAGAAGATAGCTTGATAAACCAATTAATATTTGTATGAGGATATATTAAAAAATGTTTAACCAATATTAATAAAAAATCATATTACTTTCTTCTATATGTAATATAGAGAAAGTATTGGATTCGCGAAAATTTTCGACTTCCGTTTTTTGATGGATTTACACGTTTTGGGATTTCCAGAACACGAATTAATAGTTTTTAGAAAATGTCTGTCTGTCTGTATCATTTTTTTGTGGACGCTGTATCTCACGAACCAATGAATGAAATTTAACCAAACTTGGTATTTAGTTGCACCCTGACATGAACTGGCGCTGATTAGATTTGGGGATGAATAGCTCAACAGGTGGCGCTGTGATATCATTTTATGCAAACTTTTAACATGGCAGTATAGGACAAAATTTCGTATAAATGTGCATAATGAGAGTTATTTTAAACTTGTGATTGTAAAATTAATATGAATTATTGATAATAGTAGTAGTTAACTAGGAAAAAAATTTTGTGCAGGTGGGGGCATTGGTCCCCCCCTGGGGGGGGAAGTACCCCCCGGGGGAGTAAATTTTCAAGATTGGTATCTTTCGAAAGGTCTTGTTGATAATAGTAGTAGTTAACTAAGAAAAAAATTTTGTGCATGTGGGGACATCGGTTCGCACCCCCCTGGAGGGGGGAAGTACCCCCCTGGGGGGTAGAGTTTCAAGATGGGTGTCGTTCGAAAGGTCTCGTCAATACCTTTAAAACGAATGGTTGAACCATAAATCTGTGATAATTTAAAACAAAGTTATCGATTTTTTTTTAATTTAACAAAAAAAAAAAAAAAAAAAAACTTCGAAAAAAAATCGTATATATACTTAAATTTTTTTAAAACGAAATATAATCAAACTTGGTATTTAGTTGGTCCCCGACATAAACTGGTGCTGATTGCATTTGGGGATCAATAGCTCAACAGGTGGCGCTGTGATCGCATTTTTTCCAAATTTTTTAACATGGCAGTAGTACAAAATTTCGTATAAATTAAAAGATGAGAGTTATTACTTTCTTCTATATGTAATATAGAGAAAGTATTGGTTTCGCGAAAATTTTCGACCTCCGTTCTTTGATGGATTTACATGTTTTGGGATATCCAGAACACGAATTAATAGTTTTTAGAAAATGTCTGTCTGTCGCTGTCTGTATCATTTTTTTGTGGACGCTGTATCTCACGAACCAATGAATGAAATTTAAGCAAACTTCGTATTTAGTTGCACCCTGACTTGAACTGGTGCTGATTAGATTTGGGGATCAATAGCTCAACAGGTGGCGCTGTGATCGCATTTTATGAAAATTTTTAACATGTCAGCATAGGACAAAATTTCGTTTAAATCGGCATAATGAGAGTTATTTTAAACTTGTGATTGTAAAATTTGTATGAATTATTGATAATAGTAGTAGGTAACTAGGAAAAAAAATTTGTGCATGTGGGGGCATCGGTTCCCCCCCCCCCGGGGAAGTAAATTTTCAAGATGGGTATCTTTCGAAATGTCTCGCTGATAATAGCAATAGTTAACTGGGAAAAAATTTTTGTGCATGTGGGGACATCGGTTCCCCCCACTGGGGAGGAAGTACCTCCCGGGGGGGGCAAAGTTTCAAGATGGGTGTCTTTCGAAAGGTCTCGTCAATACCTTTAAAACGAATGGTTGAACCATAAATCTGTGATAATTTAAAACAAAGTTATCGATTTTTCTTACTTTTAACAAAAAAAAAAAAATTAGAAAAAAAATCGTATATATGTATATATATATTTAACGAAATTTAACCAAACTTGGTATTTAGTTGGTCCCCGACATTAACTGGTGCTGATTACATTTGGGGATGAAAAGCTCAACAGGTGGCGCTGTGATCGCATTTTATGCAAATTTTTAACATGGCAGCATAGGACAAAATTTCGTATAAATGTACATAATGAGAGTTATTTTTAACTTGTGATTGTAAAATTAATATGAGTAATTGATAATAGTAATAGTTAACTAGGAAAAAATTTCTGTGCATGTGGGGTCATCGCTACCCCCCCTGGGAGGGAAGTACCCTCCTCCCCCCCCGGGGGGGGGGGGTAAATTTTGAAGATGGGTATCTTCCGAAAGATCTCGTCAATATCTTTAAAATGAATGGTTGAACTATAAATCTGTGATAATTTAAAACAAAGTTATCGATTTTTTTTTACTTTTAACGAAAAAAAACTTAGAAAAAAAAACGTATTTTTTTTTTCCCACGAAATTTAACCAAACTTGTTATTTAGTTGGCCCCTGACATAAACTGGTGCTGATTACATTTGGGGATCAATCGCTCAACAGGTGGCGTTGTGATCGCATTTTATGCAAATTTTTAACATGGCAGCATAAGACAAAATTCCGTATAAATGGGCATAAAGAGAGTTGTTTTACACTTGTGATTGTAAAATTAATATGAATTATTGATAATAGTAGTAGTTAAATAGGAAAAAAATTTTGTGCATGTGGGGGCATCGGTTCCCCCCCTGGGGGGAAGTACCCCCCGGGGAAGTAAATTTTCAATATGGGTATCTTTCGAAAGGTGTCGTTGATAATAGTAATAGTTAACTGGGAAAATAATTTTGTGCATGTGGGGGCATCGGTTCCCCCCCCCACCGGGGGGGGGGAAGTACCCACTCGGGGGGGGCAAAGTTTCTAGATGGGTATCTTTCGAAAGGTCTCGTCAATATCTTTAAAACGAATGGTTGAACCATAAATCTGTGATAATTTAAAACAAAGTTATCGATTTTTTTTACTTTTAACAAAAAAAAACTTAGAAAAAAATCGCAATTTTTTTTTTTTTTTTTTTTTTAAACGAAATTTAACCAAACTTGGTATTTAGTTGGTCCCCGACATAATCTGGTGCTGATTATGTTTGGGGATCAATAGCTCAACAGGTGGCGCTGTGATAGCATTTTATCTAAATTTTTAACATGGCAGCATAGGACAAAAATTCGTATAAATGTGCATAATAAGAGTTGTTTTAAACTTGTGATTGTAAAATTAATATGAATTATTGATAATAGTACTATGTAACTAGGAAAAAAATTTTCTGCATGGGGGGCAATACCCCCCCCCCAGGGGGAGGTAAATTTTCACAATGGGTATCTTTCGAAAGATCAGGTTGATAATAGTAGTAGTTAACTAGGAAAAAAATTTTGTGCATGTGGGGGCATCGGTTCCCCCCCCCACACCGGGGGGGGGGGGAAGTTCCCACCCAGGGGGGCAAAGTTTCAAGATGGGTATCTTTCGAAAGGTCTCGTCAATACCTTTAAAACGAATGGTTGAACCATAAATCTGTGATAATTTAAACCAAAGTTATCGATTTTTTTTTACTTTTAACAAAACAAAAAACTTAGAAAAAAAATCGCAATTTTTATTTATTTATTTTTTTTTAACGAAATTTAACCAAACTTGGTATTTAGTTTGTCCCCGACATTAACTAGTGCTGATTATGTTTGGGGATCAATAGCTCAACAGGTGGCGCTGTGATAGCATTTATCTAAATTTCTAACATGGCAGCATAGGACAAAAATTCGTATAAATGTGCATAATAAGAGTTGTTTTAAACTTGTGATTGTAAAATTAATATGAATTATTGATAATAGTAGTATGTAACTAGGAAAAAAATTTTCTGCATGGGGGGGGCATCGGTTCCCCCCCTGGGGGGGAAGTACCCCCCGGGGGAGAAAATTTTCAAGATGGGTATCTTTCGAAAGGTCTCGTCAATACCTTTAAAACGAATGGTTGAACTATAAATCTGTGATAATTTAAAACAAAGTTATCGATTTTTTTTACTTTTAACAACAAAAAAAAAAAAACTTAGAAAAAAAATCGTGCTTTTTTTTTTTTTTAATATTGTTACTGATTGAATATGTATAGGTAAATATAGAAGAAAGTCTTGTGGTGGCCACAACATACTAGTTTAATTCTGTTTTATAATAAAATGTCAATAAAATAAAATGGAATATTTTAAAATTTCGATCAAAACTTCGCATTTTATTCGAATATTGCAGTTTTGTTAACGTTATCTGACACAGGGTAAAATTGTGTTTAAAAATACATAAAGAGGCTTAGTTACTGAAAAATCTTAATGAAACTTTTTGTTTTATTTGTTATCGTAGAAAGAAGCCGAAATATAAATTTTGTGTTACTGAACCTGATTTCCCATTCCCCCCCAAAAGGGGGGGGGGGGGGGCTGAGGAGCATGAAATTTTTTTTTTTTTTTTTTTTTTTTTTTTTGGAGGAATACTTTGTTGCGTTTAAAACAATGCGTAGCACGTGATTCTGCATGCTTTGAAACGGGAGATACAGATTTTTAAACATTTTAAACTTTTTTTTTTCGGGACTTGGAAAAAGAAATGAACAAAATTTGCAGCTATCATTTTTTCTACTGATACCAATTGGGATCAATAGCCTACCGATCGAATTTCTACTGATGTATGTAAAGATCTATTGATATCGATTGAGGATATAATCAATAGGTTACAGACGTCAATAGCTTCTATTGATAGCGGTAGGGAAATCCATAGAAATCTATTGATATCAATAGCCTACTGATCATATTTCTAATGATGTCAGTAAAGGTCTATTGATATCAGTTGAGGATATAATCAATAGGTTACAGATATCAATAGCTTCTATTGATAGCGATAGGGATATCCATAGAAATCAATTCATACCAATAGAACTCTATTGATGTCAATAAGTTTTTGTATTGATCTCTATGGACCATTTTTAGTAGGGTTATTGATAGGAGTTCGAACTTGCAACAATTATATTCAATATTAATTAAGGATTAAAAGTATGGCAACCACATAGACTTGGTGAAAGTTCTGATTCAAAATTTAGAAATTACTACTTGTCTCATCATAGATTTTATCGTTCAATAAAAATTTGTAACTATAAACAGACCAGATGTAAAGAGTTGCATTAAATTCCAAGAACTTCACTTAGAAAAAGCATTTCTAACTGAAATGGTAGAATTTCTTCACCGAAAAATTTCATATTTGAAACAGGAGCTCTACTTCTGGATGAAAAATGACTCAACATAATCGGTAGTAAGATTTAAAATATAAGCCTAGATTATGGCTATAAATATTTGATTGTCTTAACTTCAAGTAAAAATGTAGTTAAAGCTTTTTCCCGCAATTTCATAAATAAAATTTAATTCAGGACACAAAAACCTTTTAAAAAATGTCAATTTAAGATGTTCTCTTATTGAGTGAGGGTGGAAGAAATATGTACCGGAAGATTACATATTAGTCTGTGTAATGCTTTAAGAAAAAACTCATTAGACCATTTCAAATGATGCGAGATTTACCTAAAAAAAGTAATAATTTGTTAGATTATTTCGAAAAAGTATTAATTCTCCATACTAATTTTATATTTTCAGACTTCGGAATCGATTTATGTCATTTATAAATATTAAGTAAATTATTATTGATAAATCACTACAAGGTAAGACTTTAAAGAAAAACAATAAGTTCTTCACTTACCTTGTATTTAGTAATGCAGTAGGAGCTTCTTTCTCCGGCATGATATTGTAATCCAAAATTGTTTTCTTCAAAGTTGTTAAGCATTCTCTAATAAGCATATATTACAACTAATAATGTAAAAAATAATTATTTGAATTGGTTTAAATGATACTGCAAGTAATTCTGTGTGGTAATTAGCTTTATTAGTGTATATTTTAAGGAGTGCATTTTTATGCATCCTTTCTGGTTGAGGAAACGTTACAGACTGCAAGAAGAATTTAAATTACAATTTTTGAGTATATCATTATGGATCATAAATTGTTATATTATATTATATTATGACATTTGAAGGAAAAGATTAATATCTTATTTTGTTTATACAATCATTAAATTACATTGTTGAAAGAAATAAAATTGTAATTTAGAATAACATGATTTCCCATAAAGTTTGAAATTAATAGTTCTGTAAAATAAATAATGGTTTGAAAATGTTTATTTAGAGAGAAAAAAAGTTATTATGAGTCTATAAATCTTTCACTCGCGGTGTTCAAGGTCAAATTTAATTATAGATGATATTACTTTGTTTATAGTTCCGGAATAAATGACGGTAAATGAATGAAAAATTTATGGAGATGATAATACATCTATCAATTCCCCCTTCAGCTCCATAAATCTTTTAAGTTCCACTAATCAGTTTTAATTTTTCTCTGTGTTTTTCGTGAATCTGTCTTGGAAGTGCCTTGGTGAAGATATCACCAGTCATTAGGTCACTTGGACAATATTCTAGTTCTATGACACCTTTTTCTTTTAGATCCTTTAAGTAGTTGAATTGCAGGTCAACATGTTTCAGTTTTCCGGTAAAACCAATGTCTATCAATTTTATACACGAAATATTGTCTTCAAAAATTTCGATAGGTAACTCTTGAGGTAAGTACAAGTCTTTTAGCAATTTTAGTATCCATATAATTTCTTTCGCAGCAGTCGTGGCAGAAATAAATTCGGCCTCAGCCGACGAATGAGCGACGCAATTTTGCCGTTTTGTGATCCACTGAATAGGATTATCTCCTATCATGAAGACACTGCCTGATGTTGATTTTCTGTTGGACTTGTCTTCTCCCCAGTCCGCATCTGCATAAACTACTAGTTTAGTTTTTCATTGGCACTGATAACGAAATTTAGATTTTTTGTGGTATTTAAATACCGTACAACTCTTTTTACTGTTTCCCAGTCCTTTTTTCTTGGACTTCCATTTCTCCTACTTAATATGTTTACGGCTGCTAATATGTCAGGACGGCTAACTGCAGCCAAATATAGCAAACTTCCTATTGTTTGTCGGTATTAAGCTTGTTTTCTAATGGGTTATCATTATCATCAAATTTTAAGTAATTTGTTTCTATTGGTGTATATGTTGGTTTAGAGATTTCTAAATTTAATTTTCGCACTAACTCTTCGATTTTCAGTTTTTGATTTATTTCGAAATCCCCTCTATCATTTCTAGTTATGTTCATGCCCAAATAGAAACTAACCTCTCCTAAATCCTTAACTTCGAATTCTTTGCTCAATTTCCTTATTATTTCATTAATTTGCCTGTTATTTCCGGCAATTAGGATGTCATCGACATAAACTATAATAAACGAAATGTTGTCTGACGTATTGTTTACATAGAGGCATGAATCAGCTTTGCTCTCGACATAATTTAGGGTTTTTAGGAAACTCCCAATTTTTAAGTACCAAGCTCTAGCAGCTTGTTTAAGCCCATAAATTGATTTGTTCAACCTACACACTTTATTTTCTTCCCTTGGATTAACAAATCCATCGGGTTGTTTCATATACAGTTCTTCGTTTAAGTCACCGTGTAGGAATGCTGTTTTAATGTCTATGTGTCTTACGTTTAATTTGTGGTAAGCTGCAGAGTTTAGGAAAGAACGTATTGTAGTATAGGACACCACCGGTGCAAATGTTTCATCATAATCTTCCCCAAATTTTTGGAGAAATCCCTGAGCTGCCAGTCGTGCTTTAAATTTTTGTATTTTCCCAGTGTCATCATATTTTGTTTTAAAGGTCCACTTTGAACCGATAATTTTCTTTCCTTGTGGTGGATCTACTAATGTCCACGTGTTGTGTTCTTTTAACGATGATATTTCGTCCTCTGCTACTTTTATCCAATTATTTTTCTCAACGGGATTTGTGAGATTTTGAACTTCCGCCCAACTTTGCGGTTCATGTATTGGATCATGTTTTACCATGTAAATTAGTCGATCTGGGGGTACACCGATATTAGATCTCGAGGATCTTCTAGGTTCATTGTTTATTTCAAGTGTTTGTTCGGTGTTATTTTCAGGTGTGTCATTAAGTTCTACATTTACAGTTTCCTTTTGACTAATATCATTTTCTGGTTTTTCTTGTGATGAGAGTTTAGAGTTTTGATTTTCCATGAATTTAACCGTTCTTGCGATAATAATACCTTTTCCTCCCGTGTAAATCCTGTATCCCTTTGATCTATAGTCATAACCTACGAAGATTCCCTCTTGCGCTTTATTGTCTAATTTTCTTCTTATTTGTTTGTTTATGTACGCAAAAGCTTTACACCCGAATACTCTCAAATGAGATAAATTAGGTTTAATTCCATTCCATAATTCGTAGGGACTTTTATTATTTCCTTTTGTGGGGAGTCTGTTAATAATATAGTTTGCTGTGTTGACAGCTTCACCCCAAAATTGCTTATCTAGATTTGCTTCTGTTAGCATACTTCTCACCATTTCTACCAGTGTTCTGTTTTTCTTTTCAGCCACTCCGTTTTGTGCTGGACAATAAGGAACTGTAAGTTCGTGTTTAATTCCCATTTGATTTAGGTAATTTTCTATTTCACTTCCCACATATTCTCTCCCGTTATCAGATCTGACTCTTTCAGGTAATTTTCCAAACTTATTTTTGACTAATGCTATATATTGTTTGAGCATGGTTAATACCTCGATTTTATGTTTCAAGAGATAAATCATGCAGAATCTGGTGTAGTCATCAATAAAAGTTAAAAAATATGTTTTCCCCCCTATGGTGGGTGTTTGAAATGGCCCACAGATGTCTGTATGTATTAATTCAAGTACTCTATTAGTCCTGTATTTAGATTGCTGTGGATATGGTAAATCTGTCAGTTTTTCTTTAATACATGTTTCGCATGTTTTGTCATGTTTGCAGAAATTTATATTAATTCCCACTGCTAGTTGCTTATCCATAATGTGTTTTATGTCAGCATAATTTCTATGCCCGAGCTGCTTGTGCCAAAGCGTGATGCAATTCTTATTGTTACATTCGTGAGTTAAATTAATATGTTCATTTGAACTGTTTTGGGGTTGTTTTACTTCATATAAGTTACCCTTTAGTTCCCCCTCAAGGAAGTTTTTTCCGAATTTTTGTAGTATACATTTATCATTTTTGAAAATTAACGTGTAGCCATTTTTGGTGGCTTTACTAATTGAAATTAAATTTGTTTCGAGGTCTGGAACAAAAAGTACGTCGAGTAACTTTATTTTGTTTATTTCCCCCTCAGATGTTTCGGTAGTTATAACTACATCACCTGAGCCCTGTGATGTTAAAATATTTCCGTTTGCTATGACAACATTTGAATTGTCATAATTTTTTATTTCACTAAATAAATTTTTGTTATTTGTGATATGCGAGGAGAAGCCGCTATCGACGATCCAATTGTTTTTGTTTTCTTTACAGGCGATGAATGCTAAATTTTTTAATCTATTTCTTGTATCAGTTTCATCGTCGGATGCGTTTAATTCATCCCTGTCATGTTTCATTTTTGGTTCACTATTTTCAAAACATAAAGATGAATTAAAGTTTTTATTTTTATTGTGATAGCCACTTGATGAATAGTTTTGTTTTTTGTTTTTGTCTTTTCTGTACCAACAGTCGTTGGTATTATGATTTTTCATCTTGCAGTATGTGCAGAATTTATTCACTAGTTTTTTCTGATAGTTTTGTTTATGTTTTTTAATTTGATAAGCTACGGCATTATCATTAACTTGCGACGCTTTGTTATTACAAGATCTTCTGTTATATTCATCCATCAGCTTACTTTTAATATAACTTGGTGTAAGATCCTCTTTAGATTTTGCTTCTAAAGCAGTAATAAGAGGATCATATGACGGAGGTAGCGAACACAGTAATAGAGCTGATAGATGAGAATCATTGATATTTTCACCAATGGCAGTAAGTTTCTCTTTGATTTCTAAAATGTTTGTGATGTGTTTAATCATGTTGCCTCCTTCGGCTAATTTGCAGCTATACAAAATTTTTAACAAGTATAGCTTGCTTGAAAGGTTTGTACGTTCGTGTAAATTTTTTAGTTTAACCCATGTCTCTTTTGACGTGGACAAACCTTTCACATGCACGATCTGATCATCACTAATAAACTGGTTTATCATCGCTTTGGCTTTTCTGTCCTTTTTGGACCACTCTGCAGTGATAGGCTCTGGTGGAGTTTCAGTGATGGCGTCAAAAAGATCTTCTTTTATCAATAACATTTCTAGCTTAAAAGACCAGGTAGCATAATTAGAAGCATTGAGCTTCTCAATAATTGCATTGTCTTTATAAGACGCCATCGTTAAATTTAATTTAATTTACAGTAATAACTTCCACCACTAAGAGCTTATGTAATATGAATTTAATTATTGTATGCCAGAGATTTTTAATTCGGTCCTCGTAATCATTATTAAGTAAATTATTATTGATAAATCACTACAAGGTAAGACTTTAAAGAAAAACAATAAGTTCTTCACTTACCTTGTATTTAGTAGTGCAGTAGGAGCTTCTTTCTCCGGCATGATATTGTAATCCAAAATTGTTTTCTTCAAAGTTGTTAAGCATTCTCTAATAAGCATATATTACAACTAATAATGTAAAATATAATTATTTGAATTGGTTTAAATGATACTGCAAGTAATTCTGTGTGGTAATTAGCTTTATTAGTGTATATTTTAAGGAGTGCATTTTTATGCATCCTTTCTGGTTGAGGAAACGTTACAGACTGCAAGAAGAATTTAAATTACAATTTTTGAGTATATCATTATGGATCATAAATTGTTATATTATATTATATTATGACATTTGAAGGAAAAGATTAATATCTTATTTTGTTTATACAATCATTAAATTACATTGTTGAAAGAAATAAAATTGTAATTTAGAATAACATGATTTCCCATAAAGTTTGAAATTAATAGTTCTGTAAAATAAATAATGGTTTGAAAATGTTTATTTAGAGAGAAAAAAAGTTATTATGAGTCTATAAATCTTTCACTCGCGGTGTTCAAGGTCAAATTTAATTATAGATGATATTACTTTGTTTATAGTTCCGGAATAAATGACGGTAAATGAATGAAAAGTTTATGGAGATGATAATACATCTATCAATAAATAAAATATAAAAGTCAGTAAAGGAATACTCCTTAGAAAATCTATGCGGTCAATTCTGTATGCATGACAAATAAGATTAATAAATTTCGAAGAATCAGATAATATAAAATTCGAATAATAAGATAATAAATTCGAATATTAAGACAATAAATTTCGAATAATTACTCACATTAGGATCCATAATAATCACACTAATCACATAAAATTTTTTGCTTGTGACAATAAAAATTCCATATTTTTTAGTTTAAGTGCTATGAAAATCGACGACGAATTAGTAGAACAAATTAAATCAGTAACTTTAACAAGAAAAGTTTGCTAGACTACAGACGTATCATCCAGAGGTTCTTGCCACTTATGACATGCGTTTTACAAATTTTCCGATTTATGAGTGAAAACTTTCATATATCAGTCTAAAAGAATATTTAACCTACAATGCTAATAAAATAAAACATTTCTACCAGAACGATAAAAGTTGAAAATATCTTAAATTAGTTCTAAATAACTCATTAGCCGTCATTTTTTTTTCCTCGCGGGTCATTTTTTAATGGAAAAAATAGGGAAGCGTGGGGCTAGTTGTCACAGGGGTAAGAAGTAACGGCAATTTTCAAAATAGTTTGTAATATTTGTGATTAAATATTTTTATAATCATAATTATTATGACGCGCTTTATAATGTAAGCACAATCGGTGCTCCACAAAAATGCTTAATGAGAGGCTTTGATGTACACGTGCTTCATTTTAGTTAGTTAGTGAAAAAAAAAAAAAAATCGTAAATTTTGATTAAAGGTATGTTAATTTATACTTTAACGAAATGTTTATATCTATTTATTTAGTCTGTGTGTTGAGTTATAAAATGAATGTTTAATTTTTTGTATAAATCGTTATATATTTTTATAAATAAACAAAATGTCTAAAATCATGCGATGGGGCAAGTTGTGGCATGTTAGAGGAGTGCCTTGTAGGGATGTGTACAGCCAAATCTCGATGTCTCCGCCCATCTTCAGGAAACTTTCAGAATTGAAAAATGTTTGGCTACTTTGCCAATACTATATTTATATAGAAATATTTTCTGTGTTTTTGTATTATAGTACCGAAATTATTTAATCACGATTTAATCACGAATTAGAGATTATTGCATAAAAATAGTGGTAGAAAAAAAGCAGAAACTTCTCATCAATGAGAGTGTCCTGAAAAAAGGGCGGAGAATTCGAGCTCTGCTAAACGCTCTCTATGGCATAGGAATGGGTATAATGCTTAATTTGCAAAATGTGTGCACACATTAAATGCATGAGAGAAAACAAAATATAATTTGCTTGAATTAATTTAAACTTTGACTAAGATTGATTTCTATGTTGATCTTATCTTTATTTTTCTCTTTATTTAACTATAATCCGTTTGGTATAATTCATTTTTACTATACCAAGTTGGTTATAATTTAATATTAGTTATTAATTGCCTTTTTATTAAATTAATAAATGATTGATAACAAAAAACATTTTTAAATATTGTCGTTTTTATTGTTAGGGTTCCTTTTATATCCGTTACAATTTGGCCCAAATACGGGCAAATTATAACAGGCAAATAATTTTGAAAAAATATTTTTTGTGCTAAATTTAGCAAAATTTATGAATATGATAGATGAATATGCATGCTATGGAAAACAGCAATAATAAACAGGAAAACATAAATACATTTCAAAATATACTTAATTTTTCAAAACCTGTTACAACCTGCCCCATGCTCCCCAACTGCAGGTCATTTTTTAATAGAAAAAACTATCACTGCCATTCGAAAACCAGATTTCTTGGATAAAAATTATGAACTTCTAAGAATGTGGATGAGGCAGCAACACAAAGAATTTTATGCAGCTGGAATTAGGGCTCTGATAAAACAATGGGATAATTGCATCAACGTTGCTGGAGATTATGTTGAAAAATAAAAATTGTTTTTAAGTGATTATCATTTTAAATTAATTTTTTCTTTTTTTTTTTTATCTTTTGTGACTTACTTAATGACTTTCCCTCGTAAATCATTTGAGTTTTGCGGATGATATTGTATTGCTTCCCTCCTCATTTGAAGAATTGCAAGAAATGCTTGAGGAATTAAACAAAGAAAGCAACCTCGTTGGATTGAAAATTAACATTAGGAAGACAAGCGTTATGTCAAATTCCTTTGTTTCTCCACTTAAGATCATTGTTGATATGTATGAATTAGAAATGGTATGCAGTTATACTTATCTGGGACAACTTCTTATGGTAAACGGAAACACCATGGAAGAAATAAGCAACAGAGTTAAACTTGCATGGAGAGTATTCGGAAGAAATAGCGCTATATTGAAAAGCGACCTCCCAATTTGTTTTTAATAATATGTTTTTAATTAGTGTATTTTGTCTCTTTTAACTTATGCTTCAGAAACGTGAATATTAACATGTAAAGCTACAGAAAAACTTCAAACAACCCACAGAAGCATTTAGAGATGCATGTTAAGATTCACTCGAAGAGACAGAAAACGAAACACTTAGATTTGGAAACAAACGAAAGTTAATAATGTTATTTCTAGAGTCAAGAAGTTAAATGGAGCTGGGCTGGGCACCTTGCGAGAAGAAATTAGGATATATGGACCACCAAAATTCTATTCTGGATACCAAGAGATAAGAAAAGACCGACTCAAATGAACGATGTGCTTCGGAGTACCTGCATTTGGTCGCAACCAATGCTTACCTCCAACAGAAAATGATACGAACATAAAAATAATTTTCGAAATGAAAAAGAGCCGAAAAGGAATAAATTTAGAATTTTTAGTCTTTGAACCAATCTCCGCGCTAGCAGAAATTATTCAGAGTGAAGCACCAGGAGTTAAAAGAAAAAAAAATAATAATAATAAAGTCTGGACAGCGAAAAGCAATTAATAGTTGAGCAGGGTGCCCCAAGGGGAACAAGAAATCACTCAGAGTGTCGCAATCAATAATAAAAAATATAAAAAATGAAAAATAAGAATGGCCATATGCACTCTATAACAGAAAAAACGACGCACCAAGAAGAAATGGGACAAAAATTGGTAGACGGGATGGAATGGGTGGTCCGAATGAGACGAAAATTGGTAGAGGAAACATGTGGAAAAAAACAATTGATTACAGTTTCAGAAAATTTAAATGATTTAATCAAGAGAGAGGGCCTCACAAAGTAAACAAGTCAATAACGCGTTGGTCCTCTTCTGGCTCTTATGTACGCAGTTATTCGGCTTGGTATTAATTGATAGAGTTGGAAGATGTGCTCCTGTGAAGTATCGTGCCAAATTCTGTCCAATTGTTGCGTTAGATTGGTAAAATACCGATCTGGTTGTAGGACCATTTTTATGATGCTCCAAATGTCCTCAGATCCGGGGATTGAGCTCAACCCCACTGAGCCGCCTATTAAGGGTATTTGAATTCACTGAAGTACCAGTTACACGCAGGATCGACGATAATGATGAATTGGTGCTTGATTCCATCAAAACTTGTATGTATTACTCCTTCTTGGTGCGTCACATTTTTTGGTATAGAGTATATATATATATACATATTGTTGCGTACTTGAGGGTTCGTGAGTTGTCCGGAAATGAAAGGCCAAACTTACAAAAATTCAGTAATTTATTCACAGAAAGTTCCAGAAAAATACAGGTCAATAAACCAATTATCAGCTTCAATTCAAGCAGTAACCACAGCTTAAACAACAGCTGTCAATAGCAAATCCACAGTACAAACTGTATAGCGATAACACTTGAAGCAAGTCTCTCTCAAAGAGGCTCAAGAGCAATGCAAGCACTAGCGAAGCTGGCTGAAAACTGAACTGAACTGACTGCCTTGGCGAGGAAGCGCTCCTTATATACTGTTCCATGGAACCCAGATTTTTCGAGAAAACTCTAGAAAGTGGTCAACCAATCAACTTACAGCTTCCATATTTGGTATATCCCATATAAGGATTTTCTCGCCAAGGTCGCCAAAAAAATCGCCAAAGTGGGAAAAAGTCGCCAAATTTGGCGCCAAATCCATTACCTGCCTTATTGGGGCTTTTTAATGCGTTCTTAAGGGAAAATAAGGTTATTTTAACGCTAAAACGACTAGAAATGCACAAAATTAGTACTTTATCAATTTACTAAGCCTCTTTGAAAGAATTTATACAAAAATAAACACAATTATTTACAATTTTGTAACAATATATATATTTTTTTCTATCATTGTTGAAATTCAGGAGAATTAAAAGTGAAGTACATACATGAAACTTACTAGAATCTCGGTGTCCAGCCAGAAGCTAGTTCTGAGCTGGATCCGCGGACCTCTCAGAGACACACATAGCACTCACAATCCTCTCTGAAAGTGTTAACAAAATTTTTCTGAGGATTTTGTCCTAAAACTAGAGCCAATCAGAGGCCAGGAAATCGGCCAATAAGAGACGACCTCAGAAGCCTGTGTCACGGAATACTAAAAATAGGAAACAATTTATAAAATTAAGTCAAATAATAAAAAAAATAGCCTGGCAATTAGGAAATTTTGAATAATTAATAAAAAAAAATTAAGAACTTTAAATAGTAAGAAGGTTCAAAACTCACGAATGACATAAGTTCAGTTGATAAGCCTGGTACTAAGAAAAGACCGAGGAAGAGACCACCGTGTCGTTGGAAAGATAAAATTGTGAAGTTTGGAAGAACAGAATGGAAAAAATAATGCTAAAACAGGGCAGTTTGGAACCACCTAGGAAAGGCATTGCAGCTGATGATGTTAGAAAGTTTATAAAAAATTGTTTAAGAAAAACTAAATGATAAGACGAAAAAAAAAAAAAAATAGAAATTGTCTTAATAAGTTTCAAAGTATTTGCAAAACCAAAGCGCACAAGTTTTTAATTTATGCGCATTAAAATCAATTTGTATTTTTTAGTGAAATGTGCATAAAATACAACTGCTATTTGAAAAACTAAAATAAATTATACTAAAATAGCGTTTATTTTTTATACATTTCATTAAAAAAATAGCATATTATTAAGTAATAATAGTAAAACATTTAAAATTTCAAAATGCATTTCAGTTAAAAGTAATAACAAGAAATAGTTTTTTATTCATTAATTTAAATCTTTAATAATTTAAATCTTTCTAAACGGGGTGAATCCTCCACCGAAAGCCGCTACACTCTAAAAGGTATGGAGCTTCAAGTTTAATAATTAATTAGTTATAGTTTTTTATGCATTTAAGTATTATAAGAGCCCAAAATTTCAATAAGTATGTAAACTAAAAACTAGATTTGATAATTTTTTATTTATAAAAGATGTTTTTATAATAAAACTATACAAATGCAAGTGTATGGGTCATTCTCAGATAATGGTAAATATTGGTTTCAGAAAAAAATAAAAAATAAATTGTTTTAATTCCTGATTTTTTACATTAATGCAATTATCCATGTCTGCTATAGAGGAAAAAATTACCAGCAGAGATCGTTTGCCTTAATTACAGATTAATTAATTTTTTAATTTCCATTGCAACATGGTAATGACATTTGTGAACATGGTAATGACAGACAGAACCACAGAAATGACCAACGGCGAAATAATTACCCATTTATTTATGGATAGCTGTATTTACCATTCTAATTTGT
Organism: Salticus scenicus; assembly: GCA_963930645.1. Classification (NCBI taxonomy): domain Eukaryota; kingdom Metazoa; phylum Arthropoda; class Arachnida; order Araneae; family Salticidae; genus Salticus; species Salticus scenicus. The sequence continues at coordinate 45,836,700 of OZ005656.1, read as the reverse complement.
AACAGAAAAATTAAAATGTCTAGACGATATATAGTGGTGAGATTTTTTGGAATAATTCTCACTATACGAATCCTATAGCTGTCTGTTTTAACAAGCGACGTAAAGTGATTTACACTTTACTGCCCAGCAGTCATTACCATGTTCATAGACATCATTACCATGTTCCTAGATATCATTACCATGTTTTCAGAACACCTTGGTAATGATCACCTTGGTAATGACTTTTTTAATGTTAAGCGTATTTATGGCTAAATTATAGCAATTAAAAGATAATACAATATTCATTCTGTATGTGGTCCCAAAGATCTTTATAAATCATTCAGTAAATTTAAATTTATTAATTGTGTATTTCCGTAATAATGGAATTTGTAATGACACACAATAAGTACACTGACTATAATTTTAGAACAAAAACAGCAAAATGAAATAATTTGTATTTACTTAAACTAAAAAAAACTTGTCTGCTTGTAAGGGCATGAAACACTTTACATTTGACAGGTTGATAATTATGACAGCACCATCTAGTAGTGAGGTACTGTAAAAAAACTTACACACCTTGGTAATGACAATTACCCTTAGGGACAAATTTTAAATAAGAATAATTAATAGATTTCTTTTTTTTATGCCTAAAATTCCAAAGATATTAAAAGTAGAAAAGTGAAATATACCTAGCAAATTGTTAGCTTTGTTTAAATTTTTTTCAATTCTTTAAAATAAAGGTTCAAATAAAAAGTTTGGAGTTTGGGACAAACCTTGGTAATGACATTTACAACTTTAAAATTTTTTTAAATATTGAAATTTTACTTTTTTTGGTATTCAAATTACTGCACAGTGTAGTGCTTGAAAAGAATTGTTGAAAAAAAATTTTAATTTTCATAGCTGACTTGCCCAAGTAACATTTTTTAGCCAAGGACACAAAATTTACCATTATGTGAGAATTACCCGTATATCACCTTTCTCGTGCAGCACGATATGTGCATATAGGTAGTCAAAATATCTTGTTCTTTCTATAATTTAAATAAAATGTGAATTTTATAATGCTTTATTAATTATTTTTTTTTTTTTTTTACATAAAAGATAAATTTGAAAAAAAAAAAAAAAAAAAAAAAAAGAAAGAAAGAAATATACATATATATTTATTTATAATAAAAAAAATATTTTAGGATATGGCTTAACAAATGTAAAATATATAGGGCTTATAAATCGACACCCTCTAAATTGTTAGAGATTTCAAACTGAAAAGTTATGAAAGCAAATTCATGTTAATGTAGTCAGAAAACACTTGATTGCATTTTGCATATTCAAAGAAAACTTAAATGTATATATTTTATACTTTTGGTTGAAAATGTTTGCTCATAAGGTACATTTTTAGCAGTGAACCTCAAGTGCAATGTAACAGGAAAATTAAATATTTCACTTAAATATTTTTGTTCTTTGCTCTGATTTATGATAATTCCAAACAAGTATAATTCATTTTGCTCTTACGAATGCCATCTAAGCATTTACTTTATATTTGTTATTATGAAGTTATTTTATAGCTGATAAAACTTTGGATTTTATGTATTGAAATTTGGCTGTTGGTTTGTAATACTTAAGTTGCCAAATAAATAAATAAATAAATAAATAAAATAAAATAAAACTGCATTTATTAAAATTTAATTGATAACAAAAATAATGTACCCTTTTTAACATATTTTTGTTCTTTGTATTCAAAAAATATATATCTGAACACAAATTGTTAGATAGCACTGCTCGGCATGAAAATTGCCTCTGACACCATTTCAGCATAAAGTTGATTTTAAGGAAAGGCGGATTATTTTAACCGTTAAAGATATTCTGAGGAGCTACAGAGTTGGAAAATTCTAAAACATGGACATTTGCTACCAGGGAAAAATTTTGGCGGGGGGTGGGGGGGATTTGCACTGAAATTATGCATTACATATCTTATGTTTTTTTAATCTGTTATTAGTGTTATTTTTTAAATTATATATATATATGTTTGTCTTTAGGTGTTAAATTAATTGTTTTTTATTCTTCAAATCAAATTCAAGGTCATAAAATTATCGAACAGGTAAAGTAATTGAGGGTGGGGTTGGTGTATCTAGAAAACGGTGGGTGACTGGGCAAAATGGGAGCCGTATTCGGTTTCAGGAGATCATTTTACATAAGAATCAGCAAGAATAGTATCAGATATCGATTTTTTTTTTTTTTTTTTTTTTTTTTTGTACAGAGCAGTGTTATTAAATATATACGTATACATACAACTGTATCAAACTATATTAGATTTATTTACTATTTATCAATTTTTTAATTTCAGGAAAATATAAATTATAATTAGGTCTATATTTTTAATGTATCTAAAATATATATATGAACATTTGATAAAATCTTTTTGTAAAAAAAATAGAACCGACTCCAAAAAGCAACTACAATTCAAAAAAAGAAAAAAAAAAATGTATGAAATGAAACTAAATTGCGCCTAAAAGTATAAAATAATTTCCTTCACCAAACAACCTATAACACTACAATTAATCATAACTTTTGAAGTCGGCGCAAAATTAAATAAAATTTAATTAGTTTTTAAAGGTTTGTTTTTAGATCGGTAGCAACGAATGCTGTCGTCTCGAATGATCCATTTTCATGTTTCCTTTATTATTTTATCACTGTATACAATTGGTCCATTGGTAGCATCTACACAGAACAGTGAACATTCTTCATAATGCGGTATTTATATTTCTACGAAGTTAGTTTCCTTTGCAAATTTGGTATAACTTTGATAACTATCATCCTTGGTGGCTTTTGGATTTGGCGTTCAAAACGTATTGCAAAAATATACACGCAAGATGTATATTTTCATAATATATTTTGTACGAAGTATTGTTTCATATTATTGATTACTCTCTTAATATACCTTATCAAATTAATCATGATATCCCAAAGAAATTAAATATATTTGCCAGATAATTTTGCGATTTTTCTTTTACCAAGTACGTCAGATACCAGCATCTTCGCCCATTTTTGCTGCTTACGAAATCTTATTTTTTTTTTTTTTTTTTTTTTTTTTTTTAATCAAAAAAGTTTTCGGCTGCGTTTTGCAGGTGACAATATGGATGTGTATTTTGAATAGGATTTGATTTTTGTATCGAATAAAAATATCAATTTTTATTTAAATTTGCGCCGACTTCAAAAGTTATGATTAATTGTAGTGTTATAGGTTGTTTGGTGAAGGAAATTATTTTATACTTTTAGGCGCAATTTAGTTTCATTTCATACAACTTTTTTTTTTCTTTTTTTGAATTGTAGTTGCTTTTTGGAGTCGGTTCTATTTTTTTTACAAAAAGATTTTATTTTCCTCTTTTCAGTAAAAACTTATTCATATAGCAAAACATCAAAAGACGTTCGACGGCAGTTTCTTTCATCACAACTTCCAAGAAAAGTGACATAATTCAAAAAATAGTTTATGTCACTCAAAAATATATTGAACTTTAGAGTGAATACGTGTCACCCACTGCGCTGGAAATTGCGCAGCGTAAAGTTCAAACAAAGAGCAAAATATGCATTGCAGCTGACGGACAGAAGTTTCAACATCAATACTTACATACTGCTTTTACCAGTGTAGCTGCATGCGTTCAGCAGTTAAAGTGAGAACAGACTTTTGTGAGTATCCTATAATGTGTTTATGTCTTAATGAAATCATAATGAAGCCTATTTCAGGCCAAGAACATTACGACAACAAAAAAAGTATTAAAATTAAATCATCTCTTACGAAGTTATAAGCTAACAAATTTCAACAACAACAACAACAATGAGAAACATGGTTTGTATCGAGAACCTCTTGCTTTATGAAGTCGGTTTAAAACGTCTATGCACTAATCGATGTGACCGCTTACAATAACCATACTTTGAACTTTACATAGCATAAATGTCACCGGCTACGCTACAACATATGCAATGTCGTTCAAGTGTGCGCAAAATAGGAGATTGTGAACAAACAAATGCACGTTTTAAGCGTTCTGTTTTTAGCATTAACGTCTAAACTATCTTTTCGTACTGAATCAATGATGCTCTGCAATTTTATAATTCACTTTTTTCCCCTGTCTTGAACTGTTTCCGAGATAAGAACGCTAACTCCACTGTTTCCCACCAGATGGCGCTGTAGGCGGTTGAATCGCGCAGCACATACCCACTTTACTATACCTACATACCACTTTTATGACTATAGCTGCAGCTGTTCAGCAGTTGAAACTGTCGGGACTGACTTTATGGGGCACCCTGTATTTTCTTTTGATCATAAAGATATTGCAATGGGACCTATTTCAGACCAAGAACTTTACAATACAACAAAAAGTACCAAAATCGGATTATCTGTTCAGAAGTTAGGATCTAACAAACAAAAATAAAAACAAAAAAACATACGGTTTGAATTGAGAACCTCCTCCTTTATGAATTCGGTTAATTAGAGCATCTCTTACGAAGTTATAAGCTTACAAACACCAACAACAACACATAACTCGAATTAAGAACACCCTCTTTTCTGAAGTTGGTTGAAAACAATTTTGCGCTAATCAATGTGACCGCTTACAGTAACAGTACTTTGAACCACAGAGTATACGTGTCATCCGCTACGCTGCAAAGTGTGCAACGTAGTTCAAGTGTGCATAGTGTAGGAAATTGCGAAGAAACAACTGCACGTTTTAAGCGTTCTATTTTTAGCAATAATGTCTGAAAACTGTCTTTTCGTAGTAAATCGATGATGCTGTACAACTTCGCAATTAACTTTTCTCCCATCTTGAACCGTTTTTGAGATAGGAGCGCTGATTCCGCTGTTTTTCACCAGATGGCATTTTATTTTTTTAGATTGTAAAGATATTACAATGGGACCTACTTCAGACCAAGATCTTTACAACAAAACAAAAAGTATCAAGTAACCGTATTTTGAACTATATAACCTATGTCTCACCAGCTACGCAACAATGTGTGCAATGTAGCTCAGGTGTGCATAGTGTAAGAAATTGCGAACAAACAAATGCACGTTTTTAGCATTGTATTTTTAGCATCAATGTCTAAACTATCTTTTGGTACTAAATCGATGATGTCCTGCAATTTTATAATTCACTTTTTCCCCCTGTCTTGAACCGTTTCTGAGATAGGAACGCTAGCATGAATGTCTAAACTATCTTTTTGTACAAAATCGATGATACTTTTCAACTTTGTAATTCACATTTTTTTCTCTAGAACCGTTTTTGAGATAGTAACACTAACTCCGCTATTTTCCACCAGGTGGCGCTGCAAGCGGTTAAACCTTGTACTGCATGGCCACTTTGCTATACTTACATACCATTTTTAACACTATAGCTGCAGCCGTTTACCAGTTAAAAGAGTTAGGACTGATTTTTTGGGGCACCCTGTATTTTTTTTAGATTGTAAAGATATTACGATGGGACCTATTGCAGACCAAGACCTTTTCAACAAAACAAAAAGTGTCAAAATCGGAGCATCCGTTCAGAAGTTATGAGCTAACAAACATAAAAAAAACATACGGTTTGAATTGAGAACCTTCCTTCTTTTTTGAAGTCGGTTAATAAAAAGAAAACAAAAAGAAGTAATGTAAATTTATTAATTTCCTAAAATTCCCTTTAAATTAAAAAATTACTTTAATGTCCTAAACTATGATTTATTTTATATGCTAACAAATATTAAATCCTTCTAAGTTACTTATTTAAAAAAAAAAAAAAAAAAAGAACGTGCTTATTTGTTTATTTAGTTATTTGTAAACCTCTTAATAACAAGTAATGTAAGGTGATCCTTTAAAAACACTTAATTATTTATCATTTTTAAAAATAAAAATGTATTTTTTTTTTTTTTTTTTTTTTTTTTTGTCTATTCCTTCTTTTTTTTTTTTTTTTTTTTTTTTAAATCTCCTAATTGGAAGATTTATCTGCAACAAATGTTAAAAAAACATTTTAATTATATGAGAGCACATGAATGAGAAATTGCTTTAATTAACTTCTAGAAATGCCTTTTTTCCAAAAGAAAATTGATTTGGTTTCGATATTCTAACAATCTCATTTTTTTTCTTAATTATCGCATTTTAATGCTTGCATAAATTCTAAGAAACCCCTCTATTTGAACTTAAAAATAAATGCATATATATTCTGTTAATATAACTTCTTAAAAATCCTAAAAATGTTTTTATAAATTGTTAGTTAAAACTAGTAGGTTGTGGTCACCACATGACTTTCTTCTATATTTTTTTTTTTATAAATATTCACTCAGTAAAAATAGTTTATTAAAATTATTATTTTAAAAAATTATCTTCCATGATAATGCAGACAATTTTCATATTATAGAAGTAGTATAACACTAACTATCCAAAAGGAGTCAATTTTATTGTCACTATTAATTTTTTTTTTTTTTTTTTTTTTTTGGTTAAAAATGAAAAAAAATCAATAACTTTATTTTAAATTACCGCAGATCGATGGTTCATCCATTCGTTTTAAAGGAAGGTATTGTCAAGCTCTTTTGAAAGATACCCATCATGAAAAGTCCGTCGAGTGAGGATTTCCCCCCCCCCCCAGGATATACAATTTTTTACCTAGTTTACTGTCTTTATTATAAATAATTCTTTTAAATTTCATAATGATTCTTAAAAAATAATTCTCTTTATGCACATTTATACAAAATTTTGTTCTATATCCCATATTAAAAATTTAGAAAAAGAGGGATGTCAACGCAAGCTGTTGGACAGTTTTTACCAAAAGTTGATAGGCACTAATTTATGTCAATGTGTAACTACATGACAATTTGTATGAAATTATGTGCAGTAGTCCTTGAGATAATGTTGCCACAAAATTTTGTCACACTCACACAGATAGAAAGACAGGCGTTTTCTAAAAATCATCGAATCGTGTTCTACAGCTCTCAAAACGTGTAAATCCATCAAATTCCCGAGATCGAAAATTTTTACGAATATTTCTTCTATTGAATATAGAAGAAAGTAAAAATGTATTATGACACACATATATTAATATATATATATATATATATATATATATATATATATATATATATATACAGATAGATAAACAGATATTGATATAGATATAAATATACATGATAATTATTAAAATCTTTTCCTACACTTTTAATGTTTGCGAATATACCGGTTGATTCAAAATAGATGATACAGCGATTATCTCGTAAACTAAGAAAGATAGAAACATACTTCCGAATACAAAATTGATGCAAATTAAGAGTAGATTTCAGATATGACATTTTTTTGTACAATGGGCTGTATACATATTAAAATACGAAATTCAATTTTTATACGGCCCCTCGTATCATATTACTTATATTTAGAAAAATATTCTTCTCAGTCTAAGAAGAAGAAAAATATTATGTTTTTAAGTGAAAATTTCGCTGATCTATTGCAATTTAAAAATTCTAGAATTTTCCGCCAAGTTTTAAGGGGTTGTATCAAAAGCGAGAAATTGCAATTACTGTAGATTTTGTAATAAGGCATAGATTGATCAGCGCAAGGGGAAAAGAAGAACTATTTTTCATTCAGGAAAAGACGGCTGTTTTAACTTGTAATTTCCGTCTTTCCCCGCGTGAATAAACACGAGAAAACTCATTCATAATTTAGCAAATAAAATTTATGAATAATTTATGTACTAAAAGTGAATTTTCAAATTCATTTTTCTTTCTTTTCTTTTTCTCTTTATACATGGTATAGAAAAAGTATTATTTTTGAGTCAAATTTCCAAATTTTAGGTTTTGTTAAATTTACCGGTTTTGAGATCCCCTGAATTCAAAATCACATTTTTAGCGGTTGGTCTCTCTCTCTCTGTGTGTGTGTCTGTGGTGTTGACATATCTCAAGAATAAATGGTAGCAGGAAGTTCAAATTCGGTATACTATATTCGTATCATATAGTGATGCTACACTAAACTAATCACTGAGATCAGATACAGGGTCATCGAAGAGAATTCAAATGCATTACGTCTATGAGAAATGTTTCTCATAAGTACAGTGTGAAAACTATACGCTGACCTAAACAAAATTTAAAAAAAAAAAAATATTTTTTGTGTAGATTATGGGATGACAATCATTTACTATTCATTTACAGGGTTACCTAGAGTATTTGGATATATTAGACATACTTGAAATTGCTGGAAGTGTATTTAATTTTGTGTTATGAATTTTACATGCAACACTAAATTTACGTATACAATGTCATGTGTACATAGTTTATAGGTAATATACAGGTTTACCTGAAATTAGGCTAAAAATTTTTTCTATTAAATGTAATTGACGTAAGTGCTTTGCTGCATTTTTTTATGTTGAATAACACTGCTGACACAGGAGGGAAAATTAATTTATCATACCCATACTGTTAACAAATTAGCTTTGGGAGATCCATTTTCTGTATAATATCACGTTTTTTCTGTATAATATCACGTTTTGAGACCTTCTGAATACGAATGTCAAATTTTTAGTGGCTAATCTATATATATACGATTTATCAGCATAATCTCCTTATATTATTAAAATCTGTACGCATCTGTCTGTCTGTCTGTCTGTCTGTGAGAAATGCCTTGTCATAGCTAAAGCTCCGGCGCTAATAGTCGCAGCGCTTCGAAACTGGTGTCGACAGACGCAGAATTTCTTCATCTCGATCATTCGAAAGATATTTTAAAGTTCTTTTATATTATCGAAAGTTTTCAGCAGATTTACACGTTTTGAGGCGTCCTGATTAGGTGTTCTTTTGCATCTCAGCTAATTGAGTAAGACCGTTCAAAACTGGTATACGTAGGTTTATTAGAAAGGGCTGAAAGGGTGGGGATGAAATAGGCGTGCACCGCGCGCGTATCCCCTAACTTGTGCGTGCGCAGCGCGCACGGGACTGCGCTGACCCAGACTTTTTAACCGATGAGAAATAATTTTTTTAATTTTCTTTTCTTAAGAATAAAAATTTGATTCGAGAAGCAATACGTGTGCGCAGCGTGCGTATACCCTCACACGTGCGCGCGCAGCGCGCATGGGTCTGCGCTGCCGAAGGCAGTGGGGACCCGGTGTGATTTTATACCCGATCAGAAATGATTTTTTTAGGGGGCACGAAGTGTCAGGGAAGGAATGTGGGCGTGCAGCGCGTATATTCTTTAACTGGTGCGCGCGCAGCGCTGCCGAAGGCAGTGGGGACCCGGGCCGACTTTGTACCCCATGAGAAATGATTTTTTTTCTTTTCTTTTCTTAAGAATAAAAATTTGATTTGAGAAGAAATATTTGTGCGCAGCGCACATATACCTTTACACGTGCGCGCGCAGCGCGCATGGGTCTGCGCTGCCGAAGGCAGTGGGGACCCGGTGTGAGTTTTTACCCGATCAGAAATGATTTTTTTTTTTTTGGGGGGGGGGCACGAAGGGTCAGGGAAGGAATACGCGCGCGCAGCGCGTGTATCCCTTAACTTGTGCACGCGCAGCGCACACGGGACTGCGCTGCCGAAGGCAGTGGGGACCCGGGACGACATTTTACCCGATCAGAAATGATTTTTTTTTAATTTCTTTTCTTAAGACTAAAAGTTACTGTTAGTGATTCATTAATTATAGTGATTCATTTGAAAATACTGACCCGCTAGCGGGCGAAGCTCGCTAGTTTAACAACAAATAACTGCTGGAAATTCAAATTTAGTACTTTGGATTTTAAATCTAGTTGATATTTGAAAAAATGATCAAGATTCGCAAGTTTCAAGGAAATTAATAACAGACTTGATTTTTTAAAAAATAAATGTAGGCACTATAATTAAACAGGGGATGAGGAGGGTGGTAACCCCCTGACATAGAATTATATACAAAATAAAAATATTCCTAAACCTGTTTTAAATTATTTTAAGCTAAACTGAACTTTATTACCTTACCTTATTGAACTTATGCCTCAATCTGCAATATTTCTTTATAGTATTGAAATGCAGGGTAAGACTGACTCGCAAGATTATTTTTCTTTTCTTTCCCTTTGAATAAATAACGACATTTAAAGAATTTTATTCTTTTCATATACTATTTCTTTTTGGAAAAATTTAATTGCATCTATTTTGTTTTTAACGCTTGCCTACAAATTTAAAAAGGGCTGTCTGTCTATCCGTGCTTTAACTTCCGTAAATATTCATGGAATCCCTTAAAACTGAAATGTTTAGGATTTTCCCTTTTGAAAACTGTGCAAATACCGCTATTGGTTTGTTTATGTGGACACCCAAAATTATTCAAATATCTTTAAAAATATTAAAATGTTTTAAAAAAAAATCATTAAATATCATAACAGTATTTACATCATAATAATAACAAAGCAATTGATTATAAAAATAATATTTTTTATAAATTAGTCAAATGTAACTTACTAATGAAAACGTATCCCATTCCCTTTCATATATTTATTAGAACAATTAAAACCCACGCAATATTTCGGCATTTTCAGAATTCATCAACATTCTATTACTATTGCCGAGTTTGAAAACTATGTAAAGGCTGATGCCAATTTTTTTTTAGGCATCAAAAATCTATTGTTGATAGCATGGGGATGATAGATCTATATAATATACAATATCTGTGTTAATTACAATACACCTTAATCTTCATTAAATTTGCTATGTATCATAGCTATCATTTGACCATTTTAAGATTTCTATTTAGATAAAATTACATTTATAATGCATATTTAATAGTTTATGATAAAAGTAATGGCAGTGTTTCACTCTGAATCATATTGAAAGTTGTAGATGATTTGCTTTTTGTGGTTGTAAGGGTTAAAGGTGATAGAATACGCTAGGGTCTAGGCTTGGGAGAAAAGCTCTCCATGAAGGCTTTCTAATGATTCCTAGCTCGCACTTACGCGAGTAATTTTCAAGAAAATCAATGAAAACTTCCAGTGACTACGCCGACGTACTTAACCTGGAATCAAACGTGGCACTTTTCTTCGTCCAGCTTTGAGAGCAGGGACTCTGAACTACTGGTGCACCATAGTGAACGTGTGAGTATATTATATATATATATATGTATATTAATATTTTCTAAAAAAAAATTAACAAAAAAGTTTATGTCTTTAATTTATTAGTGCTCTGATTTTCGAAAACATTTTTAGGATCCATTGAAACTGATATATGTATTTATGTTTACTAAGACAAACTTCCTGTTGAAAATAGTATAAATGGCTTTAGTTATTCGGCTACAGTAACACATAAAATGCTATTAAAAGTGAGATAAGATCCTTGTATATAATTTTTTTTTTTTTTTTTTTTTTTTTTAAGTCATTTTAAACCTAGCAATAGTTTAAAGATATAAACGAAATGTGAACTTTTGCCATAAATTGACTAAAGAAATGCAATAATAAAAAGTATAATCAAAATAGGTACATTAAGTTTTCTTTAACAAATAAACATGCCAAAATCAATAAATAATGAGATAAATTAAAAGGCATTTCGAACAAGGCGCAGATTATTGAAAGTTTTTATAGGGGTTCTACACTAGAGCGGCCCTGTCTGGGAAAGTATGAGAACTGGGTAGTCACAAATGAATTTTGTTTTCAGACCTTTTTTTTAATGATATGGTTTAACTATCATAAGCGTTTCGTCCCACAAAAACTATTAATAATTTGGCTCCTGATGAATTAAAATTTAAATTAAGTAGTGAAATTGGTATAAGACTTCATTTCAAATTATAAAGGTAAATAAAAAATAACGAAAAATCATCCGGTACGCATTGATTATTAACACTTTTCAACACTGTACGTACCTTTTCTATCGTATAAATGTCAACGTTCTTCGCCTACATTATCACACAACGAACAGTCAGAAGGACTGAAGGGCATACAGAATTATACACTATTTGAATTCATAATCACTCTTAAACATTTTTGGAAAGTTTTAAAAATACATAACGCAAAAGACAATGCAGCCCTCAGACTCTAACTGCAGCCCTTAATGTATCTGAATATTTTAATGTAGCCTTGTAAATCTGAAGAATAATCATATCATGTTCTATACAAATCATTATTTTAGAATAATAACAATAAAGGTGAATTTCTGGGGCGTTCCTGAACTCAAACTAATTGTAAAGGACCTATTAATGTCATTTTAAATAGGGAACATTCCATAGTAAACCTGAATAATATGCATCATTTTTCAAAAATTCTAAAAATACTGGGGGCGGACAGACGGACAGTCAGACAAAATACGCAAACTGAAATCATATTCACAGTTAAAAATTGTTAGAAAGTATTAAAAACCCTTAATGTAAACGAAAATGCAATTCCAGCAAATTTCCAATTATAAACCTTAAGGGCTAGGCGAGTCGTATTAATCCTGGACGATAGGACCCATGCCCCATCTCGCCCGGTTCCCGCTGTTCAATGTATTTTTCTAGTCAACTTTGTCCCCTTATTACTTCCGGTGTGAATTTTTTTTTTTTTAACACACTTGACATTGTGAGTTTTTTTGCTTTTCTTACCATGCTATTCCTATGGGGGTTTTAGCCTTTTTTTCCCCTCTTTTTCTACATTCTAAAGTGGCGGCGAGTCGTATTAATCCTGGACGATAGGACCCATGCCCCATCCCGCCCGGTTCCCGCTGTTCAATGTATTTTTCTAGTCAACTTTGTCCCCTTATTAGTTCCGGTGTGAATTTTTTTTTTTTTTTTTTTTTTTTTTTTTTTAACACACTTGACATTGTGAGTTTTTTTGCTTTTCTTCCCATGCTATTCCTATGGGGTTTTTAGCCTTTATTCCCCTCTTTTAACCTTCTACCTATCGAATCCGAAAGCCGAAGCCAATGTTATTCTATGAGAAATTTTGCCCCATTATAATTCATTGACTAATACATGTTTTTAAATTCCATTTTCACTTTCCAAAAAATCACAACTATTAAACAGTTTATCGCTTCCTAAAAATTGATTTTTTTTTTTTTTTTTTTTTCCTTAAAGATTTCATTTTTAAGCTCAAAAATGAAAAATTTCACATTATGAAAATTCGTATTTTACAACCTCAAAATAAAACATTAATGATTTAAAAAAATAATTTTTATAAAGTGATAATTGTTTAATAGTTGTGAAGGTTTTTGAATGTAAAAACGGAATTTAAAAATATATATTAGTTAATAAGTTATAATGGGGCGAAATTCTCCATAGAATAACATTGGCTCTGGCTTCTGGGGACGATAAGTGGAGAGGCCTCTTAAAGTAACTGAATATTTTTGTGTGCCTTGTAAATGTAATGATAATCGTACTATTCACTGTATACAGCATTCTTTTGTGCATATGAATAACATATTTCATTTTCATTAAGACTTACGCAAAGTAATTAAAATTTGGTTTATAGAAATATCTCTCATTGAATGTAACGCTTTGGAATAGTTTTGGAAGTTCTTGTATACAAACCAGTGGTGGTAGTTACTCCATTTTCCATTGAAAATATCCGATAGTGAACTTGAATAACATATTTCAATTTTACTAATATTTGTATTAATAATTCATTGATTTATTTGTATCAGATATTAAAACGGTCAAATGCTTGTGAGCGATTACAAAAAACATATACTTCAATTAGAGTTTTAGCTAATTATTATTCGCAAATAATTCTGTGTAATTATTTTACCGAACGAAATGCGCAGACTGTTGACGTACGCATGCTATAAGTATTTTTTCATTCGAATTTAACAGTACATTTATGCAGTGCAACAACAAATTTAAAAAAAAATCAACAGTATAAAATATAGCTCTTTATATTATTTATCTTAATTTGTAATTCGTTTTTATTTCAAAATACAATGAAAAGATGATTTTTTTTCTTTTAAAAACATCACAAAGAAATTCGTTTTTGTCAAAACCTACTTTGATATTTTCTAAAATGTCAAACCGCTCATAGGGATTTGTATCGTTCTCAGAGCGATATCTTCTGTCAAGAAACTTTGTAGTAAATCCTTTAAAAATCCAATACTTTTAAGTTTTATAACATGTGGTGCATGTATTTCATAGGCATAATATTTGCACAAACCGAAGATTTATATGAAAGGATTTTTTTTTTTCTTTGTATGGATAAAAATGACATTGTTTGTATTTTGGTACTAAAGTTTAAACTTTTATATCAGATATATATATATATATATATATATATATATATATATATATATATATATATATATATATATATATATATATATATATATATATTATGATGTGTGATAATATATATACATTTCTAGATTTATTTGATATATATCTAATGTAAAAATATTTTTTTAAGAATAAAGAGAAATTTTAAGACAATCAGTGGATTTGTAAAAATCATTGTGTGTTACGTAGGTTTAATTTTAGATTGTACATTCATATTCACGCATTTATTATTTTTCTACCAATAAATTGTAATTAGAAAATGTTTCTTTATGATTCAAATAATATTTTCAACTTTACAGAAGAAATTAGTTTATATGATATACCTTTCTTTTTCAAAATTGAATTAAGTAATTAAGTGAATATAAGATATAAAAGCGTGTATTTATAAATTTTTATTTTACGTAGGTTTAAAGTTGCATACCTTAACAGGATAGCGACAAGCCAAATTTTTCCCCTAATTTTTCCGACAGTATTTTTCGCCACCCTAATTAATATATTTTGTTCGTATATGTTTAATAATTCCAAAGGTCCAAAAAATACAAAATACATCGCCATATATATATTATGTAACTCACGGTTTAAGCTGAAACCCTATTGCACTATCGAAAATTGTTTGCTTCTGCAAATATCCCTTTCTTTTGAAAAGCTAAATGATATTAAATAAAAATGGATTTTTTTCGCCTTATTTGTGTCGCCTTATTTGTGTTCGCTTTATTTGTGACGCATTATCTTATTAACCTCACGGTAGTATAAAAGCTTAACTATATATACATGTAAAGGCAAGAAATCATTTTAAATTAAAACCTTCTAGCAAAGGTAATGGTATCCTGAACCTTGATTACACAAATCCAAGAAAAATCTTTATATCCACTTAAAAAAAATAATAATAATAAATGAAACTTGTACCGCAAACTAATATAACACATTGAATGTATTATAAAAAATTATACTATATCAGAGACTAAATAAATTAATTTATTTAAAAATATCTGAACTATTGTAGTACCCAGAAATTAATTGCATACTACCATTATTTTTACTTGATTTTTTTTTTAATCTTATCTCTAACATTTAAAATATATTAAATCTTACCAGAAGCTCTCTATCTAATAAGAAATATGAAAGTTTTATTAAAACTGAATGAAGCTTAAGTTTGAGACAGAAATCGAAAATATACTATATGGTACAAACTTTGCACAACTGTTTCCACTGGATCAAGATAAGATCTGAAATATCCACCTTGAAAAAAATGGTATGGACGGAGCTGCGTTGCAAATAGGTACGAAGCTCGTAATTGCTAAGTTTTTCTTTCAAACTCCGGCAGGGCACTATGAAAAAAAAAAAAAAAAAAAAAAAAAAGAACCATTTGCAAAATGCTCGCAATTAATTATAAAATTTTATTTTTACTTTTATTGATTAATTTATTTATTTTAATCGTTTTTCTAATACAGGCTAAACGATTTCTGAAAAACTGTTCGCTTGGAATTTTTTTACGATTGAAAACATAGTTACAATTTACTGAATACTAAATTTGTATTTTTAAATATAATTTTCCACTTTATAAATGTGTACTGGCTGTTCGCGACTATCAATAATAAAAAACTGTGCCACTAGTGATGAAAACCCACTTGTACTCTATTTAAAATTAATAAAGTAACAAAGTAAATTATTCAAGCATTTCTTATTTTAGTCATATTGCAAAATGAGTGCAAGTGTCATAAACTGGCGCATCTTTTACACCCAAATTATTTTACAGCAAATTTTTATAACACGTTTCTTTAATTAAATAAAAGAAGCAATATTGCTCTTAAATATTGGTTTAAGACTTGTACGGGGGTGAAAGAAATCAGCCTAAAATAACACTGCTCTGAAGAAAAAAAAATCGAGATCAGATACCATTTTTGCAGACTCTTATGTAAAATGACCTCCTGAATCCGAATATGACCACCATTTTGCCCAGTCACCCACC
This sequence comes from Salticus scenicus, assembly GCA_963930645.1. Lineage (NCBI taxonomy): Eukaryota > Metazoa > Arthropoda > Arachnida > Araneae > Salticidae > Salticus > Salticus scenicus. Next base: position 45,820,576 of record OZ005656.1, on the reverse strand, counting down.
ATTTCTAGAAACACCCCCTCCCTCAATTTTATCATTGTTTGGTAATTTTATACCCATCAGTTTGATTTGGAGAGGAACGATGATGATTTTAACCGTTAAATGTCTTCTGACCTGAGGAGCTACAGAGGTAGAAAGTTCTGAAACACGAACATTTGTAGTAAGGAGGAAATTTGAGGGGATTTGTGCCCAGAAAACAAAAGAAAATCTATAAAAACAATCAGTTTTTTTTCCGCAATATTTCTCTTATTTTTTACATATTCCAGCTTCCAGTTTGCCATTTTATTACCAAAACACCCCATATAGAAAAAAATCATAGAGTGAAATTTTTTTCAAAATGTTGGTGAGTGGAGTAAAGTCACAATGCCCTCGCAAGAAAGTTTGACTGATTCAATGTACGGCGTTTGCTTTCAATAACTCCCACGTTAAATGTTTTGGGCAGTAAAACATGAACAGTAAAATTTCCTTCTTTGACACGGGTAAAAGATCACCACACAAGAACACCATAAAGTTCATTCGCTTATCGCAAAACGTGTACTAAAGGTACATAACGACTGACGACTACAATGATAAGAGCAATAACCTTTAACACGTGTCAAAGCAAGAGATTTCACTGTTCATGTTTTACTGCCCAAAACATTTAACGTTAGAGTTACTGAAAGCAAACGTCTTACAGTGAATCAGTCAAACTTTCTATCCAGGGCTTTGAGACTTTACTCCACACAGCAACATTTTGAAAAAAAATTTCACTGTATAATTTTTATTATTTAGGGTATTTTGGTAAGAAAATGGCAAACTGGAAGCTGGAATACGTAAAAAATAAGAGAAATAATGCGAAAAAAAAAAAAAAGAAAAAAAGAAACAGAAACTGATTCTTTTTATTGATTTTCTTTTGTTTTCTGGGCACAAATCCCCTCAAATTTCCACCTTTCTACAAATGTTCGTGTTTTAGAACTTTCTACCTCTTAACGATTAAAATAATCATCGTTTCTCTCCAAATCAAACTGATGGGTATAAAATTACCAAACAATGATAAAAATGAAGGAGGGGTTGTATCTAGAAAACGGCGTGTGATTAGGCAAAACAGCCGTCATATTCGGATTCAGGAGGACATTTTACATAAGAATATGCTGAAATGGTGTCAGAGGCAATTTTCATGACGAGCAGTGAAATCTGTTATTAATGCAAAATAAAATTCTAGTGTCCTTAACCAAAACAACAAGAAATTACGATATAAGGACAAAAATATAGCATGAATTTAATTTATCAAACAGTTTTCGAAAATTGTTATCTTTATCTTCTTAGTTCAACATATTAATAGTAGAGGGATAATTCTATCTTTGGCACTTCTGGAAAATATAGAAAGCTTTCTTTTACAGTTAAAGTGAATGTCCTCTACGAGTGTAGTGTCGGTCATCGGTACATTTACAGTATTTTTTAGTCGCAAAAACAGCTCATTTGAAAAACTGAATTCCGTGGTTTGAACGCAAGTTAGATCACTCTAGAGCAAAACACCTAACCGCAACTCAATACATTTCTGCTTATTAAAACATTTTTTTTTTTTTTTTCACATAAACAGAAAAATTATTTTCGGGCTTTAATTAATTCAGATATTGCAGTTGCGTAAATTTATAACATTCTGTATTTTTTAGATATTTCACTTATTTTTAAAGTTGATTCGGCATTAATAGATATATTACAAATTCATACGTTCATTGCAAGAATCCTATGATGACGCATTGCAATAAATGGAAAACAGGAAAACATAATCTTTTCAAAAAGTTCCCACCGCTTATTAAAATCACATTCGTTCTCAGCTAATGTGATTTTATTAAGCGGCCAATTTTTTATATCCGGCGAACGTTCCTGCACTTAAAGAAAAGGTATTACTTCCGTGAATTTGGAAAGAAATTTCGAAAGGTAACAAATAATGGAATTAGTAAACAATATTAATTAATTTTTAATAAATAATTAGTAAGTTGTTTCTTCAGTATAAATAAATTAAGCGCATTCCAAGTTCCCACGCCATTTCTTTTGAGGAAAATCATCATAACTTTACCAAAAGTGCATGTTCTGTTCTTACAAATTTAAAATCTATCCGTGTAAGCCTCGTGAGTTACAGTGATTTCAAAATAAGAACTAGAAATTGCATTTTTAATAATTAGATATATATGTATATATATATATGTATGTATGTATATCATTTCAAATCAAATTTGTAACTTTTTACTGCGTTTTGAAGAATACTTTCCTTGAAACTGTTACGGAGATATGGGGCGTGTTTAATTTGTAACTGTGCTGCAAGTGTAAAATCTTCGAAAACGAGCGATAACGGAGGGTTTGTTGTGCTTTAATTTATTTTTCTATTAACCAAATAAATAAATTAATTAATTAAATTAAATTAAATTAAATTAAAAAAAATTAAAATTAAAATGTAAATAAAAAATATTTTTAGTGTGCATATATGATATTTTTGGCTGCTGAGGAGATATTTTTGAGTTTATTAACAGGCGATGTTGATTTTATTAAGCGGCGACTTCAAAAGTAGTTTGTATTGATTTGATTACGGTTCTGGAAATTTGATCAGATTAAGCGGCTGATTTTATTAACCAGTGAATTTATTATGCGGCGGTTTCTGTACTTGGTATTAAAAATTTCTATAAAACACAAAATGTTGTAGTATTTAAGTTACAATTATTTTAAGGAAACAAACTGTACAAATATTTCCACAAAAAATTGTATTCCTTTACAAATTTTAAATTTCCAGGCAATTCATTAGAAAATTACTGACGTACTTAATAAATGAATTATTATTATTTTTTATACTTCTACGCAGTTACATAAAGTTTATTTCTAAGCCAAATATCCAAAATATAACATTAATGTAACGAATATACTGCAGTTAATTTTTTGCTTCTATACTGAAAATTTGTTATTTTGTGGTAATTAAAATTGTCTGTTGTACTATTGTGCTGCATCGCTTTAAAAGAAATTTCTTTACATAACATTATTACATGATTAAAACAACAAAAACAAATATTCTACAAAAATATGTAAATAAAATATATTTCGTGATACATGTCTTTGAAAACGAAATACAGGGTGCCCATAAAAGAATGTCCCAGTTTCAATGGTATATTATAGCAGTTAATTTAGACTATTTACAACGAACCATACATCAAATTGAAGGTAAACTAACCTATTTTTTCTTACAAATGTTCAATATGTGCACATTTAGTTATACGGCACACATCCAACCTATAGTCCAATTCTTTCCACACTTTGATTAACAAGTCCGGTGTAATGGAAGCAATAGTCTCTTCAATTCTGCGTTTCAAATCTGTCAAAGCATTAGGTAACGGCGGAACGTAGACCTTTTCTAAATCCCTATTGGAAAATATCACATGGCATTATGTCAGGTGAACGTGTACGCCAACGACAAAGAGCTCTGTCGCCTCGACCATTACGACCAATCCATTGGTCATGGACTTCGACGTTCAATCACTCCCGTACAAAGACACTCCGATGGGGTGGGGCTCCGTCCTGTTGCCAAATAAAGGTTATAGTTTTACACTGTACTAATTGGGGAAAGTGTCATTCCTTCAACATATCCAGATAATCCACCAATGTTACGGTAGCTTCGGTGAAACAAAATGACTTTACACTCAACACTTACAAACTTTACAACATTTTTAACAACAACGACTTCACACTTACAAAATGTCCTTACATTCGACGTCGGGACACAGCGCAGTAAATGTTTAATTTTGGGGGATTTTTTTCGTGTTCTAGAAGTTCATGAGGATGTTCGAACTCCCAGATACGAACATTATGCGTATTTACCTTCCCACTTAGAAGAAAAGTTGACATCCTTGAACACAACGCGATCAAGAAAATTATCTTCCCGATCAAACACTTCACTTGCAAAGTTAAACCGCACACCATAGTCATCTGGCTTTAAAGCTTGTACTAATTGCAACCTGTATGGACGTATGTGTAAACGTTTTCTTAAAACCTTCCACATTATCGTCTTTGGCAACTGAAGTTCAAGACCCGCTTTCCGAACAGATTTCATAGGAATACGCAGGTGAGATTCTCTGACACGGTCAACATCCTGTTCACACACTTTTGATCGTCCCGTGCTTCTTCCTTTACAAACACATCCAGTCGTTTCGAATTGCCTATATCATCGGCGGATATTTTTACCACATGGGGGATCACATTTAAACTTTAAAAGAAACGCACATTGAACTGAAATTAAAAATTGACTTTTAGAAAATTGTACAACACAAAACGCTTTACGCTCATGAGTAACCATTTTGCGCATGTGGACAACAAAATAACAAAGCAGTACTCGCACATGCGACTTGCTTATATAAAACCGTTTGAGTTACTCTTTAATTGTGACCTTGAAACGACACTCTACAACGCTTATAGTTCATAATATTAAAATTTATAGCTGGGACATTCTTTTATGGACATACTGTATATTATCACAGTATCAAAATATATTTAATATATGTCCCATATGGAGCCGTAATATAAAAATAGGGAAATGTTAACAGGCGATACTATACATTAAATGCAAACTTTAGCACGGTATTTCACTATTCTTATTATAACAGTTAACTTTATGTATACATATAATAAAATAAGATGTTTTTGTGTGTGTATGTCCGGAGCATTTTCGGAAAGAGGCTAATCGCAGAGCTGCACAAATTTGCATGGATGTTCACCTCTCCTGATGCACCTCGAATCCCAGTTTTCGAATTTTTGATTAAATCTTTTTAATTAGATTTTTTTTTTTTTTAATTGGATTTTGCCATAGTGTTTTCGTGTTACACTAAAAAACAAAGCGTTTCCATTTGAAAGTAAATGTGGGGAATTCCTCGTGTTGTTCAATTCCTCAGTCGGTTAAAGCGTCAAGTTGTTATAGCAATGGTCGTGGGTTCGATACTCTGTGACGGATGTGTTACTTTTATTGCAGATAATTAATAGGTAAGATGTCAATTGCAGAAGAAAACATTTCATTAACCACACAGTATCCTAAGAAATTCTGATTAGATTTTTTAAATGTTTTCTTTTAGTTACTAAAATGCACAAAATAAAAATTTAAGAGGAAAAAAAAAAACACTGGAGCCCTAAAAATCATAAAATAAATATTTATTCTTGAAGTACACAGAATAGATCTTTCTACAGGTAGTGGTAACCTGGACCCGATGTGTAGTGCGTCCGAAAAAAGACCTGCCGTTGGCAGCAGGTACCCGAAGCTAGGTTTAGGGCGATTTCAGTATAGTTTTTTTTTTTTTTTTTTTTAGTTTTTATTTATAATATGATATAAAAAACAAGTAATATAAAAGAAATTTTTTTTAAGTTAATTCCTACTAACAAACACTATCGATTTTTAAAAAATAATTCTGAATTAGGAAATAAAAAGCGCGCGTGCAAAATGAAATAAAAATAATTATAAGTTTTTTAAAAAAAACTTTTTATATACCATGTTTTGAATTTTCTGATGAATTTTTGTGAGATGCATAATAAATTTTTATTGTTCACATTTAATTAAATGTATTTTTTTTATGTCGAATATATATATATATATATTAGCTACAATTAAATTATAGCTAATATTTTAATGGCTATTTTAACGCTATTAGGATTGTGTTATTTTCATATTTTAATAATTATACGAAAACTGATAAAAAATTCGAAAATCGGACTTCGAAGTATTGTGTTGTCACTGTATTCTAAACAATCCTGAAAGTTTCAAATTGCTAGCTAGTCGGGAAGTTAGTTAAAAATAGATTGCATGATTTGTACAAGATATATATATAGAGAGTGTGAACTAATAGTAGGAATTGAATAAACAGTGATTCAATTCTTTTAAAAATTCATTTAAATATAGTGACAATACAAGATTTCATTTGCATATAAACTCGTATTTGGCTTATAATCCCATATCCTTTAGTACAAGTGATTTACTAACTAAATAACATGCAGAATCATTTTTTTCATATGTGAATATTGCTTTCTAAAATGGATATATTTTTGTGGTACTCTACGTCGTAATCTATAAACCGTATTACACGATATGTTCTTTTAAGCATGCTTAAAGTTTAATTGTATTATTTAATGTTATGAAAAAGTAATAAATAACTTTCAGCATATCTATCTTATAAACTTTAATAAATTTTAAATCCAACGTTTCGGCTAAATTCCTTCATTAGCCTTCCTCAGGGAAGAATGATTCCTTATCCGTAAACCCCCCCTCAATTTGGCTTCATTTCTTGGGCTTAAATTAATTTATGGTTACCCTGCTTTAATTTAGTTCTGGCAACCCCGCAATTTTGATATTTTTAACCTTTGCTTTAGTAGGTCTTTATCCTTGTCTTGTAGTGATCATGTTTCATGTTCCTTTGAGTGTTTTAGCATATTTTTAAAAATGTATATACAGTGCGTATCGAAATGATAGGTCCACCCGCATTTTTCAAAATTTCGACTCTTAATTGAACATAAGAATAACTTTTTTGGTAGAGATAATTAATTAGTAATTGTTATAACTATTTATGAAGAATTTTCTTAAAAATAAATAATTCCTTTTTATTTTATGCATATTTTCATTTTCAGACCGTTTCGAAAAGATAGGTCCGCCTTCAGAAATTTTGCACCAATCACGTTTATTTCCAAACAATTTGCATAAATATCGTTCTTAGTCTTACTGCGGGATTATGCTGGCTGCTGTGGAGGTATTTAAACAGATTTGAACATCACGTTGTAATCAAACGAAATGGGTCGTCGTTGCAGTCTTTCGCTGGTTGAGCAGGGGAAAATTGATGCATTTAAACGTGTGGAAAATCAAATAGAGAAATAGGTAAACTTTTAAACAGATCACATAATGTTGTAAACAATTATTTGCGACTTAGAAATGCTTATGGCAGTAAAAAATCATCTGGCCGCCCATCAAAAGTGACACCCCGACAAAGAAGGACTATCGTAAAGGAGTTAAAATCTGGAAATATGAGCTTATCCACTTTGTCCAGAAAGCAAAACCCTCTAATATCAAAATCTACAGTCCATAGAGTGGTAAAGAAGTTCGGCAATATAGTTTACGTGAAGAGGAAAGCGGCTCCGAAATTGACTAAAAAGCACAACGAAAAGAGATTGAAATTCGCACATGAAGTGATGTCCTGGAAACAAGATTGGCATCGTGTGATATTCAGTGATGAAAAGAAATTCAACCTGGGTGGCCCAGATGGCTGGGAGTACTACTGACACGATCTGCGTAACGATAGACAGATATTCTTGAAGAGGCAAGCTGGTGGTGGTTCTGTTATGGTATGGGCCGGATTCGGAGGTGCAGGAAAAACTGATATAGCATTTGTAGACAATCGTTTGAATGCTGCAGGCTATCAACAACTGCTTGAGCAATATTTTCTTCCGCAAGCAGAGCACATTGGGGGCCCATTCTTCATGTTCCAACATGACAATGCTCCTGTGCACACTGCAAAGTCCAATTTCGAATGGTTTCTGGATAATGGTGTACATGTTATCGATTGGCCACCTTGCAGCCCCGACCTGAATCCTGTAGAAAACATGTGGGGTATACTCGCAAGAGCGGTGTATGCAGGCGGAAGACAGTACAAGAGTACTGCAGACTTCAAAAAGGCTATTTCCTCCGAATGGTCAAAATTCGAGAAAAAGTGTTTGCAAAAACTTGTAGAAACCATGCCGAATAGGATTTATGAGCTTATTCTGAAACAAGGTGGAAAAATTTCTTATTAATTCAACATTAATTTGATGCTTGGTTCAGTGGACCTATCTTTTTGAAACAGCTTTTTCATGTAATTTTTGTTTTCCTTATTATTCCTATTATTTGTATATTATTCATGTATTATTTTACATTCAATGATGTAATATAGTTTATAAAATAGTACTTTGTACACAATAAAACCTTTTTTACCAACATAACTTTCGTTTTTACTGGTGGACCTATCATTTCGACACGCACTGTAGAATATTTTTACAATTTGTGTAATCATCTGTTAAATGTTTTGAAGTTGTAATTGTGGTATCATGTACTTAAATTTTTTATGTTTATGTGTTTTTTAACATCATTCTTCCCTGAGGAAGGCTAATGAAGGAATTTAGCCGAAACGTTGGATTTAAAATTTATTAAAGTTTATAAGATAGATATGCTGAAAGTTATTTATTACTTTTTCATAATTATAAAAGCAGCATATATAAAAAAGTGGAATAAATATATCTGTATTATTTAATTTTAAATATATTTCATATTTCAATGAAAATATTTGTTTTACAAAATATCTAAAAGTTACAATGTATTAAACACAATTGGTCATTCTTTTTCTAAGCTATTGGCACCGTAAAATATCTAAATATTCCACGTGAAAATTCACAGAAATTATTGTTTTAAAAGAAAACACTTCCACTTCAAAAAAGAATTTACAATTGATATTTCCTTTTATAAAATAATGCAAGACTGGATGTTAATTTCTAAAATTCTTAATTTATTCTTAAATATTAATTTTATCATTGTTTTGCATTTAAGTGTATCTTACTTTAACTTACAGCAATTTACTACAAAATTAAATAGCTATGAACAAATGAATCGAAGATTAGGATGTATGTGTATTAAACTTGTACTAACAGGCAAAAAAATTTTGATGGAATTTGTTTTTTCTTTATGCAATTCTAATATTTTATTTTTATTTTATTTTTCATTTTCATTTTATTAATTTCATTTTTATTTCATTTTTATTTATTTTTTAATCGAAATGTGATGATAGTCATAAAATTGCAGTATTTAAAACATTCTTAAGTTTTAGAATAAAGTAAAATATCTTATTTGAAATTATTTGTACTGAAGTTGTTCATTACTAATATATACATTATTTATAAATTGCAGAAACAATGAAATGTACATTTCATTTCATCTATTAAATTAACAGATTTCAAAAATAGTTCATAAGATAGAATTTATTCCTTTATAAAAATGTTGATGAAACCTATTACATAAAAATCTGGCATATATTTATTTTAAAATACAAACACAATTTATTTCTTCTTCTTCTACAAAATCACTAGTAGTATATTTTACACTCGTATATCGTTGTTATCATCTTGTCAATTTTGAGTACAGAAATATATCAAAAATTTATGATGCACGCTAATGCTTTAAGTTATCTTGCATCTCTAAATTTCAGTTCCATTTTTTTTTTTTTCCTTTTGTGTGAAAAATAAAATTTGCGTATCTGGTGTCCTAAAAAAAGTTATATAAACTCAATTAAAATACTGAAACTTAGAAATTTTATGTCGATTTAAAATTTCTAGTTATCTAGATTATACAATTATTAAAAAAGTGAAGAGATTCGGAATTTTTATTATCATTTCCTTACATTCATGTTTCCCACTTCTTTAGTTTAAGGGAAATTAATAGTGTTCCTCATAATAAATGAATTATTTTCTTTTATTTATTTTAGTATCTGAAAATAATCTTTGAAACTGATTTTAAATAACATTACCATAATGTCACTTATCCTAAAGTTTTTCATAATATCTATATAAGGATTTTCCCGTCAATTCGGCACTTGTTAACATTATCCCAGAGAGCTAAAAATGTTAATGTCAAATAGAAAAATCATTAGAGGGCATGCGCATCGGATTTCAAAAAAAAAGGAAAACAAAGTTTCCCCCTCATTAAAGGGACACCTATATATATAGGATAATTAAATTACAAAAAAAAAAAAAAAAAACTTTAATTTGTGTCCATGTTCAATAGCATAAAATTTTGATATGCCGCTCATTCACTTGGTAAGTATTTTTATTTCTCTAATGGCTGTTTCCTCTTAGAAAGAAAAATCTTTAGTCGAGAGTTTAAGAATTCTTCGTCTATACAAATTATTGTGTTTATTGTTTTATTTGAATCCTAAGTAATTGCCAGATTTAACAACTTTCTTCCATAGTAAATTTTATTACAAAAGAATACATGTATAAAATGATAAAGAGCATAAAAAATTAAAATAGATATGTATGAATAAATGCATTCCTCTTATCAAAATGCATTTTTTATTTTTACTTTTTCAAATTCTCATTAATCATACGTTTCGGACGATACCTCTTTCAATCCTCTGCTCTCATAATTAATATATTAAAAGTGTTCGACACATTCTTCTTTACGTATTAGTATATAGATGCTGAAAAAACAGAAAAAGTAAATCTGCACAAAATAAATTTAATTTCGATCAAGATGTCTTTTTATTATTTTTAATTATATATTTCAGGACTTCCTTTATTCAAGTTAGTCTACCAAAAAATGGTGACATGGTTTTTCCTCCTGTGAAAATAAACTGGTTCGGCACTCACATTACTTTCTCTTACCCTACATTTCATTATTACAAGGGTAAATTGTATATTAAGGCATAAGAAAACAATACACTGAATATAAATCTACGTTAGAAACATTTCAAACTAGGTTCAGAAAAAATTTCTTTTGACACAAAATTTCGTGGAAGAGACTGCTGCCTCTCTTACTAAATTTACATCTGCAAGTTTTTACTTAGCACAGTTACTTTGCTAATATAAAATTATTTATTATTTTAAATTTAAGTAAACATTGAGGTCACCTATTTTCACTACACAGTTAGACAGTAGGCTCATGTCCCCTCCCATTTAATTGTTTCAGATAAATTGATTTTTAAAGTTTACTTTAGATTCTTCATTTCATTATTTGGACAGACAGCAGGAATGTAGAAAAGTGAAGAGGATGCATAAGACTATTCTTCACAATGTATGTACGTACATGCTGTAATTTTATGCAATTTCCTTGTTCTAGTGCAAGTACGACCACGTGCTTTTAAAACATGGACAAGGACACTGTTTGTACAAGAACCACAAGGTTGTCACAGTCTAAATCAATAAAATGGTCAAAACAATCCAATATTTTGGATACCAGATACCTTTCTTATTGAACTTATTTCCTTGTAGATAAGCTTAAGCGTTGCAAACCTGCTGATTTTAGAAGAATCACACAAGTAATTCTGGTTGTGACTCCAAGTTGGACATGTTGTGTATACTCGCGCAGATCATGTCGAATGTTAAATAAAACTTCTACAAAAGTCTCCTCAAGTATGATATTTGTAAGTACACTTTATATATATAGATATATATTATTGAAGGTAACCATTTATTTCCACATTGTAATTTTACCAACACACTTTTAATGCAAAAAAAAAAAAAAGAAAAAAGGAAAAGGGTAATATTTCTAATTTTCTAGATGACATTTTATATTTGATTGATTCATACTAACGTAATATTGCAATACTGTTATTTCAAGTTTACTTTATTCAATTAACCCTTTAACGTTCACTACTTAATTTATTTTAAAAGTTACTAATCTAATTGTAAAAATGGCTTTTACACACATAGCTGATCATAAATATTTAAAAAATAAAAAAAATTAGCATAGTTCCTTTTCGATAAATTTTTCTTTCAAACATTTATAAAGTAACCTTATTAAATTCAAATAATATTTAATTTAATAAAGAAAACCCTTTGTGGGTAAACATTATCGACTATAAAACTCCCAAAAATTGTTTCAGGTGAAAATAATAGTCCAACACTTCATTAAATGAAAAAAAACTAGACATGAGTGCATCATCAAACCAGCAGTTTGCACTCGCACATACTAAGAAACTTTAAGTGACTTATGCATTTAGCTTTCTTTGAAGCATTATTTGTTAAATTTTGGAATAGCGCTGCTATCTACCGAACAGAAAAGGAACAAAAGTTTAAAACCTGATTAAAATAAGGGGGAAATGTTAAAAAAACTGCTGCAAAAATTTGGTATGTCAAATGTTTGGTTTCGCTGCGAAACCAATGAACATTAAAGGGTTAATTAAAAATAATGTATTTCTTTAAATACAAGAATCTCGACGAAAGCGTTACGTGTGTGTAAGATATAAAATACTAGAACTATGACATGGAACAAATAATATTGTTAATCACCAAAATGCAATTTTGTTTTATATATTTGAAACATTTTTCAGCATGTCGAATGGGTGAGTTGCTAAATTTTACGTCACATCAGTGATACGCTATGGACTGTCTGGGACACAACCGTAACGTTGTTCAGGAGATATGCCATCGCTATTTTGATTCTACACTTAGGGTATGGCTCTCCAGCTTCCTTGAACCCCACTTTAAGTACGTGGAATTTTGTAACTGATGAGTAAAATGACATAAGTAGCAATTCTTTATGTTTAATCTCTGGATGATTATTTCTATGCGATAATTCTTCAAATATTTCAAACACACACTGCCAACAAATTCTACTATAAAACAGAAAATTTCTGCAACTTTTCTACACAGAATTAAATTACCTGCAATAATTAAATTACATATTCTATAATTATTTGTTTTTATAATTTTATGCGAATACGCTAATTTAATTTCAGTTTTATATCGTAATTTCTGTTATGAATAAAAATGCAGGTATTCATGCGGATAATCATATCTAGATATATGTTAATCTTCCTTAGTTTTAAAAAATTGCAGTTATATCATCAACCAATCTACAATAGCATTTGTTTTGTTATTTCTTTTGTAAATTCACATTACATTTCAAAGATAAACGAAAAAAGTAGAATGACATATATTTAAAAAAAATAAAGCTCATGAGAATTTTAAAAGATATAGCAAAAACTATGTTTGAGTTTTTCAAAAACAATTATTTATTTTATTACTTAAAAGAATCTCTTTAAGAAATAAAAAGAGCTAAGTGATGTTTAATGATGTGAAAAATGGGAAAAAGCTGATAACTTTTTTTTATGCTTTTGATATCATGCTTTGCTAACTGTAAAGAAGATATTTTAAAGAAATCAACAGTTTTAAAAATCTTTTTTACAGATAAATAAATACAAATTTTGATTTTGTTAAATATTTGTGAAAAGATTAGGGAATTATGAATATTTAGTAGCTTAATTACTTCTATATAAAATTTAATTTCTAAGTATAATTTTTTCTGCCTGATGGAAGTATTAAGTGATTTTTTTAAAAATATATTTTAATAATTTATTAAATAATTCTAAATAATATGTATGTATGTATATTTATTTTTCTGTATTATCAGTTTTAAATTTTTAACTGAAGAGTCATTTTTTTTTTCTTTTAATATACTATTTTATTTCATTAATCGATATGTATTGAGTTGGCTAAAATGTAATTGCATTTTCCTTAATAGATGGCAATAACTGTCTGGGAAACGTAACTAACTTCCTTTTGAACTGAAAAGTCATTTTGTAATTTCAAAGCAGACATTTAAAACTTGATCTTGAGAAATAAAGTGCACAATTTCGTTAATAATTGTTTGTTTGGCGACAATTTAAAAATGGAAAATGAAAAGGAACATTTTCGTCGTATTTTGTTGTATTACTTCCGAAAAGGAAATAACACTATGCAAGATCACAGAAAGTTATGTGATGAGTATGGTGAAGATGTGTTAAAAGTACGGCAGTGACAGAATAGGTTTGCTAAATTTTGGTCTGGCAATTTTGATATTAAAAATGTATCAGGCTCAAGAATGTCTATCGAAGTTGATAACCATAAAATGAAAGCATTTATCAGATCCAATTGACATTTAACGACACCAGAGATTACCGAGAATTTTAACGTATCGCAATCGAGTGTTTGAAATCCTTTATCAGATTCAATTGACATTTAACGACACCGATAATTTTAACTTATTGAAATCGAATGTTGAAAATCATTTAAAACAACCTGGATATGTTACGATACTCGATATATGGGTACCACATGAGCCCAAAGAAATTCATCTCACTAAGCGTGGTGACATCTGCGATTCCTTTTTTTTAAATCTATGATAACAGGCGATGAAAGATTGGTCGTCTATAACAGCGTCGAAAAATGTCGTTGAGCATGATGAACATGCTCAACGACGTTCAAGCCAACACATGTTCAAGTGTGATAAACATGTTCAAAGCACTTCAAAATCAGATATTCACCAAAGGAATGTTATGCACACAGTCTGGTGGGATTTCGAAGGTATTGTGTATTTTAAATTTCTCCCAAGGAACCAAACTATTAATTCTGGCATGTACTGTCATCAACAGAGTAAATTAAACAGCTCTATCAAACAGAAGATTCCAGAATTTATGAATCTCAAGAGTGTTGTGTTTTACCATGCTAACGCTATACCACATACAAGTTTGGTCAAAAATTTCTGCATTTTCAATGGGATGTGTTACCACACACACCATATTCACCAGACCTGGCACCATCAAACTACCATTTATTTCGTTCTTTACAAAACATATTGAATGGTATAACCGACACTGCTGATGGGGAATCAAATTGTTCTTGGAACAGCTTTTTGCCAAAATAAAATAAGAGCTTTTTTGAGTAGGGAATCTTCAAGTGACCTGAAAGTTGGCAAATGGTGATCGAACAAAATGGCAACATATTGTTTAAAAATGATTTATTTCCCATGAAAAATTCATCTTTCATTTCTACAAAAAAGTTATCTGCAGTAGAGCCTAAGAATTAAAGTGGAATCATTGTAACTTTCTTTTGTCCTATTAGTACAAAAAGAATGATAATATCGTCCATACGAAAGAGGCATTTTCCCTAGCAAAACTAAATTACTCAAAAACTTAAAATAATACTCTTAATAGTTATTCTATTTTTTTTTGTTTGTACATTCATACACCCACATACATTCAAAAGTTCCCCGTAATTTGTTATCATGTGAATAATGAAGAATATCTAAGTCTGTATTTCAAAGTCTGGAAAAAAATAATCTAATTTTTCTTAGAAGGGGTGAGGACACAAAAAAGATATTTAGTGAATTTAAAAGAAAAAGACACCAAAACAAAATCTTCAAGTACCACAAAAGTTTCAATTTAGATAAAACCATAATTTCATTAATACACATTAAAGACAACATAACCCCCCCCCCACACACACACACACACACTCCCTTTCGACACTGATAAATAGAAAAAAGAGACAGCAGAGGAGGTTAGTGGGTTAAGTTGTTGCACTACAATAATTTTTTGCACATTAAAGCTCATTACGCAAAGAACGGCAGTTTAAGGCTGATTTCAAATCAATACTAATATCTATACCCGAACCTGGATTCGAGTCCAGCACCATACAACCGAAAGCCAAAGCGTTGTCTATTAAAATACCAGGTAGGCGAAATCTGAAAGAAAATCTTAGTATAAATTCCTGGTGAAAACTCGTTAAATTTAGTAATAAAATCAATCTAAATTTTGATAGTAAAAATTATTTACCATGGGTGGGGGCAAATAAGAAATTTATGAGTATGAAAGAAAAATTTCATTAAATGAATAATTCCGATTTAGAAATGAATCCAGATCATCCAAATTTATAGACAAACTGAGAAATTCGTTAATGCGGGATTATACATTTAAATTCGCTGGGGGTTGGTGTCACTGTTCGGTCGTTTTTTACTTGTTAGATCCTTAGACCGAGACTTACATTTTAGAATTATACAAATTTAATTTTCATCGATTTTTATAAAAAATAAATTTTATTTACGATTCAATTCTTGTTTAACTATATTAATCTGTAATTCAAAAAGCATGAAAGCGTGTTAGTTGAATTAAGAAAGAAAGTCAGCTCCCAGTCAAACAAATAAAAAAATGCTCTGGGTGAAGGAAGGAAGATGATAGCATAAAATCCAATCCGCTGAATTTATATGATCGAACATTTGAAAGTTAACAAATAGATTTTAGCGCGCTGTTGGAGAAGATTAAGTAAAAATTTCAGATAAGAAGGAGGGAGGGAGATTTAGAAAATTTAGCTTTCTTTTTACTTTAAACAAACAAATGTAAAATATTTAAAGAAAACAAATTTAAAATACTTTGGTAGTACGTAATGATGGAATAAAATTATATCCTCTACATTATAATTTATAAAATGAACGAATTAATAAAAACTGTAACAATTGGTTATATAAAAGAAAACAAAATGTTACACGTCAAATATCTACAAAATAACTTTAGTATTAAGATTTTGCTAGAAGGTTATATATCTAAAAATTTCAAAAGAATTCCAAGTGTTAACGTTTTTGAAAGGAAAAGAAATATTAATTTTTATTTGAAATTCAGTGTACAGTAAGAAAGATTATTAGACCACCACCATCATTTGGAACACAATAAGAAAGCTTAAATCAAGATGACTGTATAAACATATCAAATCATGCCATACATATCATACTAATTAATATCCGCAATAATAAAAAATACAAATAAATGAAATTGAATAACTTATCTCAGATTTTTGAATGTAAACCCAAATAAATTTTGTTGATAGATCCAACTGAATTTAAAACATGGCGGTTATTATGCTCTCAAAATTTTTTGCGGTTTCAGCGCTGGGATATTTTCGTATCTTATTGATTTTAATGCCACTGACGAAAATTTTTGTTACCGTGGTTGGAGTAAACTAAATATTTCCAGTAATACCCAGTAAGGTTGCAATTTTCTCTTAAAACGGAATATTTTCGCAAAATTCACAGAAAAGCATCAGTAAATTCACAGAAAGACAACAGTAAATTTAAGGATTTTTTTTTTCTTTTTACAGTGTAGGCTACAATTTTCGCACGTTTATCATATATTTTACAAAAAGAATAAAAAAATTAAAAACCCACACATAAAATTTAAAATATAAATGCATATTAAGCTTTAGGTACATTTTCAATAATTTTATTAGAGAAAGAAAAATGTTGTAGATAACTTTACGATTTTGACATGTCTTTACTACTAACCGAAGACGGCTTCCTGTTGGTGATTGCATAACAGTCAGTTGGTCGCTGGTTTGTAAATCCATAGTTCCTTAGTTCGAGTCTAGCATCTCAGAGAGGTTCTCTATGTGTGGATATTTTCGCATAAACGTTTTAAGTATAATTCTGTGTTCATTTTTTAACCGGTAACTAAACCATACGCAATCATTTTTTCTGTAATATATTTAAAGAATGAGATTAAAAGTCACTTCAAGTCACTTCAAGTGTCTTAAATCCAGTCACATTCATTTCTTAAATTAAATCATCTTACGTGTCTAAAAATTAAAGACACGATTTCGTGTCTTAAAATATGACCACCTATTTCAAACACTTATGTGACTGAATTTCAGACACATGAATTTTCAGTGTAGATATATATGTTTGTATATATAAGATTCCGTTATACAGTATATAAAATTTTATGTTTAATATTTTAATACTTCATAAAATACAATTACAAGATAATTTTTCAGTCGGCAGTTTTAACGACATTTAAATTTTTCTATTAAAAAAAGTTTTTGTTTCGTGACAAGAGATAGATTCAACCAATAATATCTAATTAAAAGCTGAGATTACCTATTTTAAGAAAGTCTATATCATCCATTATACATTTTTTAGTAGTCCATGAAAAATTAATAGTTGTTTTCATATTTCTTATGGATTTATTGAGACTCATATCACACTCCCAAAAAAATAAATTAATATCTAAAACTTTTTGTTGAGAATTGTTAAACTCCATTTTATTTCTTATTTTTTTTTACTGGTATTAATTAGAGTTTTTTATGAACGAATACAGCACTGAGAAATTATCATTTTTCATAAGAAAAAAAATAATTAAAGAAATCTGTCATTGGGGTGGATTAAATCTACATTGCTGCGTTTATGATGCACTCATGCCAAAAATTTTTAGTATCATGAAGTCTGTTCTTGATTAGTTCACTTCGAAACAATCGTTGCTATCTTTTTTATGTCATAGTAAAATCTTACAAGATTTAAATTATCTTCATGGTAGTTTTAAAATGACAGTGTCATGTGCAAATGTAAAATGTGTAACATTGTTTTGTAAATGTATATTTAGAATAAAATAAAATAAATTAACTTACTTCCACTTTATTTTACGTCCCGAACATACACATGTAAGGAATATTTTGTAATCATGTCAAAAATCCGAATTTGAAATTTTTGAGGTTCTATAAGTTTTGAGGTCCCCTGAGTTCATTTTTACTAGTTTTACGATGATGTATATATGTGTATGTGTGTGTCTGTAAGTGAAAGCGCTAGCGCCTAAATGCTCTGTTCGAATAAGTTGAAAGTTGGTATGTATGTTATAGGTCAATATAGCGCGAACCCTATTGATTTTGGTGAATCTAGGACTTATAGCTTTTTTACAGGGACATAAAGAAGAATTCTACATTTCCTATGGACCCAATTTTTTACTTTCTCTTACCCATAAGGTAGAGAAATTTTTGTTTTAGTGTCAAATTTTCGAAATTGAGTTTTTGTTATATTTACTTGTTCTGAGGTCCCCTGAATAAGAAAATCATCTTTTTTAGTGAATGGTCTCTGTGTGTGTCTGTCTGTATATCTGCCTGTGCGTCTGTTATCAGCATATCTCAAGAACAAAACGTAGCAGAAATTCCAAACTCGTTATTCAGAATGTGTATCATATAGGGATGATACACTAAGCTTTTCGTTGAGATGAAGCAAATTGTTCGTGTACAGGGACACTCAAAAGTATTCAAATACATTACGTCTATGGGGGGGAAATTGCAGGTAAGTAGAGTTTAACGTATATAGACTGCACTAAACTAAATGAAACAAATATATATTTTTTGTAATAGAGATAGTCAATTGGGAAAAATTTTGTGTATGTAGAAGCCTCGCCTACCCCCCCCCCCCTATGGATATTTAGTCTTATACTACTTCACTAACATGGATCATTGAAGCATTATCATTTGCATTATCATCTGCATTATCATCTGCATTATCATTGAAGATAATTTTTTTAAATAATAATTTTAATAAATTACACTGCTCGACATTGAAATGCAACACCAAGAAAGAATGGTAATAATGGAATGAAATTTGTTGGACACATACATTATAGTAGGAAGAACAATTGATTAAAGTTTCAGGAAATTTGGTGTAATATGTACTGACAAAACAGTACATAAAGCAGCGACCTCTGCGAGCAGTAACAGCACATATCTGCCTAGGCATTGAATCGAACAGCGATTGGATGACATGTACGGGTAGAGCACTTCATGAAGTTTCAACACGATGCCGCAATTCATCGATCGAAGTTACTGGTGAGTGGTGGGGGGGGGCATCCGCTTTTCAATGATTAAACAGTCATTTTCATTGGTGCGAGATCAGGAGAACGCGCTGGCCAGAGCAACAGTCGAACACATTCTGTATCAAAGAAGGTCCGGACAATACAAAAAATTTGCGGTCATGCTTTATCTTGCTTAAATTTTCCGCTACGGAGGCCTCGAATACAGGGCAGAGGGACGGGCCTTAACTCATCAGAAATTTAATGGCCGCTGTTCAGAGTGCCAGGAATACGAACATGAAGTGATCGAGACGTGTATCCAATGGGAACCCATAACATCAGTGCAAATGATGGACAGTATGATGATGCCGAATTCTAGCTGGCAATGTGCATTATTCATAAAGCCGTTAAGTACGGATAAGTCAATCTTGATGCTGTAAACAGGATTGTGATTTGTCTGAAAAGTGACTTCACGCCATTCCTGCGCCCAGTTTCATCGTTGATCACACATTAATGGCGCCCATATCAGTGATGCAGTTTTGAGGGAAATCAGAATTTTGGTAGCCGCATAATGAGTCACCACCTGGATTGATGGTATGTTGTACCATTGGATACACGTCCCGGTCAACTATTATTTTCTTTCCCGCCACTGAGAATACCAGCCATTACATTTCTGATGAGTTAACGCCCATAGCTCTGCCCTATGTTCAAGGCCTCCGAAGCGCAACATTTAAGTAGGACAATGCACGACCGCAAGTTGTCCATATTGTCTGGACCTTCATTGATACAGAATGTGTTCGACTGTTGCTCTGTCCAGCGCGTTCGCCTGATCTCGCACCAATGAAAAATGACTGTTTTATCGTTGAAAAACGTCTGGCCCCCTACCACTGGCCAGTAACTTCGATCGATGAATTGTGGCATCGTGTTAAAACTTCATGAAGTGCTCTACCGTACATGTCATCCTTCCGTTATTACCATTTCTTCTTGGTGTTGCATTTTCAATGTCGGCAGTGTATTTTTACTGAATGAATTTGTGTAGGAAAATATAGAAGAAAGTCATGTGGTGTCTAGAACACACTAGCTATTTTTTGTTAGTGGATGTGCTTTACAAATAATATTTTATCATTTCCAGGAAAGCTGTTCGGGAATTGAAATAAATTCCTTACAGAGATATGGTAAATAATGTATGTTTCAAGCTAAATATTCATAGCTTGTTTTTTTATATATTTACGCGTTTTAAGACTTCCTGATTACCGTAGTCAAGTTTTTTAACGTTTGATCTTTGTCTGCGTCTCTTAGAGTGACTTAAAAACGAATAACTTTAGGAGATCCAAATGTTGTACTTTGAAATTAATATAAGTTTGTTGCCGGAAAAGATTGATCAAGATTTATAAGTTTCAAGGAATGTTGCGTGTGAAAATTGTCTGTATAATTTTAAGTAAACTTTTAATTTTAATAACAGAATTAAATTATATATAAATGTAAGTGCAACAACGAAACGGGGAGGGTTGAGGGGGGCTACCGCCCCCCCCCCCCTTCACTCAGAAGTAATTATGATATAAAACACTTCCAAATCCTGATTTGAATTGTTTAACATAAGTTTACATGAGAGTACTCGTTATCTTACCTCTTAATCTCCAACCTCTATTTATAGTATTAAATTTCACGTAAAGAGAAAGTCGTGTGAGTGACACATCAGATTATATAATATGCGATAGCATATGAACTCCTTATTCGTCAGAGCTTAAAATTCACACACATGTTACAAGTCATTGTCTTACGAATTGTATAGGTTTTGGTGAATCTAGGATTTAGAGACTTTTACAGGGACACAACGAAGATTCTTTATCATTATGATCTACGGGATGAAATTATTTCAAGTGCAATAGCGTAAAATTAAACGATGGAGAAAGGTACTCAAACATTATAATTTTCAGTTTTCTTTATTTAGCGATTTGCCTTACTTTAATTTATCTATTCAACGGTTAATTGATTAATGTTCGGAAAGAGTTGGGTAGAGTCGCTACAGGTTTTTTTTTTTTTTTTTTTTTTTTGAAAGATTCGAGTAAAAAACATGATAAGATATTGAAAAACATGTAGTTTTTTTTTTTTTTTTTATCTTATAATTTTCTTCCCCAATGTTAAACATTTATATGTTCCCTATATTACAAAACAAATTACGCTTAAAATTTTATTTTACTAGGCAGACTTCCAAAAGGAAATAAGAAATCACTGAAATGTCATTGTATAAGACAGTAAATCCTATTTTCAAGAAAATAGTCTGTCTAGATTTTGAATTCGAAGAGCTAGATTTTCACTCTCTTGGCATCCTCACATTTAAATTTATGATGTTTTTCCTGCCACATATATATGTGAAGAAGATTTTTTATTCATGGCAATAAGAATTTCTCTCTCTCTCTCTCTCTTTTTTTCTAATAAGGAAAAAAAATCAGTTTATTTCTATCGAAATGTCAATAAATGAAACATATTGATTATAAAATACTATACTGGTAATTTTTATTCATGCATAAAATGTTAAAAAAACGCTACAAAAGCAAAATCTTTGTAAAATTCTAATTAAATTTAAAATAATATCTATCATTTTTTATGATTAAATACAAAGGAAAAAATATCTTTCCTGAATTACTGACTTTCAAATGATGCATTTAGATCTGAATCTGAAACAAAAGAAATTTCATTCTCGAAGTAAATTTACAATGTGGAAATTAGATAATTTTATATTTTCTCATGGTGCTTCAGTGATTGGCATGCTCCAGTAATTGACACCTATCCCGAAAAAATTAATGAATAAGAAAAGTAATATTTTGCATATTTGAATTTTAATATTTTATGTCAGACAATGGAGCATAGGGTGCTAATAACTGGTAAAATGAATAATTAGCAGTGTCAAACAACATAGGGGGCCAATTACTCATAAAATGAAAAACTGGCAGTGTCAGTTACTGGAACTTTGAGTGGGTGTCAAATAAAAATTTATAAAAAAAATAATTGTTATCGAATGTATATATTTCAACATATATGTGGTTCTGGATGTCTTTCATACCATATGTACTAACTTAAAGTTTCTAAAAATATTTTCTGATGATTAGAACATTAAAAACATCAGAGATTGCTCTAAAAGTGTCAATCACTGCTGCACTTACCCTGTTTGTTTTCAGAGAAATATTTCTATTTATTAACAATATTAAATATATCTGTTCTGTTGACAATCATCGTAAACGCATAATTAATGTAATTTCTTGCATACATAGATAAATCAGTTTAACGAGAGAAATTTTAATCAAAGACAAACTTATCCCCAAATTCTTATGTACTTACTGTCATTCACTGCGGTATGTTTGTGAATCTCAAGCTAATAAAAAATGCGCCTCTATTCATTCAGAGACAAAAAATCAGACCACATTTTATTAATTGCAGATTAGTATAAAACTGAATTGTCTGTGGATTTTACGCTGAAATTTGAGCACTGGAAACCTTAATATGATTGAAAATAATATTGCAAGTTTTTGAATGAATTTAGGTTCAAAATTTATATAAAAATAATTCTACAGCAATAGATAATATTTCTAAAAGATATCAATAATTTTATACATAGGCCTTGCAATACGTTCAATATACTTATTAAATGTTTTCATAAATGTAAATTTAATATAATTTGCCATTTTATTAAATTTTTGAATGAAAGTATAAATAATCTAAATCGTGATTATCGATATTAAAATAAATTATTCATTGGATATACTAAACTTTTGTGGAATTATTTTATTTTCATACTAGTTGATAGGATAGCAAAACAATTATAATAGATCTAATGGTAGTTTGAGAAACATTTGAAGAATTAAAATAGTAATAAACACGGTACTAAATTAAAGTCAAATAAAATTGTAATAAATAGATATTTAACAGCATATGCTCAAAAATCTAAAAAAATATAATGCAATTATTATTTTTTTTTTGTTGTTGTTGTTGTTGTTTTTTTTATTTAATTTTTTGATTTTTCCTTTATGTGAAACCAAAATTTAATTAGATACCTATTAAATTTCAATTTATCCGTTTTTTAACTAATATCATTTGCAGATGTTTCATAATCTAACTGTTGTTTATTAAAGATTGTTTATCAATTTTTGAATGAAATTTATAACATTCCAGTTAATGCTGGTTAATTGAGAATAATTATGAATTAGTAGGGAAAAAAAAAACACTCTTTCATAAATTCTTTTGATTTTAAGAATTTACTTTTGTAATGTTTTCATTGGTGAATTGTATCAGACACTTCAATATATATATATATGTGTGTGTGTGTGTGTGGAAAGTTATGTGGAAAGCTCTGTGGGACGCATTCCTTTCACAGTCAACAGATGGCGCTGCCTCTGATGCCCATCTTTCGACGACTGGACGAACGGAAGTCAGTTGGGATCTGTCTTCAATGGAAAGCGGTTGAGACCGTCAGCACGAAGGCTGATATGGTCATTTTCTTCTAATTAGAGCTTGGAATGCTCTTAATAGTTGTGTAGAGCCATTGAGGGCTTAATACCTCAATCTCACATATTTGAAATAGTGCGCGTATGTGCTAATTTGAATTATAGGTGTGAGTAGGTGCTTAAATGTTACTTTGTTATAGTTATTCTGATGAAGAGAGCTTGTTCTGTGTATCAAGCCGAATAACCCGTTGATGGTTGATAATGGAGATTCTGCTGTTACAATAATATTTATGTGTGATTTGTGTTTTGTATGTCTTCAAATAAATGTTTCTTTACCTAAGTCGCATCTCATCATTGTCCCACCTCTAAACGCCCAGCCAAGATCCTACATGTATATATTTTTTTCGCGATTGTTTTCTTCCACAAAGATTTCTCTTTAAAATTTTATCATATCTGTGTACATGATAAAAATTTAATTAAAAAAAAAAAAAAGTAGGTTTTAGCAAATGGTGTGATAGTCTGCACCCTATATATAGATATATAGATAGATATAGATAAATAAATAGACCAATAAGTGCCGTTATTTTCCTAAGTACATCAAGTTTTCAGATTTAGAAAAAAAATAATTTAAATGCTTATTTCACAGTAAATGTGAAACGTATTTTACTAATTCTAAATTTGTACCAAAAAAAAAATAATAATAATAATAATAAATAAATAAATGAATAAATGAATAAAATAAGTAAATGAATGAAACATTTTTTTTTTTTTTTTTTTTTTTTTTTTTTACAAAAATCATATAAATGATCTTAAAAAAGAAAATTTAACTATGACTTCTCATAAATGCAGATAACTGCATTATATTATATAAAACTATTAAAGATTTTGTTTCACATAACGTTGGTTAAATATTCTTTGAATTACTTTTTCACTTCCACATTTTCTTTAGTATATATATATAACTACTGTAATGTATTCACCATGTATATCTTTTACATTTTCGTAAATAATAAAGATTTTATCAATATATTTTTGGCACAGGAACAGTAGACTTCTTTTATCATTTTAAAGATATGGTATGACAGTTTTTTAGCTTAAGAAATTTCGTTTCTTATGTTCCGTGTCATTAAAGAGCTGTAAACACATTATGTTATCTCTTTTTTAAATACAAATGGTGACAAGATCTCTTTGTTATGTGGAAGAAATATTAATAGTAATTTTTTATCTGATTTTTGAAGCAAAAACAAATGTAATGTCTTTTTATATTTGCAAAGTCTATCTATTTTTTTATCATATTATAAAAAGAGTTTAGAAGGATTTCGAATATTTCAGAGCCTTTTTTACGTCTTCATAGCTACGGACCTTTCGAATTTTTAATGATAATTAATAAATTATCTATTAATATGGATGTATATCATTAAATTTCTACAACTAAATTAAAATTTTTAATAGAAATTTTGTAGTAATTTTTTTTTTTTTTTTTTTTCTTTGTTTAATTGGCGTAAAATAATATTAGATATTTTTTCAGTAATAGTTTTGTGCAACTCCTTGTACCTATCAATACCTGCTGTGTGGTTAATAAATAATGTGCAGACACAATTTTAAACTTAACGGAAAAACTTCAATTGAAGCTCTCATTGAGGGGGGAAATATAAATGACCTATACACTCACTTAAATATAAACAATGCTTCTTCCTCTAGAAACTTCATCCTCTAGCAACGTAATAAAAGTCAGAGACCGTCATTTTCAACT
The DNA here is from genome assembly GCA_963930645.1 of Salticus scenicus. NCBI lineage: Eukaryota > Metazoa > Arthropoda > Arachnida > Araneae > Salticidae > Salticus > Salticus scenicus. The sequence goes on along the minus strand of OZ005656.1, from coordinate 45,795,269 downwards.
AACTATAAAGCAATAATTGAATTACTATTACCCGTATCTAGAAAGCGATGTAACAAGCACCAGACCTTGCAACACTCATCAATGATTTATACTTCGGTCACGAAATATTCTAGAACTATTACGAATTGAAACTGCTTAATTTGCTGCCCTTGTGCTGGACTGCATAATGGTATACTAATGTGCGTCTCCATAAATCTATCGCCGTCGTCGACATCCTGGTGAGTGAGAAGATTGCGGGTAGTGGCAAGCGGCGTATCATAATCCCCCTTCCTCTCGAGCGAAAATATTTGGTATGCACTCAGATGTGTAATGTGTATACAGTTCCTTCCCTTCAGCCACTTTCAAAGATTTTAAAACTGGTTTATAGGAGTAAAGCCAATTTTTTTTACTATAAACTGGATGATTACCTAAATAAAAAACATGGTCACACGTTGTATTGTGAATCTCCTACGTAGACGAGGGGTGTTAACAATCACTGTTAAGGAGCTATTACACACTGGCAACTGGAAAGCTTCAACTTCGGTTTCTTTTTATATTTCTTTGACGTGGTTTTTGACAATCGAAGCTCGCTCGAGCCCTCGCTCACAAATCCCCTAGTGCGATAATGCATGGGAATTGGTCTCTTTTGGAAAAGAGCAATAAAAAGTAATGTCCTTCATTGTAAATGTGTGCAAAATTTCAAGGGTCACTTTTGGAAAATGGATAATTTATGACTTTTGAAGCTCTGAATGTTGCCAGAGTTTCAAGGAAGCTTTAATGCCTCTTCTATGTTGTTCTTTTGAAGTTAAACACAGTTTACTAATGTTTACAATATGATTCTACCTTATAACATATAAAATTTCAATGTTTTTTTCATTTTTTATATTAATTTCTTTCTCTTATTTCATGAATAAATATATTTGCTACTTTCTTGCAGAAGTTTCTTTCAATCAAGGCAATACTTCTGATGTATTTTGCACTTTGCTGCTCCGTGCTTAACTTTTGGAAGTGTGCTTAAGACATAAGTCAACTAACAACATAAAACAAAATGCATTTTGTTCTGTTTTGTTTTATATTTTTTTGTTTTGATGGGCTAAAAGTACTTAGTTTCAGTCAGCAACAAAATTATTGAAGCTCTAGCAATAATTCGTACTTAAAAGATGGTTACCTAATACTATTTTGTTAAGTAAATATTTGTCGAGTCGCAATCTTAGTCTTATACTGTTTGTAAAAAGGTAAGTTGATGATAAAAATTAGCCACCAATCTAAAACAATATATATATGAAAAGCATGGATATGTCTTTCAATAATTTTGCTGCCGACTGTAGGTTTATAAAAAGACCTATTTGTTAAATTTAGCTGTTAAACTTTAAATTACATAAGGAAGTCAGAAGAAATAAAACGTCATGAGTGTTTGAATCTTTTAAAAAAATAATGCAATCTTTAAATGGATATTTAAGATTACGACGCTAGATAGTACCATATTTTACAAGAAACTCGCTAATTAGAAGCACGTTTAAAAGTTCACTTAAATAATTAAATTTCTGCTATTAATATGCAAATTAAGCAATAAACATATAAATTTAAATATGAAATAATCTGACAATATAGCTATAAACGTATAATGTTGGCAAATTTATTTTAAATTCTAGCGTATAACGTATAAAAAAAATATATTTATTCAACGAAATATTTTAGAAGGAATGTAGAAACTGCCAAAATATAAAATGTAAACCACACATTGAAGTGATACAGGAAAATAAATATTATTTTTTTGGTATATGCATCTTTTTTATGTTTAGTGATGGATGAACATCTGACGGAAAGAATAGCATAATCCTCGAGCCTTCGGGGACATTTTCCGAAAATTGAAAGGCATTCATAGTTTTATATTAGTTTCAAAAGTGAATTAAAAAAAAATATTTTGTTGATGAAAATAAAGCATATGATCTTGTGGCATCTATCTATCTACTATGTATGTGTGTGTATGTGCGCATATGTATGTAAAATAAAACATGTAAATAAAATCTAAATACTACAAATTTATTCAACTTTAAAAAGACTTTTTTTTTTTTATATAATGTATAGAATTATTTAATGTAACGAAAATAATGAAATTAGATAACACTTCGACAATAAGAATGTGTTGTATCTATATGATTTTGCTGCAATGAATTATTTTTTTCTATTATTGTGGTAAGTCTATGTGGGATTATGGGAATGTATATTTGTATGTATAGATATGTGTTAGGGAACAGGATAATGTCTAAACTCTTAAATTGATTAAACTGAAATTTGCAGTATGTTATAAGTCAACATAGCAGAAACCATATAAATTCATATTGGTAAAGAAATTATAGCGCTTTTAAAGGAACATAGAGAAGAATTTTCATGCATTATGATTTATTAACTCAAACTATTTAAAATGCACTAACGTCTAAACTCTATATTAGATTTAAATTACAGTAATCAATATTTGGTGATCAACACAAAATTTCTACAAATTCACATGAGTCCAAGAACTGTAATTATTTATTCGTAAAGAATATAAGATAGAATTTTGAAGCATTACGTTTAATAGACAAACGTATTTCAAGTCTCTTTTGGTAATACTAAGTTGTTTAAATAAAAAGAAAATCTTATATATGTTTGATTGCCTAGCTAAATTATAATTATTTAATGAAATTATGCACTATTTATCGATATATATTTTATAGAACTAAATGAATGAATCTACGCGTATGTCCCATTTACATCACAATATTTGAGTGCATGATAACATAAATATTACTGATGAAATTAAGTAACTTACATATCTGTGCTATGTATGCTACTTGTTATAAATACATAATCACAGTAAATAGTAACATTTAAGTAGTCTCAATAAGTAGCTGCAAAATTTTTTATGCAAGAAGTAGAATAAAGTAGTGATTTAGAATTTTTTTTTTTTTTTTTTATTAAGTAAACAAATATTTATAATTATATCAATATAGTAAAGTAGTTTTTATTGGGTAAGAGGATGATGTAACCCAGAGTACAATCCACTGATTGTTATAGACATTATGTACCGATGTATATTGCAGGTATATAAAAGTCACTACACCAAACCCTGAGCTCGAAGTTTTTGTTTACTGTAGTATAAACCAATATCACATGCTACAATCGTCTTCCACTGGTGCATAATATACATTTTTTATGTCATACACGTAATAAAATTAATCTAGAGTGTCACTCACACGACTTTCTCTTACCCTGAAATTTAATACTATAAATACAGGTTGGAAGTTAAGGGGTGAGATAAAGAGTTCTGTTATGTAAACCTATGTTAAAACAATTTAAATTAGGCTTCGGAAGAGTTTATATGACAATTAGTTCTGCGTGAGGGGGGCTGACGCCCCCCGTATCAATACTGCACTTTCATTTATATAGAATTTAATCCTGTTATTAAAATTAAAAATTCACTTAAAATTATTCAAACAACTTTCACAAGTAACATTCATTGAAATTTATCAATCTTGATTAAAATCTTCCAGCAACACTTCATATTAACTTCAACATACAATATTTGAATCTTCTAAAATTATTCATTTTTAACCCATAAATGCCTGATTATTTTTTAAATCAATTTAAAAATGCTTTAGTATTACCTATATTACATACATCATAGGAAAAATACTTTAAAAAATCATACTTTATTTAAACAATGGTTTACAGCTAAAACGCAATTTGTTATCAGTCAGCAACCATGAGGCATTAGAGCTTCAATTATATTTTAATTATATTTTAGAAGACAAAATTGAATATATTGCCGAAAGCCAACAGATGGCATTTAAGGGTTTTAAGTTACTCTAAGAGACAAAGACAGAGATCAAACGTTAAAAAACATGACTTTGGAAATCAGGAAGTCTCAAAACAAGTAAATATACAAAAAAATAATCGATGAATATTTAACTTTAAAATTTGCATTATTTACCATATTTCTATCAGAAATTCATTTCAATTACTGAACAGCTTTCCTGGAAATGGTAAAATATAGTAAAGTACATCTACTAATAACAAAAAATAATGTTATCGCTTAGCCCTGTATATCTTCTGTAAGTTATGTACACATCACATGGTGCACATAAACATAATCCTATATTAATAACAGACGACATAGGCAGAAATACACTTCCATCAATTTTCAAGTATTGTCCCATTATAATCTGGTTCTTTTGTGTAGCCTTCTAAACGAATAGTGAACGATTGCTATGCCATATTCTACATGAAACATGTTCTTACGCATATAAAAAATAGATATTCGTTTTATTTGGTTTACTACAGTCTATAGATGTTAAACTCTAATTACCTCATACCTGTAATTTTCCCCAAAGACGTAATGTATTTGAATTCTCTTGAGTGTCCCTGTACACGAACCATTTCTTGATCTTAACGAAAAGCTTACTGTAGCATCCCTATATGATACACATTTAGAATACCAAGGTTGGACTTCCTGCTATAATTTGTTTTTGAGATATTCTGATAACAGAGAGGCACACAGACACACACACACGCAGGCCAACCGCTAAAAATATGATTTTTGGACTCAGGGGAACTCAAAACATGTAAATATAACAAGAACACACTCTCGAAAATTTGACCCAAAAACTATACTTTCTCTACATTATGGGTAAGAGAAAGTAAAAATGGGATAACCAATTAAAAAAAAAAAAAAAAAATGCCAAATTTTTTTCATATAAATATTTTTTTCTACACGCAATTTTTTTTCGCCTTATAAAAAACTAGCTGACCCGTCCGGCTTCGCACTGATGAACAAATTTTAGTTAAAGATGGATTAATATGTAAAAAATCAAGAAATATATCAGTTTATATGTTATAGTCAGGCAATATTATTAACTGGAAAGTCAAAATATAATGTTACAATTATTTTTTTTAATTAGTTGTTAAATGTTGGCAATTTTAACTTAATGCTATTTATTTATTTATTTATTTATTTCATAAAAAGAAACATTTCTTTACTCATGAATAAAAAATATTGAAAAATAAACCTATGACATGAAAATGTTTTTGATAAAATTGACGTCATAATAGCTTTAATTATTATTTATTTGTTCATTTCGCAAATATATTTAATTATTTCCATAATTGATTATTATTTTAATAATGTATATTAAAGGAGAAATCAATAATATGAAACAATATTCGTACAATATATACTATTACAGAATCTGGTGTGAAACAACCACACGACTTCCATTACCCACTATTACACGTAATATATACAATTTTTGGGAGATATTACTTGCATTTTTTGAGATTTTCGAGTAAGAGATACTTGATACACGTAAAAAGACACATACAACAGAGTTTGCATAGCGAGTTAAAAAATAAGGGGGAAAAAAATAGATAGTTATTTTTTTAAACACGAATTTCCGAGATCTAAAACTGAACTACCTAATCAGGATGACCGTTAATATTCCTGTAATAAGCACGTAATACTTGAGAAAGGTTATCTAAATTGGATTAAAGAAAAAATTTCAGGAATACGTTAGAGCCGTTTTTGAGATACCAACTTTTACCAAAACTTAGCATACTCAATTATTGAACTAAAAACAATAATTACATGCAAAAGGATATTTAATAGGAAGTTAACATGGGGAGTTTGAAAAAAATCCGTACAGGCGTTTTTAAAGGAACGCACTTGCGAAGTCTGAAATTGAGCTGTTTATAGAGGACGCCTATCAATTTTCCTGAACTAAGCAACTTTTCAATCGAAAGGGCATCTAATATATTATTTATACAGCAACTTTGAAGAAAATCATTAGAGGTGTTTTTGAATATGGGCTTACGGTCCCATTTCTGGTTTTCGATGACCCAATTCCGGTTTTTCAATTTTCACGAAAATTTGGAAAATTTATCTGTTCACCAGACCTGAATCACTTGTGAAGTTTAGTAGTTCTATTTTTATTAGTTTTGGAGATATGACAGCCAGAAGATTACACACACACGTGCACATATACACACACACTGACCAATTGCCAAAACCTATACAATACTTCCACTACCTACGGTAGTAGGGTAATTGAAGTAAACACATACATCTCGTATTTACTACGATAATATACAGATTTTCGTATTACGTTTTCGATCGCCAAATACAAAAATCGCCAATGACGATAGATATCAAATCTATGCTTTGTTTTCAATTAAAATATTGAAACTTTTAATTAAAAATTTATTTTACCAAAATTTATTATAGCTTCTAGCACTTAGAGAGAGACAGTGTAACTTTTGATTATTGAAAGAAAAAAAAAAAAAAAAGCAATCGGCTTTTTAGTTCTAGCGATCGTTCTCTACATTTGCATATAAACCTTTCTTCTTTTTATATTAGTATAGCTATAGAGCATAGGTATATTAAATAGGTTTCCAATCAACATAATGTAACTCAAATAATTAAATGCTATTTACATTACAGAAATGGCTGTATGCGCTATGTATATTGAGCTACTTGCCATAACTGTTAGTTGCTAAAAATAGTCGCCAAATAAATTTAAACATCTCAATACGCAAGCGAAGTGTGACATCACTGACCGCCCATGGATGCAAGAAAAAGATTTTCCATGTTAATCGCTCATTGGATTTTTTTTTTTTTTTTTTTTTTTTTTTAATTAAAATTCAAGAAGAATTATTTCCCGATTTTAATCCTCATATTTGGGTATTAGTTATTGTATGCATGCATTAGATTGAGTTATTTTGCTGTCAAATTGACAAAATTTTAATTTTAAATTTCAAAACTGTCACCCTTGGCGTTTTTTGTATTTGGCGATCAAAAAGTAATACGAAAATATACATGCCAGATGTATATTTTCGTAATATGTATTGTACGAAATATTGTTTCATATTATTCGTTACACTCTTAATGTAAGTTTTTAAAATAACCATGATTTTTGAAAGGAATTAAATTATATTCGCCAGATAATTTGGCGATATTTTCTTTTTCTGCCAAGGATGACGGATATCAAATCTATTCCGCTGCAACATATTAGTATATTTTATCAGATACTTTATTTAGACATTTGAAAACAAATTTGACTTCAAATTATGATAGAATATTTATCCTTTCCCTTTTAATTAGTTTATTAGTTGGATGTTTATTGTGTAAATATCATCCTTTGAAATGAAATGTTTATGCTTTCAATCGAATATGGAAATTTGCCATTTTTTTTTCTAGAGTTTTGAAATTTAAATTCCAATTTTATCAATTTTACAACAAAAACAATTTAATCTAACGGATGCACATGATAACTAATACATATCTATATCCAAATATGGGGATTAAAATGGGGAAATAATTTTCCTCGATCTTTATTATTACTTTCCGAACACTATAGTGAGGAAAGTATTGTAATCATGTCAAAAATCCGAATTCGAGATTTTGATGTTTCTATACGTTTTGAGGTCCCCTGAGTCCGTTTTCACTATTTTTACGATGATGTATGTATGTATGTGTGTATGTGTGTATGTGTGTATGTGAGTATGTTTGTGAACACGCTAGCGTCTAAAGGCTTTGTTCGATTAACCTGAAAGTTGGTACGTATATTGTAAGTCACCATAGTACGAACCCTATAGATTTTGGTGAATCTAGCACTTATAGTTTTTTTACAGGGACACAAAGAAAAATTCTTTATCATTATGGCCTATGGGACCAAAATCTTAAAAGTGCGATAGCATCTAAACGCCTTATTCAATTGAGCAAAAATTTTATACCCATATTATAGGTCACAGATACTCAATCTGTATAGATTTTGGAGAATCTAGCTCTTATAGTTTTTTTACAGGGACACAAAGAAAAATTCTTTATCATTAAGGCCAATGGGGCCAAATTTTTAAAAGTGTGATAGCGTCTAAACGCCTTATTAATCTGAGCAAAAAAATTGTACACATGTTATAGGTCGCATTTGCACCAACTGTATAGATTTTGGTGAATCTAGCACTACAGTTTTTTTACAGGGACACAAAGAAAAATTCTTTATCATTATGGCCTATGAGACCAAATTTTTAAAAGTGCGATAGCATCTAAACGCCTTATTCAATTGAGCTGAAAATTTGTATGAATATTATAAATCACTGTTGCACTAACTATAAGCATTTTGGTGAATCTAGCATCTATAGATTTTTACAGGGACAAAACGAAAAATTCTTTATCATTATGATCTAAGGGCTCAAAGTTCAGTAGCGTTAAATAAAACCTCGTGTGATATATGGAGAAAAAAACACTCTATTATGGTTTTCTCTCTTTTGTTTGTTTAGCAATTCCTCTTTCTTTATTTTATCTACAAAACTGTTAGTTACTCAATGTTCGGAAAGTCGAGTGGAGTCACTCCAGATTTTTTTTTTACAAAAAATCCAGTTCACTTTTTATATTATTGTTCGCGTGAAAATATATTTTATTATATGTCTAAAAATAAATTCGTAAATCTTTTTGGCAACAATTATAAATTAAAATAAATAATATTATAAAATAGAATTTCTTATTTGTTTTTTATTTTATTTATTTATTTATTTTTAAATTCCAATTTCGTTTACACACATCAGTTTAAACCACGGAGTAATAAAGACTCCGTGGTTTAAACATTGATGCTTAGATCATTATATTATATCATATCATATCAAATTAAATTATTAGAAAAATAAACACTTTTAATTCTATAATGACGTCAGATTTAACGTGTAAGTTTAACAATTAAAAAAGCTTTATATGAATTTCAATTTAATGCACGTGCAAATATATTTCTTTTCTTTTCACGTCAAGATATTTTAAAAACGAAATGAATATGTAAATGTTTCTTTTATGTTGGCAGCAGCTAATTTTTTTAATATTTCATTATTTCCATTTCTATTACGGCTTCTATGGGGATTTTAATTAAAATGCTCAGATTTTAAACTAAAATTTATTTTATCAAAATTAAATATAGCCTATAACAATATGGCATACTGTAGCTTTCGGTCAGTGAAAGAAGTTTTTAAATCGGTTCAGTAGTTTCAAAGATTACCCTCCACAAACAAACAATTTTTTGCGCTTTATATAATGATATAGATTAAAATATTTTTTTCTAAGTCAATTTATTTAAATCTTTATCTAATTATTACTTTTTACTTTCTCTTACCCATGAGGTAGAGAAAGTATTGTTTTTGGGTCAAATTTTTGAAAGCGAGATTTTATTATATTTGCACGTTTTCAGGTCTCCTGAATACGAAAATCATGTTTTTAGTGGTTGGTCTGTGTGTCTGTCTGTGTGCGTGTCTGTATGTTATAAGCATATCTCAAAAGCAAATTATGGCAGAAATTCCAAACTCGGTATTCTAAATGTGTATCATATTGGGATGCTACAGTAAGCTTTTCGTTGCGATGAAGCAAATGGTTCGTGTACAGGGACACTCAAAAGTATTCAAATACATTACGTCTATGGGGAAAATTGCAGGTAAGTAGAGTTTAACAGCTATAGACTGCACTAAACCAAATGAAACGAATATATATTTTTTGTAATAGAGATAGTCAACTGGGAAAAAAAATTTGTGTATGCAGAAGCCTCGCCTCCCCCCCCCTCGAGGGGAGTAAATTTTCATGATGAGTATATTTCAAAAGAGCTCGCGAATACCTTTAAAACGAATGGTTGAATCATCGGTCTGAGATAATTTAAAATAAAGTTATCGATTTTTTTTCATTTTTTACAAAAAAAAAAAAAAAAATGTTGTTTTGTTTTGTTTGTTTTTTAAGTAATATTGAGAATAAATTCAACTTTTTTTTTATATTTAGTGTTATACTACTGCTCTAATATGGAAAACGTCTGCATTATCATAAAAGATAATTTGTTTAAATAATAATTTCAATAAATTATTTTAAAAAAACAGAATTATTTTTTAATAACCGAATTAAATTCTATATAAATATAGGTGCATTAATGAAACGGGAGGTTCAGTGGGACGGTAGCCCCCTCACACAGAACTAATTATAATATAAAACTCTTCCGAAGGCTAATTTTAATTGTTTAAGATAGGTTTACATAACAGTGCTCGTTATCTTACCTCTTAATCTCAAACCTGTATTTATAGTATTAAATTTCAGGGTAAGAGAAAGTCGTGTGTGTGACACACCAGATTATTTTTTTTATTTTAAAATAATCTATCTCATATGTAATCTACCAGTAATCTTATTATCTTTAAAGATACATTATAAGAAAATGCAAGAAATCCTAGATAAATGTGACAAAAAAGCAACGAAAACAGAGCAATATTTATAATACAAGAAAAAAGCTTAATGAACTGTTTGAAAAGAATTTATATGTATATTATGACAAAGAAGAAATTTTTTTTATATAACTTGGAATAAAATCTTTTTCTATTTTTTATGTTTTTAGAGGAAGCGCACCACATGTAATAAAACTTCAAAATATTGATTTCCTAAAAGGATTTTCAACATAAATTTTTGACAGTAAGTATTGCATGAGAACGCAAAGTAAATCCGAGATTTATATTTGATGTTTTAAAATATAAAATGCGAGCTATAATATTTCAGTAATATATAAAATAATGTGACAGGATACAAATCAAATTTTAATATTAAAAAATATTCTCATAAGTAAATTAATAGAATTCATATATTAATATACATTAAATATATACTTAATAATGTGAATATGTTTTAATTTTGGTAACTATTCTAAATTATATCTAGTAATAGATGTTTTATTACATACACTAGCTAAATATTATTTATGCACTTTTATTACTATTTTTTAATACGCGAACCATGTATTTAAATTTCATTTTCAAAGTGCCTTACACATTTTATGTGTCCATGAATAATTTAAATAAAGTTTCTGTTGATAGAAAAATTATTATTAAGCGTTTGGTGATGTGGTGTAATATAAATTTGGGAAATTTCAGAGATATCATTTAATGAGAATTGTTGGATTTCATATTGAAACTTAGATAACATATTTTATTTCCTGATATCAAGTACATAATTATATTATTACGCGAGCACATGGCGATTTATTGATATTTAAATCTGCTACTTGAGTTTTCTCACTAAATTCTGGTCAAACCGCTTTTTATTTATGTAATATATACACTTTTAGTAGAGAAAGGTAGTAAAACTAACTTAACTACACACTGTGTGTAAACTGTGATGAATAAAATTGAAAAATATATATATAGATTAACTCTATTTGGATATAATATACATTTAAACAAATATCTGCAGACAATGAAAGGGCATGGAATTCATTGAAAGTTTTACAGTCAGGAACGTTTTTTATTACTAGCCAGCAACATAAAGACGAAAAGTTATGTTTGGAAAATAAATATTTGTTGATAAATATGTTGGTAATGTGTTGATAATGTGTTGGTAAATAAATAAATTTGACCAGTAGTAGAATTTTCTGCACCAGTCTATCAAATCGAAATGTATATGTGACCGAAAAATGTCGGTTTCCTACCAATCTGCACTATTGCAGAAATTTAGGGTATCCTGCTAGCAGAATACTCTAAATTTGTGGTAGAAAAAAATTACATAAAAAAAGAATAAACAATTAAATCAAATACCAAACCACCAAAAATTACCACAAGAATTTACTTTTTCAATTACATTTAATCAAGGAACTTCTAACAAAATAAAAAATACCGCTAGTAATATAATTTAAATATTCCAATAAAGCCTAACCCAAATATCTTCCAGATTATAAGAAATGATAAAGATATAATCCCCCCCCCCCATAGAAACTGCCGGCGTTTATAAAATCCCTTTTGAATACCATAATAAAAATACAGGGTGTTATATAGGTGTAACAAAGGTGAAAATAAAAGCACGTCTAAATGAACACCAAAGCTATATAAAATATGCCAAATTCACCACTGCTCTTGCTAGAACCTATCAGGAAAGCGAAATAGATATAAAGTTTAATGACATAACAAAAATAGCCAACTATAACAAACCTACGTACGCGTTCTTTAGGGAAAGTATAGAAATAATTAAAAATCGAACTGCAATTAATGACCACGGGTCCGCCAAGATCGATTCCAAGTGGCGCTACCTGCTGAAAGATCAAAACGATGCTATAAATAGCCAAGGCCCACTTGAACAAGTTGCATTTGATAAAAGGGAGGATCCTCCCAGGAAAAGCTTCTTGCAAGTATGATGAAGCTAAAGTAAAATGTTTACCTATATATTTTTAATTAAAATATAATATTGATAACACCATCATATATCATATGATAAAAGTAAATATAGAATCCAAATAAATTTAAAAGCTTTTTTCCTACAATACTTCAATGTATCCGGAAGAAAGCATTGTATTAGGATATTTTAAAAATCAACATTATTTATAAATTCATTAATTTAAATCTAATATCCAAGACTCCATCTAAAAAAGAAAATTAATGTAAGCCAGCCAAAGATAGATATAACTAATAACAATGGAGGAGGTACATCACAAATGTGTATGAAATAAATAATTTAATAAGTAAATAAATAAATAAATAAAATATCACTTTCCAGCAATAGACGCAGGGAATGGTTAGCTACAAACTCCTAAAATAAATATAGGAGCACGATAATAACAGATACGGTATCACGGGTAATTTCCTTACTACTTATAGAGAATTTAAAAAAAAAGCACCTCAGAATACGTTCATGGTAGGTTAAGCGCAACAATAAAAATCGATATCCTGCCCGCTAGCAACGCGAGTCCACCTAGCCAAAATCACGTGAAACAATAAACAACTAAAGCAAAAACAAATGGCAAACAATATTCATGTACAAAACAATGCAAAACATGTCGCCAGGTGTCTTATAGACAAGATAGACGAAATAGCCAACTTATATACGAACTGTGCAGAATACTCCAGTCTAGTACTCTAACCATATCTTCAAGGTTCTACTCCATAAACAAAATAAAAACACAAATATTCTCCCATTAATAAGATCCCAAGTAAGTATTGTGTATAAGTATATCCATGTATTGAGTATAAGTGTGATTGTCATTATGAAAATAAAAAAAAAAAATAAATAAAAGATAGCAAAACAAAAATGAACTTTCCAAAATGATTAGCTGGCTCATTTCTATTTCTTTTTAACTACGACGATTTTTTAATAAAATAGTATCTTCTATTTTTTTTTATTATATATTACCTTTTCTTTTATTACTTTTGCAAATTGCATGAAGAGAAATACTTTTTTTTATCAGGTAATAGTTACTCTCCCATAAAAATCAAAAATTAATAATAAAAGGGTAAAAATTTTAAAAATTATAACAAAAAAATATGTGTGTGTATTACTTTATTTTTACCACTATTTTCTCTTATGGTAAATTAGTCATCATAGGTAACAGTCATAAACCTCTTCCATTTCAGCACTTTAAAAGTATGATAAATTGTATAGTTCAAACAGGTTTCCAGAGTTATCCAATAATCTTCTCAAAGTTTAGCTATTAGTTCGATGTCAAATTAATGATAATAGCTAACTTATTCTCTTCCGTTGGCTTACATACTGAATCCTGTGCATCTCTAAGTTCGCTTCCAAATCCGATATTGTTGTTCCTGATCTCCGATATCTCATCGGTAGTGATAGTACATGTGTATATTATGCTTTAATAAAATAATAATTAGTATTATCTTTTTAGCTATTTATGATATACTTTTTTATTATTTTAATTTTTTTTATTATTAATCTATTTTATTATGTATTATTTCCTTTGCTATTCAATTTAATACTTATCATTATGTTCATTTCTTCCTTATGCTTATTACTGTCTATGCTATGACTCAGTCTTATTATTTTATATACTTTTTTTAATTTCTTAGTTAGGTTAAAATTTTTATGTTTGTCCCATACAAGGTGGAAAGTTTAGCGGTGTTTTGTCATCGTTAAATGATTCTGCACGATCAAGTGCAGGGTGCAATCGGCAGCAGTTCATCGAGCTACTAAAGCGAAGAAGCCGTTATCCCACGATGCATCAATATATGAAGGTCCCTCTTTATCAAACTCCTTCTTCGGCCTTTTATTTCCATGTATAATTTCGACTCTTTTTAGATGTGATCATCTGTGCCACTCAAAATGTCTTCGAAAAATAAGTTATACCCCTCCTGAATTTATATAAGTTCGTTTACCCACAATTTGTGGCCTCTCCTGATAGAAATAGCCACTTATTGCACCTCCCCCCTTCAGACCATTTTTGAGTAACAAATTTTGAATAGTCCAGTGCAAGCGTATTATGCGAGTGTTGTTATGCAAAATTTATTATGCTAATTTATTCCTAATTTTATTTCCTCCCCGTCACGTACAAACTTCCATCAATATATTTAAATTAATTATTTCGGTGCAAGTTTTCTATTAGGACAATCTCAGCTAGTAATCTCTCAAATATTCCCCACCTAAACATTTTTCGAAATTTTTCCTGGTGTAGTCTCTGTGCGCTTCAGTTTCTCCGCGATCTTGAAGGTGCATGAAAATATGAATACAACAAGAACAAAGAACCTCCAGTTTTTAAGCAAATCATTTCCCAAGAAGTCTAAAGGAAGTCACTAGGACACGATTCATTTTATTGGGACACTTAGATGATTGGTCAAGTAGTGAGTCACTATGTGCGATCTGACGAATTGGATTGTAAAGTCGAATACCTAGGGAACGATTATCCTAGTACCACGTGGATTGTAACCGACTGGCATGACTCTTCCAGGTAGGTATGAGCTGCAAAAAGGTCCCCAAGTTCTAACTAAAGTAAATAAGTTTTTAAAAAAATCTTAGTAAGCATAGTAATGAAAAATTTATATAACCATATAAAATGTCTTAAATAACTGTAAAATTTAAGAGGAAAAATAAAACACAAGCAGAAGCTGAAAATTGCAATTTTAAAAGCACCAAAAAACTGATGTGATATAATACAGAATACGAACTGTGTAAACTAATGCGACATGAAGATAATAATAATAATAATAATAATAATAAGCTATTGTTATCGATTGAAATAATCAAACGAAATAAATATTATATAGTAGGAAAAAGTACACATGAATGCATGTTGAAAGCACGTAAAACACAAAATACAGTAGGGGATCAAATTATTATTATTATTTATTTATTTATTACTTTTATTTATTTATTTTCTAAACAAGTTCTGGATGAAATGACCCGGGATTTAAGACATGCAAAAAACATTTAAAAATTCCCATTTCCCACTATCCATGTAGGTCAGCGTACAATTTAGCGACAAACCACAAATTGAGGAAGATCAAAAATACTTTGGATCACTCTGTATCATAGAACACATTACAGTATTATACATATTACAGTATTATATGCACATCTTTAGTAAAATAAAATTTGGTAAACTATTTGAAAATTTTAAAAGTATTTCAAAATTGTTTATAATGCGAAATGTTAAATAATGTTAATGAACAATGATTTTTTAAATAATATAAAATTATGTTAATAGGTGAGAATAAATTGAAATATTAAAATCTTGCTTTCCATTTTTTAATTTAGATTAAAATGTACTAGTAGCAAATTTCGTTTCAATAACATACAAGTATTTTCAAAAAAGGCGGCTTAAATCAACCCTTGAAATTTTATAAGCATTCCTATCGAACATTAAAGTTTTATATCTTCGAGTTTATGCATTTTACGAAATGAAAATATAGAAACTTTCCTTCAACGTATTTCCCAATGGAATACAAAAGAAGTATTAGAAAAATTTATTTTCTAAATTTTGAATATAAAACAAGAGGGATTTACTATGAATAAATAAAGAATATAAAAAGAAAATTACAAAATTATTTAACAATACTTTTCATCTTTTTGAACGCTTTCTATCTGTCAGTTTAAAAATTAATTTTTAATACTATTGTTACCGAATATACAACATAATAAAATATTGAGATGTTCAGTTAAATTTTGTTCGGAGGTATTTAAAAAATTGAAGCGTAAATAAAGGTTTTTATGAATAGCAATAAAACTAAAGTAAATAATGCATTAGAATTTTTATATGGTTTTATAGTGAAAATAGCTTTAGACTGATTTATAATAAAGCAGCTGCATAACCTTATTTCTGTATAGTAAAAATACAAAATTTTGAACTTGAAGGTTGTAGAAAACTTTAAATAATAAGTATTTATTCATAAATTTATAAAGATCAAATTATTAAATCACAGCAATCGTAAAAAAAAAAAATATATATATTTATGTGTGTATACCATGTCTGCTTTCTCTTCATTGGGTGGAAGCAGCGTAAAACCCTTTCAATAGGAAAATAAGATAAGCCTAATATGCTAATAAAAAATATATTGCCTTCATCTATAACAAATAAGTAGTCCGTTTCTGAATCCCTAAACTAGAAATATAGATTTCCGAGGTATTCGTATAAGATAAACAAAAAACTTGGATAGACGAAATGATCTAGAATTTCTAGTTCATAATTTTCTAGGTGGTGGCATAGTATTATGTATATTATAAACACTATGTATTCTGAGAAATTCTGTATTGATATCCTAGAACTGCGTCATAAACCAAAATTATAGTTACTGAAACTCGCCTCTTGTGTTCATATATTTTTACAGACATTTTTAAATAGGTTTGGCCATTATATTATAATAAAACACTCTAGAATTTTAGTAAAAGTTTTTAAAACTCGATAAAAAAGATTATTAGCTGTTATAAGGATGACAGGGTAATTTTTTAGTAGAACCATAATTTAGTTTCTAGATGCTATAACAGTACTTTTGTTTCAGTTTACACTGTTAAAAATTTCAACAGAAAACTGCTGATAATCATTTATCTTATTTCTTATATAAAATTACAAAGAAAAATAAACCGAGACGTTAAAAAAACTATTTTTTATATGCATTTTAATCACTAATATGAAATTAATTATTAACTGTCTAGAATATATTTGTGACTTCGAATGTTTTTGAAAGTAGAAAAGCATTATTATTATTATTATTATTATTTTTTTTTTTTTTAAATGCATAATTAAATTTGAGAATCTGTATCACTTACTTTTAAATGAGAACTATCATAAATTTATGGAGACTCTGGATAAACATTTCAGCAAATTTACAGAATTTTTTTATAGTTTAAGTTTTTGAATTATGAAGAAACCAGCATTCTCCTAATGATGAAAATTAAAATTTACAGAAGAAAATTTAAGCAAATATAAAACAAAAAGAAAAACCATAATATAATTAATAATCATTGAAAAAAAGAAGAAGAAGAAGAAATCAAATATAGGCATTTATATACTAATCAAACCACAAGCCTTTTTTGATAACTATTATACATAACATAAAAAAAGAACATGCTAGTCTGCAATATTCCTAATGAGACCTGTGGAAATACAGGCTGAGGTCCCTTGAAAGACCCCCATGGAAGGCAATCCACTTATAATCTAGGACCCTAATGTAGTTAGTCAATCTTAATTCCCACAACCCAACCAACCAGACGTGAAAAACAAAAAAGGTATTTTCTTAAAAGTTCAAACTCACAGCATAATATTATTGTAGATTTCAATTATATTCAGAAAGATGATACAGTTGTCCCCAAATTTGCTAGAAACCTACAGCAACATTATGCAGTTTTTTTTTTTTTTTTTTTTTATCATTATTATTATTATTATTATTTTTTTTTTTTTTTTTTTTTTTTTTTTTTACTTTAACTTAAGTAATTTAAATGTGAGAAATGTTTTGGAATGATAAATGTTCGGTAAAATGTTTGGTTTCCAAAACACATTCATATTAATTATATATTTGATTTGATCAAACGAAATTATTTAAAAAGTATTAAGCCGCGTACTATGTGAACTGAAATGCATTTATTTTTAAAATTCTATTTGGGTGAAACTTTAAAATCTCATTCTGCCTTTTTTATGCCCACCAACGGTTCTGCGCTTAAAGCTAGTAGACGTGAGGTGCTGGTTTCGTTCCCAGTTCGCGCTTGTCGGCCTAGCCGTTCGAATTTTTCCGTGATTTTCTCCAAAACTTGCGTAATAATTGCTAGGACCCTTTAAAAAGACCCCCTACGGAAGACACTCCCCCTCAGACATTAGACCTTAATGCAACCAATCGGCCTTAATCCTAATACCATATCATACCATATCATACCATACCATCTGTCGTTTTTATTTAATTAATGATTTATTTTATTTCCTAATATGTCTGGCTGCATTATTTTGTTAAAAAAAAATAAAAAATGAAGTAATTATTTTTATTTTACTTTGCCAAAAAATAAACTAGCATAAAAACATACTGACACAATTTGTTATATATTACAAGTTTTATTCCAAATCTTTCGCAATTATAAACTGATTGTAAAGCTAAAACTGTTTAACAAAACATTTAAGAACATTACAACAGTTTTACGTATCAACTTATATTAAAATTATTTTGCTGCAATTCGTGCAATTTTAACAAAAGACTTTTAAATTTTAAGGACAAATCTACATTGAAAAATAAATCTTCACAGAGCAAACATATATTGTCCCAACAAAGCTTTATTTTATATTATTTGTCTCCGTATTTACTCAAAGAAAATTCTTTTACGATTACACAAACCCTTTTATTCCTGGAACAGAAAGAATCTATTGTGATGAGAATATATATATTTTCTATTAAAATAATTGTATATAAAATAACAAAACAAGTTTGAATGGTTTAATGAATTACTATAGTAACACAAAAGTTCTGTAGATTTTTAAAGTCAGCATATCTTAAAAATATATTTTTTCTTTCTTTCTAATTTTTATTAAACTGGAAAAAGAGGAATTAAGTTTACAATTATTTGTAAAATATTCACATTTGAAAGATATTTTTGTTAATATGATTTTTTTATGAAAATATATTGTAAAATTTTCTTTAATTTCATTTATGCTTGCAATGAGTATTGCATATATTTCTAATTTTTTTTTCATAGCATTGTCATTATCCGGTTTTTTATACCCAATTTTTGTAGAGTAATTTTGCGTAACATGTAATTACGATTAATTAAAAAAAAACTTACTCTTACGAAAAAAAAAGGGAACCGGCGGGTATGCTATGGATTAAGCAAGAAATGATGTCGCTTTGTTTAAAATTAATTAATAGAGTTTTAGTAAGTAAGAAAAACAGATGATTTAGCAGATTATATGTACAGTGTTAATGGTACACTATAAAAAATAGGTTCTTAAAAATAAGTATATATTGTGTCAAAATAGCCTCGAAGTAATATATACTTAAACTAGCAGGCAACGCCCGCTTCGCTGGTCCCTATTTTTAAATGAATCATTATAATTACTCAATTCTCAAAATTGCATTAATTTTTATCACGTGAAAAAAAAAAAAAAAAAAAAAGAGAGAGAGAGAAACAAAATCTGATTAGGAAAAATGTCGCACCGGGTTGTCACTGCCTTCAGAAAAAATTCCCGAAATGCTCTAACTCTTATTTCTATTGTTTTCCCCCTTCGCCCCCCCTCCTGTCTATCCTAATAATCTTACAAATTCGAAAATATCCGCAATCGATTTGTAAGTATCAAAAACCTGTATGCATCAGTTTTGAACGATCTCTCTCTTTTTTTTTTTTTTTTTTTTCGCCCCTGCACTCCTCCCCCCTACCCGCCCCTCCCAATAATTTTAAAAATTCAAAAATATCCGCAATCAATTTGTAGGTATCGAAAAACCTCTATGTACCAATTTTGAAGGATTTTACTCTATTGTATTTTTTTTGCCCCTCCGCGCCCCCCTTCCCAAGTTTCCTAATAAATTTACACTTTCGAAAATATCATCATTCGACTTGCAGGCCTCTAAAACCTCTCTGTATCAATTTTGAACGCCCTAACTGTATTTCTATTTGTTTTTGGCCATAGCCATCGGTTTTCAAATTTACGTATATATTGTTTCGGAGCTATTTTGAGACAATATATACTTATTTTTAAGAACCTATATTTTACTGTGTATGATTTAATATTTTTTAAATTTTAAATAAGTTTAATTTAACTGTAGTATCAAAAAAATCCAAAGTTCTTGTAAAAAAAAAAAAATGGTATAAGAAATATAAAATATATAAAACGTATAAAATATATCTTATATTTTTAATATATTTTGAGCTATTAAAATACAAACGAACTCAGTGTTTCACCGATATTTCTACTATTTTATTTTTAAGTGTATAGCCCTATTATCAGAGCAGTTCCAGCAAGTATCGGAGCTCCTTGGGTAGTATGGCGCACATTCTTACCATTGTTGGTCTGTATTGGAGTTGGTCGGATCGGACGAATTACATTGTATACCGATTTTCTGTATTTTTAATATTTTTTAAATAGTTTTATGCCGCCTATGTTTCGATAATTAGAATGTAATTTAAATTTAAAACCAACCGTTGAACATTTTAGAAATATCAAGATTATAGATCCAGCATTGGGAAATAACCGGTAAGTCTCGACAAGATTGTTAAAAAAGACGATTTTCACCTATGCTCGTTCATTTCCAGCCAATTGGGCGCCAATATCGCCCAGTAATAAATAATTTCATAAACTTGACATGGTTTTACAGTTAAATAATTAAATCTTAACCTTTTGAAAGGGGCTGTGACAGCATCTGTCACTCTTCACAATAGGATTTCGGAAGAGCCCCTCTCAAAAGCTTAAACGAAATATTTACAATTTTCTCAGTTATTTGGAAATAAAAATTTAAATTATTTCTAAATTAAGTTATGTAAAATTAATAATTAAAATAATTTACAATTAAAATGATTGATGCAAATTTAGTAGAAAATTAGACTAAAAGAAATCTCGATCTTGAACATAGAATCTTATATTTAAACTTGTCTTTGTTCTCTTTCATACATTCAAGTGTAATCTGTTTTAAATATTTCTGAATGAGGTAATAAGTTATTTTATTAGAAAGGACCCTTAATCTATAATATTAAAACAGAAGGGTATTACTTTAAGATCAAAATCGCCCGATCTGGGCATGCGCGAGAAAATTATGAACGAGCATATTTCTTCCCCTTTATGCAGTGTAATATGAACATCGATGATAGAACTCGAGCAGACGACCTACATATTTTGCATGTCTATAGAACGCCTGATTAAAACTCAATAAAAAAAAACAATTCACACGATTAATTCATTGATTAATATTTTCCAAAGAAGTATATTAAAAACAAATCAATTCGCGAATAATTATCGGCTATCGCCGTATGCATTTTCATTTCACCGAAAATTTTCCTACACAGGATAATATTTTAAGAGATTTTGTGGCGCCATCTCTTATCATATAAACATACCATACCATATACCTAATATTATTTTTTTCAGTTTCTTACAAGAAAAAAATCTTTTAAAATTAATAAATTGTCGGTGTTTATTATTCTTTAAAAGTTAACTTTTGTCAGTTGAAAACTTTGTTTAGAAAAAATGAAGGTAGATGTTTAAAATAAAAGGAAATTTTATTTCTTTATTTCTTTATTTTAATCTAATTTTAACTTGGTCTCTTATATTTCATTTCTGTACTATATACAAAAAAAAAAAAAAAAAAAAAAAAAAAAAATCAAGAAGAATAACCTTAAAAATATTGATAGTTTATACGAGTAAATATATGCATAGAATAATTTATTATTAAAAAATTAATGAGCAAATTAACTTGCTAAAGTATTAAATGCATTCTTATTTATTCGGACCCGGAGTGGCATATTCTGTTTCTAAGGGCAAATAAATGGTAATTATAGAATGTAAAGCAAACACAAAACACTATTAAAATTTAGTTTAAATTAAATTATTTTGCCTCATAAATTTATGTGATTTTAAAAGTATCTCTATATATTAAAAAAAAAGTAACTGTCCCTGGCGTCAATTTTTTTTGTCTGCGACAGCAACTTCTTGCGGAGGGCAGGGTTCTCGGCGTCATGAGATATATCAGTGTATTCCGACTGCTTCAAGGAAGGCATTTCAGCTCCTTAGAAATTTCTACTATTTCTATTAACGAAGTTATTAGCTAAAAACGTCGGGTTTATACAGGCACTCTATTTGCCACCGGAGAAAAAGTTTCTCTGATGACGTTTTCTTCTGTGTCTCTGACGTCACTTTCCACAGGAAAATTAAAATGTGATCAATGATGTAAATAAGAAAAATTGAATAATTGGCATCTTTGAGATACTCGAGAGAAGAAAAAATTATTTAGAATAGCAAAACATTTATAAATAACCGATATTTTTAAAATATTAAGTAAAAATTTAATACAGATGAAGCGAAAATTAGTTTTTATTTTTATTTTTCTTTTAGTTTATATTATTAGTTTATATTATTATTTTATATTGTTAGTTAAGTTCATACAATTAGTTTAGTTTTAATTATTAATTTTCATTTTAACGTTAGGCGAAAAAGATTTAGTAATGAATACATGATTATGTTAAACAACTATTGGTATAGAGTTAGAGGTTAAGCGCAGAAATTTCTAAAATGAAATTTACGAGATAAAAATTTATATTAGTTTATATAAAGATTTAGTTTTTTAACTCAAAACAAATTTAAAAGGATAGATCTTTACTATGACCAATTTAGCTATTTTTGAAATTTAGAAATGAAGAAGCTCGTACGTTTTTCGCCAAGGAATTCATTTACGCAACCACAATAGCAATTTTAACTCTACCCATGCCTTAAATATAGAGATAAATTATAAAATAGTGCAATAATAATGATAATAATAATAAAATCCGCAACCTATTTTTGTTTTTTAAGCATTGATATAAAACATTGCAGAAAACAGAATTTAATACAACATGACATTTTTTTTTTCTTTTGTCTATTTTTCCATAGAAAGGATTGTAGTAACTGCATTGCTAATATAGTTTAGTTACAGCTAATACAGGACCTCACTGGCTGATTTTAAATTTTTCATTTATTTCGACGATGACTTAAATTATCTATCGCAATAATGCATGTCAAGATTTTCGCGAGAAACATCTAAGCTACTTCGGTGCCAAATTTAAAGTTTTGCCAAGAGGTTAAACTGTACCATTGCTTTAGCAGATTTTTTTCAATTTTATTTTAAATATTTTTAAACTTAATTCAAGAGGGGGGAAAAAGAACATTTATTATTTGGTCTAAAGGACAAAATATCTCCAGGTAAAATATTATCCGTTTTTCATTTTTTTCATTATTAGAAAGAAAATGGCTGAAGTAGTTATTCCTGTGCCATTGATGTCTCTATAAATTAAATTAAATTTTCCTGTAATCATTATATTTCATTCTCCACGCTGATGTTTTATTTTCTAAATTTAACATTACATAATATATATGTAAAAAAGTCAAGGTGTAATCAGAAGATGTAGCCAACAAATATTCAGTACCATCATCAACACAAGTTCAAGAAATATCGCCAACAACTATTATGATGTCATGATCAATATATATCCAGTAGATAAGGCCAACAAGTATTCAGGAGCTATCACCAATACTTATTCAGAAAATATTGTCAACAAATATTCAAAAGCCATCCAATTTATGAACGGTGATGGTCTGTCTCGAATGCTTCAAACCGGTAATTCGTTTTTACAATACAATCAAGAATGAATTTTTCACTTATCAGTAGGTTTAAAAAATGTGTTTTTTATTTATTTATTTATTTATTATTATTATTTAAGCTTAGTATTTAATATATTTTAAGAAATTAAATTGTAAAATCAGATAGTGACAGGCCTCTTGGCAAATTCATGGTGTAATTCAATAAGTGGTGACAATGCAAAATCGCTATCTGAAAGAAATTGTCCTGTCGTACTACTACTACTAATGAAATGTTTAAAATAATTTCAATAATCACATAAGACATTTATTTTCAACCTGACTAAATCATATTCTAGAAAAAATGCACTTTAAAAATTTGCATCTTTACGTTTGAAAGCACCATTTTAAACTTTGCTGTAGATTGGAAATAAATGCAGAGTATTACATATTGTCCTAAATTAGCTAAAAGAATTCAATAGAAAAAAATATACATATAGGCATTAGAAAAAGTTCATAATATCTTTAATCAAGCAATAACACCCAAAAAATTCATCGTCAAACAGTGACAAAAATTTAACAAGTCGATCATATACTAAAGCTGCAACGCTAAATTGTTTAGATGTTAAGAATTTCTCTCTGTTCTAAATAATTAGTGCTATGGTTGTTTATTTTGTGTGTCTAGCTGTCTAGCATATGTTTTCTGTCAAAATAATGGCAAATTGTTATTAAATTGTCGAACGTTATAACAGATTTTTTACATATTATAAACGATATAAAATTAAATATTGTGTATTTCAATGCGATACCAAGTATGGGGGATTTCTATAATATTGTTCAACTTTTCTCTTGTGTCATGTATTATTGATATTCCAATTCAATGAAAGGAAAAGTTGCGAATAGTCGTATAGAATCCCGCCGGGATTAATGAGCGAAGCGAGTCGGGGGGATGCGAAGCTTTCCTCGGGGGTTGGTGAGCGGAGCGAGCAGGGGGCAGAGCCCCCTAGTTTATATATTTAAAAAAAAAAATCTGAGTTTTATTATTATTATTATTATTATTATTATTATTATTATTATTATTATTGACAGATTATAGATGTCATATTGTAACTGAAATGGAATATTACAGATGCGAGCAAATTAAAATAATATGTAGGAAAAACATTAAATATCGATGTGTGCTTGCTTTCTCCATTCTTACCATAATTTATAAATTCAGTCTCTCCTTTAATTTCTCCAAACATTCTTTTGGTCATATTTAGAGTAAAATTAGAAAAAATCTTCGAATTTTATTTTTATTATACGGATTACGCTTAAATTTTGTATATTGAAATTTCATGCAATTTATTCCCCCTTCCCCTCCAACCAAAAAATAATATTGATTTCAGCAGTGGATTTTAACTGGTTAAAAGCAATGCGGATTATTAAAACAGGGATGTTTAAAACTTTAAGCGTGAAAAGTTTTAAGATGCACACGGGTATTAATTAGTAAAAAATAAACTGTAAGAATAAATGTACGCATTGGGACGCAATGTTTTTTTTTTTTTCTTTCAAAAGGTAATAGCAACCAAAAGTTGTTTTTAACACATTCCAACTAAACTGAAAAGCGTTTACGACTTCGTTTTATCTATCTGTCTTTCCCTCTGTACGTTTGTCTGTCTGTCTATGCTCTAACTCCTGTAAATATTTATGGCATTGCTTGAAATTCATATATGTTTTTCAATTTCACTATGGGATGTTCACTATTGAAAATGGGGGTAAATACCACCACTGTTTTTTCTATAGAGACACGAGAAAGAATTTCAAAGCATTGCGTCCTATGAAAGGTATTTTCATAAATCATTTGTTGGAAAACTAGAGCAGCTGCAATAGTTCCTCCCACAAGGCCAGCAATAGCAGCAGAGCAACTCAACTCCTCTCCAGTTGAAGCGGGTTATACCGGAATGCCTCTGTTTACCGCTACCGGTGAAGGTAGAAAGAATGTTCTGATCGATATGTTGCTACTGTGCGAGTATTATTCGAATTTACTTTCATTTCTGGGCCCTCTGTATATAATTGGTGTATAATATGTTGTAAATAGAAATGTTTTGTGTTGAATATCTGTCGATCGTAAAATGTGATGTGAAGTGTGTGCAATTTCATTAAAAATATTGAAAGTATTGAATCGTTCTGGTTCTATGTTCTATTTCAAGACTCCAGCCTGCTTTATTATTAAAAAATGATTGTAAAATCAATATTTGGCACCCCCGGGTGGGCCTGGCGTCTTTTTAAATAGAATGATTAATAATTAAGAGGTAAGAAGATTAGATTTTTTCCATTTTGAAGTTTTTCATTGATGATCTGAATAAAAAAAAATATTAAAATGAAACTTACGAAGAATATTTCATAAATGAATGCATTTTATTAATGAATGTATTATATCATTTAGATAGTATTAGATAGTAATACAAAGTGTATTATTTGTTGATATAAGGAAAATAGAAACATTTTGAAGTTTATGATTGCCAATTGAAAGTTTGTAAAACGAAAATATTTTGGTTTTGAAGTTTATCTTGTGGTGAATTAAAATTTATGAAAACGAAATTTACTAAGTAAAATTTAGTAAAATAAATATTGAGTGAATATTGTATTTTATTATTTGATAGTAAAAATGGAAATAATCAAAAGAAACAAAACTGCACACAGAGTTTACTTCACGAGGGCATATAATAAGCTAGAAAATATACTAGCAGACGAAAATTCTTCGTTCGAAGAAGTAGAGATCAGTTTAGTTTTATTTAAACAAAAATCTGATACATTAGAACTAACACATAATACATATTTAGATAGTTTAAAAGAACAAGAATTTGAAACAGAATTTGATTCTGTAGAAGAATATAGGGAAAAGTCGCTGAGAATTCAGTTAAGAGCTCAACGCTTTTTAGAAAATCACAAAAAATTAAATGTAAAAGAAAGTAATTTTGTTGATAATGATAATCAATTAGAGCATAACAAACTGGGTAAAACTTTATGTCAGCATCTCCCTCAAGTTGAACTTTACACGTTCGGGGGAGATTTAAAGGTTGGCTCACATTTTGGAACCAATTTAAGAATATTCATGAGAATAAATATTTAAGTAAAGCAGATAAATTTCACTATTTGATTCAGTCAACTAGAATTAAATCCGAAGCTAGAGAAATTGTTCAGTCATATCCCGTGACTGAAGAAAATTATGATTTGGCTATACAGAGCTTAAAAGAAAGGTATGGTCGAGAAGACCTTTTGATCGATTTTTATGTTAGGGAGTTAGTAAAGCTTCTTCTTAATTCTAATAATAAGAAAAATGGTTCTTTGAGCGGTTTATATAATAAATTATCTACCCAGTTACGAGCGCTAGGCACTTTGGGTGCTACTAGTGAAATGTGTGGCCTAATTTTATATCCCTTAGTTGAAAGTTCATTACCCATATATATCCTTCGTTTATTTGAACGGCAGAGAAAAATTCTAGAAACTTAAAATAAAATATCGAGTCTTGATGCCATACTTCTGTTTTTAAGAAATGAAGTACAGTCCGAAGAAAAGATTAAATTGAGCAGAACTAAATCTTTGTAATACGCTTCCTGAGCGCGAACATAAAGGTTTAATAATAAATAAAAATGTAAAAGATAATTATCCATCCGCAATGGAACTAATTACACATGATTCAAAAAATAATTTATGTTCGTTTTGTTCAAAAGATCATGAAATGCGATTTTGTAAAAAAAGCATTCTATATCCCTTTAAGTGAGAAACTTTCAGTTATTAAAAATAAGGGATTATGTCGAATTTGTTTAGTTAAGGGCCACGTAGCCAATTCATGTAAATCAAACATTAGGTGTCAGATTTGTAGTAAGAAACATTTAAAATTTATGTGTCCCACGTTGGAATCTAATAAAAATAATGAAGGTTCTAGGTCACTTTCGAATCACGAAAAGTGTGTAAGTAAAAGAAAAGTGTGTTGGCACACTATTTACACAGAAAGAAACTAAATCAAAATATGCTGCTAATAATGTATTTTTACAAACTTTAGTTGTAATGCTGCATGGAAAAAATGCGAAGCGCAAAGCGAGAGTTGTCCTAGATACAGGGTCTCAAAAATGATATATATTGAAATCCACTGCAGAAGAATTAAATTTCGATTTTGTAAGAGAAGAAGAATTTTGTCATTCATTATTCGGTGGAGAGAAAACAGATATAATTAGAGAAAACAGATAACACATATGTTACAAAATTTATTTGAGCAATCTTCATAATGATTACATTTGTAGCTTAGATGCTCCAGATCAAAATGTTATTTGTAATGATATTTCTGCGACAACTCAAGTAAATTGGATACGTGAGTTAAAAAATAAAGGAATCAATTTAACTGGCATTGAAAATTCTGGGCCTATCGAAGTCCTTTTGGGAGCAGACGTCGTGGGTAAATTATTTACTGGTAGACGAGAACAACTTCAGTCAGGCTTAGTCGCCACGGAATCGAAATTAGGATGGACTTTGATGGGAAAAGTTCCTCAGTCCAGTAGTTGTAGAGATATAAATATGTCTGTCATTAGTATGCTTTCACAAGAAGACATATCGGTTTCGAAATTATGGGATTTAGAACTCCTTGGCATTAGAGATCCTATAGAACAAAGTAATAGGGAAGATATTGAAAAGGCTGTTATAATACATTTTAAAGAAACAGTCAAACAAAAGCAAGATGGAAGATATGAGGTCCATTTGCCGTGGAAAAATGATCATGCTTGCTTACCGAGCAATTATGAAGTTGCAGTACAAAGATTAGAATCTACTGTTAAAAAGTTAGAAAAAACTGGATATCGTAAAAAATACCATGAAGTTTTTAAAGAGTAGATTGATGATAGAATTATTGAAGAAGTTCCCGTTAAAGAACTAGCATTTGCTAATTCTTATTACCTTCCTCATCGTCCAGTAATTAAGGAAACATCATCAATGACCTCTATGAAAATTAGGCCCGTTTTTGACGCCTCAGCTAAGAAGCCTGGTTATCCATCCCTAAATGATTGCATAGAGACTGGTATTAACTTTATTGAAACCATTCCTTCGATTTTAACAAGATTTCGCGTATACAAAATTGGGGTTATTTCTGACATTAAAAGAGCGTTTTTACAGATAGCTCTGCACGAAAAAGATCGAGATTTCTTAAGATTCCTCTGGTATGATGACAAATATGACATAAAGGTTTTCCGTCATACCCGTTGTGTTTTTGGGGTAACCAGCAGCCCTTTTTTACTCATGGCAGTTATTCATCACCATTTGTCAGCTGAATCGTTGAAAATAAAGTATTCTGAAAAATTGGTGGAAAGATTGTGTGACAGTTTTTACGTGGATAATTGTGTGGCCAGTGTACATAACATTTTAGAATTAGATAACTTTGTGAAGTATGCCACAGATATTATGAAACAAGGGAAATTTGATCTTAGGGGCTGGGAAAGTGCAGCTTTTCCTGAAATCCCTTCTCAAGATTCTAAAACACAAGTGTTAGGCTTAATATGGGACAAATACTCTGATACCTTAGAAATAGATTATGAAGTATTAAAATTTGATAAGACAGAAAAACTAACGAAACGAAAAATTTTGTCATTTATTAGTAAAATTTTCGATCCGACAGGTTCTATTGCCCCTGCTTTAATACAACCCAAAATTTTGCTTCAAGCTATATGGAAAACTAAAAAACACTGGGATGCGGAAGTTGGTGATGAAATTAAAAATAAGTTTCTTGGTTGGGTCAAAAATTTACATTTTTTAAAATGCATAAAAATACCTAGATGGACTGGTGTGACTGAATCGTCACTTCTAAGTTTGCATACATTTGTAGATGCGATGCCTATGCCGCATGCGTTTTTCTAAGATCTGAGTCCACTGATGGTGTGGTGAACATTCACTTATTGCAAGCTAAATCTCGAATAACTCCACTGAAAAAGATAACAATTCCCCGTTTAGAGCTCATGGGAGCTACTATAGGAGCAAGATTGTTCAAATCAGTTAAAGATGCTCTGAAAATGGAAAAAATAGAATCCTATTTTTGGACTGATTTATCTACAGTACTCAGTTTGATTAAGCGGCAAGAACAGTGGTCAGTTTTTGTGAATAATCGCATAAATGAAATTAGGAAACTTACTGATGCTGAGAATTGGTTCCATGTTTCCGGTGAATTGAACCCTGCTGATCTTGCATCCAGAGGATGAAAAGTTGTTAAAATCTCAGTGGTGGCTGGGACCAGTCTGGTTGCAGAATCCAAGAAAACAATGGCCTAAGTCAGTCATAAATATCAATGAAGAAGAGATTGCTCAAAAAAAAGGGAAGAACTGTAGTTTCTGCTAATAATATTGAGTTTGAATCTGTTGTATCCCGATTAGCGAACAGAGTTTCAAAATTTTCCAAGATTATTAAAATCATAGCTAGGATATTACGTTTTCAACCGAAATCTAAAGAAAATATCAACATATTACATCTGAAGAAATTGAAAATGCTCAAAAGACACTTTTTCGTTGTGTGCAGACTGAATGCTTTACAGATAAAGAAGGCAAAAGGTCTCTCGTAAATTTCCAAACTTATAAAGATGATGAGGGAATACTAAAACTCAAATCAAGACTTACAACCGAAAATGAAAACTCTTATTTTATTTTTCCTTTGGTTCTTCCTTCCAAACATCCAGTAGTGAAAAGACTTATCGAGCAAGAGCACGTTGTCAACAAGCATGCTGGAGCGTCTGCTCTACTTGTTATTTTGAGAGAACGATTTTGGATTTTAAAGGGAAAAAGAATTATTCGAAATGTCATACATGAGTGTAATATCTGTAAGAAGCAAAAGGTTAAACATCTAGAAGTACCATTTCCTCCTCTTCCAGAAGATCCAATGAAATTAACAGCAGTTTTCCAAGTCTCAGGATTTGATTTAGCAGGTCCTCTGCTGACCAAGTCCAAAGAAAAAAATTGGAGCGTATTATTTTCTTGTGCGGTGTTTAGGTCTGTACATTTGGAATTGATTCCATCACTTAGTACGAATGCTTTCATTCAGGCTTTACGAAGATTTATAGCGAGAAGAGGACGGATTTCTGTGTTATACTCCGAGAACTGTACAAATTTTACTGGATTAAATAATGCATTGAAGAATTTGGATTGGACTGAGATTCAACGAACGTTTGAAGTAAAGGGAATTAGATGGAAATTTAACCCACCATCAGCCCCATGGTGGGGAGGGTTCTGGGAAAGACTTATAAGAATTCTTAAAGATTTGCTTCGAAAAAACTTAGGAAGAGCCTCTCTGACACAAGAAGAACTACATACGCTTGTATGTGAATGCGAATCTATAATGAACAAGAGACCGTTAAAGTACATATCTGAAGATCAAGAACTAAATGTTCTAACGCTTTCATTGTTCCTGCAAGAATTACGAACCAGTGATGTACCTGACTTGGATCAAATTGAGAAAACTGACGTTATTGAAAGATACAGATATATTCAGAGAGTAA
This sequence comes from Salticus scenicus, assembly GCA_963930645.1. Classification (NCBI taxonomy): domain Eukaryota; kingdom Metazoa; phylum Arthropoda; class Arachnida; order Araneae; family Salticidae; genus Salticus; species Salticus scenicus. The sequence goes on along the minus strand of OZ005656.1, from coordinate 45,764,258 downwards.
GAGAATCTTTAAATCAAAGATTCAGAAGAGAATATCTGGGTTTTCTACGTTCGTCGATCCCCAAAAGTCGCGACACAGTTCAAGTGGGTGATATAGTCTTGATTGGCAGCGACGATAAGAAACGCTTATGTTGACCCTTGGCAAAAGTCATCGAACTCTTTCCTAGTAAAGATGGAATTATTAGACTGGTTAAGCTTAGAACTTCGAAAGGAGTTTTACTACGACCAATCCAGAGACTCTATCCTCTTGAAATCACACAAAGACTTGAACAGCATGTGCCAAATCCTGCACCGAAAACAAATAACAACACTAGTGAGAAGCCTAATGATGGAGCGCTACTTAAGACACGTTTTGGCAGGGTAGTGAGACCAGTAAAAAGACTTGATGTGCATTTTTAACATAAAACTGCTCAAAAACTATAAAAACATTTTTTCTTTTCTTTAAAAAGTGAACTCTAAATATATATATATTTTTGGTATTTTTCTTTTTATTTTATTATTAGATGTTTAATGTAGTTCATATATATATTGTCATTTGTTAACCTTTCTATTAGTATTTTTCAGTGTCATATTTCTGTTGAGCATTTTTGCAGAACGTTCAAGTGGGGAGGATGTTGGAAAACTAGAGCAGCTGCAATAGTTCCTCCCACAAGGCCAGCAATAGCAGCAGAGCAACTCAACTCCTCTCCAGTTGAAGCGGGTTATACCGGAATGCCTCTGTTTACCGCTACCGGTGAAGGTAGAAAGAATGTTCTGATCGATATGTTGCTACTGTGCGAGTATTATTCAAATTTACTTTAATTTCTGGGCCCGCTGTATATAATTGGTGTATAATATGTTGTAAATAGAAATGTTTTGTGTTGAATATCTGTCGATCGTAAAATGTGATGTGAAGTGTGTGCAATTTCATTAAAAATATTGAAAGTATTTTATCGTTCTGGTTCTATGTTCTATTTCAAGACTCCAGCCTGCTTTATTATTAAAAAATGATTGTAAAATCAATACATTATTAGGACTGAGGGCCTATTAGTCTCAATCTGGGATTTTTGCGTTGTCGTTTTCGATAGTTGGACATTTGTCGAAATCTAAAATTTATCGAAAATATAATTGAATAATTTGAAAGCGATGTTATAATTTGAAAAAGAAAAAAAAATAAATAAATAAATAATAGTCCTCTGTCCTAAACTAAATTCTACTTTTGCCAGAATTTCATTAAAATCTTTTTATTATTATTATTATTATTGAAAGAAAAAGAAAAGAAAATTAATAATAATCAGTATCGTTACAAGCGATATCCAAAAAGTTTTTTTATCACATTATTTCGTACAAATCATAATTAAATCGATATTAACAATACATATGCACACGAAAGAAGTATTTCACTTCTATCTGTCCGATGTGCGGAATTGCGTACATTGGGTGTTAAACGATGCAACGAATTGGTACAGTTCGAAAGTTTTAATAATCTGTACGAACCTCTTGATTTTTCGTTTTTGTTTATATTGAATAAGAAAAGTACAGATTTTAGGTTTTTTTTTAATGTATCTTGAGGGTCCATTTTTGCTTTAAAATGTCAAAAAATACGAAAAACTTGATAATTTTTATTTTCTTTATAACTCGTATATAAATATTTCTTTTTATATCTTACAGTAAAAGAAATTTCATATAAATGTTATTTAAAAGCTGTGCAAAATTTTAATTATCATCTAATGGTATCTTAAGTTTCCACAATTGCGCAAAATTGTCATAAAATTAAACAACTGAGTATTTTAATATAACGTTAAAAGCATAATTAAATATTAGTCTTAATATCAAATAACTAAAAAAAAGTAAAATTACATGTTTATAGGTGCTAATTTATTGTAGAGTGTCCGTAATCTTTTTATTACTATTTTTAATGGTATTCTTTTATAATGTTTATCTACAATTAAATAAGACGAAAAATGTTTATGTTTTACTGTTGTTTCTTATGCCACTCAGAAATTCCGAGCCCCTGTAGTGGAACTTGAGATGAAACCCGGATTTGAGGCAGAAGGGGTGCACCTTTCGCTTTTTAGAGGAGCGCCACAAGGGAGGAAGATCGATTTAGCTCTAAAAGCTGGCGAAATATGGCAGCACCAGAAAACTACAGGAACTCGAATTTTTCCGGATCAAGGCTAAACCCATGTTTCGGTAATAAACCCAATGTTCAGTTAATAAACCCATGTTTCGGTACCCCCCCCCCCCCGATGTATATTTTTTTTATGGGAACTTGGAGGACTTTGCGACCACGACGGAATTTAACGTGTACCAGTCGCTATTAGCGTACACGACGGTCTTCGGCCGGCTCGGTAAACGAATCCGCAATCTTTCGATCACGAACTCGCTGCTCTTACCGACCAGACTATCGCGACCCTGTTTGTTTGTAAATGACGTTGTGAAAATATTTTACAGACTGCAAAATCTTGGACTTGGTATCGTTAATCTTTTTTACGGTTTGTGCAAAATTTTAATACAATCTGAAAATATCTCGAGGTTCCAAAGCAGCAAATAAAAAAGCAGAAAAAATAATTAAATCACGTGATAATGAAATTCAGAAGCTGTTGATCATAACGTTCTGCCATTTCTGCTAGATGATTGTTCAGAGTATCAGTTCCACTTCGTTGTTTACGGACGTAGAAGTGAAAAATATTCCAATGGTTCTAAAGAATTAGAAAAAAATAAAAAAGTTAAAATATTTTATTTGGATTATATATTTACAACTTAATTAATTTTGTCATAAGTTAAATAAAAGTTAATTAAAAATTACATTTAACATAAATATTTAAAATATTGGTGAAAAATATTTTACTTAATTTATTTTTAAACATCAAATAAATGGTTTTTGTAATATATAAATTTTAAAATATAACACGAGCATTTTTAAGTTTATGTAATTTAGAACGGTTTCATGTAAAACAGAGGCTATAACTTATCAATACTGTAGTAAAAGTTTGCAAAAAAAATATTCTTTTATCTTTCTTTTATTTATTATTATTTTTAAATTAAACTAACAATATATATAAATGAAAATCTATGTAAACTTACTTTCAAAAATTTAATAAGGCATTTTTACATAAAGGGAAATTACATACAAAGCTCAAAAACCTGCAAAATAATTAAATTTTTAAATCTTAAAAAAAAAAAAAAAAAATTCTTCAATAATTTTTTTTCATACTGTTTTCAAAACTTCAATTAAAGCACATTTTCGAAGTAGCTTAAGGTTATTTCAAATTACTTGGAAATACATTCATGCATGATTACACATTTTTTGCTTGTTAAGAAGTATTGAATTTTATATAAAAGATTAAATTTTTAATAATGAAAGATGTTTTAATTAAAATTACATTATCGCAGAAAATTTATTAAAATTTTTTATTAAAAAATGTCATTTTAAAAAAATTCTATTATAATAAAGTGCGTTTTTGTTTCTATAAACATTGTCCAATTATGTTATAAATTAATTAAATTAAAATTAAAATAAAATAGAATTGAAAATAATCGAGTAAAATCAAATGTTAAAGAATTACGTGTTACAGTATATGGACTCTACTGGAAAATACTTAGATTCATTTAAACTTCTCTGTTCTGTCAGGAAATCTTATAACTTCAATAGCTGTACGTAAAATTTAAAAAAAAAAATGTAATTAGGTATTTTTAAAGTTTATATATATATATATATATATATATATATTTTTTTTTTTTTTACAAAATTCTGTAATCAAGTTTGTAAGACATATTTTGATTACAACAAATGCATTTTTCCAAATGCACAGAAAACTTTATATGGAATGATTAAAAAAATGTAAACAAACAACACAAGCTGCAAAAATTTACAACAATTATCGTGAATCGAAATATTTAAGCACGATGGTTTATTAGTACAAAAACAGTAGGTATAAGTGAAGCACGAAAGCGGCAATCTATACGATTAATATAATAAAATAATTAAGTTGGTAAAAAATTAAATGGTATTATATAATATATTAGTTGGGGAAATATTTATTTATACACAACTATGTTTCAGAAAAATTGTAATATGTTCATGTTACCTAATCTAAAAGATATCATCCCTGGTGTGAATCTTTATAGACTTTTGGGAGTTTATTTTATTTTTTTATATTCATTATTATTTTAATTTTAAAATCAGATTTTCATCATTTCGCTATAATTTATTAACATTTTTGTGTAAGTATAAAAGGTTGAAAGATCTTTACTTTATTTATTTATTTATTTATTTATTTATTTCGATATAAATTCTTTTTAATAACTAAATTGCAGATTTATACTTAATATCTGAATATTGGGCTGCTTCTTGTATACATTGCAGTATTTGAATCAATATATGTACATATGTATAGGCAAAATTAGGTAAACAATTAAGATCAAATCAATATAAAACACATATTCTGTATCAGTACCGCTTTATTGTTAAACATTTAAAAGATTCTAATGAAATTAACAATATCGGCGATAGCAATGCTGAGTTCAGCATTATTATAGATATTTACGTAAGCCTCAGATGAGGAACTCGGGCGCTTATTAGTGAATGAACTATCTTTTTACCATCCATGTGCAGACTATATATTAAATTACTGAATAATTATTAAGCATGTGAACAAAAACATATTGATAAAAACTACCTTTCACTCAAAACACTTTGACGTTATATATTATACTAGCTGACCCGTCTGACTTCGCACGGATCAACAATTTTTTGTTAAAAACTAGTTGACATAGAAAAAATAAAAAATATCAGTTTATGTGTTAGCCCAGGCAGTATTATTAACTGTTCATAAAGTTGAGACTTTCTTTTAGGCATATTCATAAGAAAATTTCCTTAAAAGAAGATATTTCGAAAGATAGAAAAAAAAAAAAAAAAACTTAAATAATATGAATTAATATGTAGGTAAATAGATAAGATACAGCATTACTAAAGGACCTCCATGGCCACTTTTCATTTATTTATATATTAATTTTTATGTTTATTATTACTAATATTATTATTGTCATTTTTACGATGTACTAAGATTCTATATTGCGTAAATAAAGCCATTGACGAGGAACGTTTGAGCTATTTCAGTGCTAAATATCAAATTTTTCGGAAATGTATCTATATTAATAGAAATAATCTGGTGTGCCACTCACACGACTTTCTCTTACCCTGAAATTTAACATTATAAATACAGGTTACAGATTAAGAGGTAAGATAACGAGTACTGTTACGTAAACCTGTGTTAAACAAATCAAATTAGGCTTCGGGAAAGTTTTATATGATAATTAGTTATGTGTGAGGGGGATGGTAGCTCCTCCTTAACCACCCGTTTCATTAATGCACCTACATTTATATAAAATTTAATTCGGTTATTATAAAATAATTCTGCTTTTAAAAAATAATTTATTAAAGTTATTATTTAAAAAAATTATATTTTATGATAATGCAGAAGATTTCCATATTGTAGAAGTAGTATAACACTAAATATGTAAAAAAAAAAAAAAAAAAAAAAAAAAGAAAAAGAAAAAAGTTGGATTTATTCTCAATATTACATTTTTTTATTTTTTTTATTTATTTATTTATTTTTTTTTTTTTTGTTAAAAATGAAAAACAAAAATCGTTAACTTTATTTTAAATTATCGCAGATCGATGGTTCAAACATTCGTTTTAAAGGTATCCATGAGCTCTTTTGAAAGATACACATCATGATCTGATTTCGCTGTGCATCAGGTACAACTTGCATATTAGTCCCGTCAGGTGCAACTTGCACATTAGTCCCCTTTAAATATAGTGTCCAGTGAAGCTGGCAAAGCATCAGTTGATTCACTACCTTAACTGATTTCACATTCCGTCATTTTTGACAGTGTTATGTACTAGTAATAATATTAATAACAAAAGTAGTCTGTCATTATTTCTAAATATTTCCTTACACAAGAAAATATTAAATTCACATTTATTTTTTTATTTTTAATTATGTGCTTTTTAAGCAGCTTTTGTTTATGATTCTAAACCCGAAATCGAAAAATACTGCAAAGGTACCTTAAATTTTAACACAGAACTCGGTTATAGAAACAAGACAAGTAACAACGTCTAGAACGTCAAAAAGAAATAATAGGAAAGAACGTAGCTGTTTCGGTAGCATTTAGCGTATCGTCTTCAGTGCATAAAGAGAGGGAAGTGCTCTTATATGAGTGCTCTTTCACGTTTCTCTATACACTGAAGACGATACGCTAAATGCTACCGAAAAAGCTGTCTGTTTCCTATTATGTCTTTTTGGCGTTCTAGACGTTGTTGTTTGCCTTGTTTCTATAATCCCACGCCAAATCTTTCATTAATACAGAACTCTATTTTCACCGCATTTAGTCAGGTTATAGCCACATTTACGAAATTCGAAATAGTCTGAACAATTCTAAGCTATTTACGGTGCTCTCAATCATATGCTAATATCTGAAATAATACAATATAGTTATATCTTGTTCCACTCAAGCATCTGCTTTTGCCGACATTTGGCTACAAGATTGTCTTCAAACAAAATGAAGACAGCAATGTGAACTGCCTTTAAAACTGATTAAATTATTGTAAAAACTACAATCTTCTATTAAAAAACTTTTACGTTCACGGCATTTTCTAGGATCATATTGTTAACTATATATCCAAACTTTTGAAAAAATCAGAACAATTCTTCGCTAAATACAGATATTTATATTTTAGATTAATGCATAAAAGAAAAAAGCGTTAATTTCCTTTGGAAATGAAGTCAATTCACAGAAAATTTATTTTAATAGCCGCCAATTTGAATACGATTCTGAACACCTTGTTTTACCCATGGCAACGGATTACAAGTAAAAATTCATATTTTAATTAGTTTCATAAAATGTAATCAAAAATTTAAAAATCAAGCAGCGGTATGCAACATGAGAGGTCAAAACAGACCTTCATGAAAATTTTCGTAACATTGTTTATAGAAAATTTACGTTTTCGACACTAATATTTCCAGCACGACGAAGTTTCCACGTCGATGTTTTAACGTCCTTTTCTTTTTCTTTTTTTCTCTTTTTTTTGCACAGCAATATTATGAGCGATAACTCTTAAAGGAGCATTTGTGAAGCAAAAAAGCAGATTGTCTTGTTTTAAACAAATTCTGGAAATGAAAGTTATAAAAAATATATACTTTTTTTTTTTTTTTCGATCTCATATTTTTATAGCTTCTGGTATATATAGTTTCTAGATCTATATACAAAACTAGCTCATTTAGAAAAAGCAAAAGTAGCATATTTACTATGAACGTTAACAATTTTTTTTTTTTTTTTTTTTTTTTTTTATTATTATTATTATTATTATTATCAAAGTCATATTTTTATAGTTTCTGATAGATCTATAAAACGTAAATGCATTATGGAAAAGCAAAACTAGCACATTTACTTAAGTATATCTTATATTAATGGTATTTTATATGTGCTGAAACATTGTCAAAATCCATTCAGAATCATCATAGTTAATCATTATTATCAATTATAATTTAGCATTAATACATAGTGTTTATGCAAATTAATTTTATAACCCAGATTAATTTTATATAACTCCTTTTCCAATTTTACAATATGTACTTGAATTATTTTTCTTTTAGATACAAATATGAAGATCTTGAGCACTTGATTTAAATTTATAAAATACTAGCTGGAACCCGTCGAATTCGACGATCACTTTATTGATCACCTAATGTTTCAAAAATCGTTGCAGCATTATTTAAATGTATTTCATGTTAAAACATCTAATATAATTTACGACATTTCACTTAAAAAAAGAAAGTCGGAAAAATGCTTATAAATAGAAATACTGTATATGACATCACTTTCTACAAAGTACTGTCAATGTGAAGTCAAACTGACTCCAAATAAACAGATGCTATCTTTTATTTTCCATTTCGTTTAGTACTAAGACTATATATAAGCTGACCCGTCCGGCGTTGCATGGTCCCATGATACCTTAAATGAACCTTAAATTTGTATTATTTTATACCTTTAACTCGATTTTGTTTGAATTTCTGTTTTTAAATGAAAACACCACGAAAAAGTAATCATCTGTAACAAAACAATTACCTCGAACCGAACGAAACTCTGCCTTGTGACCCCGGTGCCTGTGTCAGCGCATACGCGGACCGCTAATACCATGAAAAAAATCCAAAAAATTAACCTGGAACCGAACGAACCCACATGGCAATTACCGGGCCCGTGATAATAACCTTAAATGAACCTTAAATTTGTATGATTTTATATTTTTACTCGATTTTGTTTGAATTTCTATTTTTAAATAAAAACATTGCGAAAAAAAATAATCAGTTGTAAGAAAAAAAATTACCTCGAACCGAACAAAACTCTGCCTTGTGACCCCGGTGCCTGTGGCAGCGCATACGCGAACCGCTAATACCATGAAAAAATACCAAAAAATTAACCTGGAAAGGAACGAACCCGCCCAGCATTGCCCAGGCCCATGATAATAACCTTAAATGCACCTTAAATTTGTATGGTTTTCTATCTTTAACTCGATTTTGTTTGAATTTCTATTTTTAAAGGAAAACATCACAAAAAAATAATCATCTGTAACAAAAAAAATTACCTCAAACAGAACGGAACTCGGTTCGTGACCTAGTGCCTGCGGCACGTATATGCAGGCCGCTAATAACATGAAAAATTTCTCAAAAATTAACCTTGAACCGAATGAACCTCTGACTCGTGTTACCGCTGCCTGTGGATGCGGCACCGTATAGCAGGCATGCTACGCACGCGCTTCAAAATCCACTTTCCTCCACCAGAGAGCGCAGTACGTTGTATACGAACATCACCAATCGCCTTGAATTTCCAAGACCTTTTAAATAAGTTGTCACATGGTGGTGTCAACTGCAAAATCCTTTGATTATACTTTCCACCGCCATGGGACACAGCGTGTTCTATACGAACAACACCAACGGTCAGGAAATATCAAGACCTTTAAAATAATTTGTAACATGATAGGGCCTACTACAAAATCACCTAGTTTCATTTTTCACCACCAGGGGCGCCCTATATTGTATACAAACATCCCCAATCAACATGAAATTTCAAGACCTTTAAAATGAGGTGCTACATGTGTGGGTCTAGAACGGATATCCCTCTCAAACTAATTTCCCCCTCCCCTCCTTCAAATCTACTTTCCACCTTTCCCCCCCCCCCCCTTTAAAATTGAAAATTCCAAAATCGGAGATATTGATTTTTTAGTATTCGAGTCTAGTCCCCCCCATGTACAATTTCTTCACCGTGAAGTAATTTGGAGCTGAGTTATACTCGTCAACGCGTGTTTAACCCCTGCCCCCCTAGGGGGGGCACCGTTCGACTTTTTTTATTTTTCTCTTTTCATAACATATCTACAGACCAAGACCTTTTTTTAGACACCTCAACCAAATTTTTACACCAAGCCGTTCTCTCAGTTTAGACAGACAAAAACACGTTTCAAATTAATATATAGATTGAAAGGAACATATTAAACGTAAAATTTTGTAAAAAATAATGTTTTTGAAAATATTAACATAAAAAAAATCTAGTTTTAAATATCAATTAATTATATAAAATGATAACAAAATACTTCATGTTCTTTTTCCAGATTCAGTTTACAATCATTTATTCAGGTAATATTTTACATTAAAAACTAACCATTATATAAAAGTAAATTTCTAGAAATTTATTTATTTTACTTTTGGGATCTTATACATTAATCAGAAAGCGATAAATTTTGAGTAAAAAAAGAAAAAAAAAATCTACTTTATTTTACAAATAAATAATTAACAGACTTAATTCCCTCCAGTATTTGAAAATAACTCAATGCATATTGAAGCTTTAGACGTCTAATTAAAAGGATTTTCGTTAAATTGAAAGTTTTTTTTTTTTTTTTTCATTCTTAACACATAAGCTTCCTTCTCATTAGCTACATGTAGTGATAATAATAAGTAATAATGAAAGAAAAGTCTAAGCATTTCTTTAAATGTTTATTATTTTTTCATGAGCAACCTCTAAGGCAGTGTTTCGTTGCGGTTGATTTTATTAAAATCTTTATGTATAATTAAATATTTTTTTAATTCATATTTAAAAATAAAACGCATATATATATATATATATATATATATATATATATATATATATATATATATATATATATATTTAAGATTATTTATGTTAAATGGATATTTCGTAGATATAAACAATGGATGCACAGTGAAATCATATTTTTAAAATAATTTTCAACGATAAAATAATGTCTAATTTAAGTACTTAATTCATTTTTGAATATTTTATTAACTCTACATATTTCAAATATCTGATTTGAAATATTTCAATATTTTCTTTAATTTAAAAGAATATCGTTTCTTCTTTTATTAATATTATTATTATCATAAATAATAAAACAAAATTTAAAATAAGGTATTAATTTACAATAACAAATGTATAAAAACACAATTAAAAAGATACAAACAAGAACAATTAGAAGCACAACTAGAACAAGACTGACGTTTCGGCTATAAATCAGCACTTAGCAGTGTAAATACGTCAGACACACAACAGTTATATTCATTGAAATTTATTTTTCCGACTGAGTGAAAATAATGCCTGGACCGGGAGACGAACCCCAGATCATTGACTTACAAGGTCAAGGCTCTACCAATTGAGCTATCCAGGGCGACGACTGGTGGACATTACTCACTCAGACAACCTTTAGCAGAAAAGGTTGTCTGAATGATTATTTTCACTCAGTCGGAAAAATAAATTTCAATGAATATGATTCCCAATCAGTTGATTGTGTGATTTTAATATATATTGTACAACAGTTATAATCTAGTGTTAACATGAAACGAGATTTCGATATTAAGGAAGTGCCATTTTAGCTTCATTCAAGGGAGAGGATTGTAATTTCGTAAAAACGCCCTCTAGGAAGATTCGTTAGTCGTATATGTCTAAAGTGGAAGCTGAGATTTTAACATTATCGAAATCAGGAATATGAATGAAACATCATGTTTCTGGTTTCAATAATGTTAATATCTTAGATTCCGGTAGGGATGTCTTTAGAGAGTCTTTACGGAACTGCAACCCTCTATACTGAATGAAGCTAAAATGGTGCCTCCTGAATGTCTAATTGTTTTTTGGTGTTTTAACTAGATAATAACTGTTTTGATTCTGACGTAAAGATACTGATAAGTACTGATCTATTGCACGCTTATATGTATATTAGGGTGAAAGAAACTTTTTTTTTTTTTTTTTTTTTTTTTTTATATATATCAAATTTTCAATAGTGTGGAAAAGTTGCCTTATGCTATTGTTAGTATGTGTGCAAAATTTTGTTGATCTTCAGTTATCTCTGGGGTCGTTTATATAAAAATTCGTTAATTTTATCGTTTTTTCAATATTTCTTTTTTAAATAATAAATTGGAATCCTTAGTTTCAATAGGGCCGAAAAACTGCCATGTGGTGTCCTTAGAGCGTGTGCAATTTTTTATTGATGTGAGTCGAAGGCTTCAGTTGCCTCTACGGATCACTTATCTGGACAAAGTTACTCATTTTAATGATTTTCTTTCAATACTTCTAACGACTGTAATTCTTTTATTTATGATTATTTCTATTCACTTTTTTTTTGTATGAACAAATTATGCATTTGTGCATGTGTGCAATGCGTAAACTGTTAAAAAAAAAAAAAGAAAAAGAAAAAAAAAAGTAAATTTTCGGGCCTTTGCCTGTTTATATTTTACGGTCACGACCGTTTTTTACCTACAAGACGGGCGTACCCGTATTTTCTGATGTGTCTTGATACTTTCCACTATACCACAAGGTCCTTAGCAGTCTTTTACCGCTTTTTATTAAATAATAAAATAAACCTCATTAATCGTTTGTAGCACACATTTTCAAAGGAATAATAAAAAAATTGATTTTAATATATAGTGGTATTCGAAATGATAAATTACGGGCAAAACACAGACTGCTAATAACCTTGTGGTATAGCGTAAAATATCAAGTCATAACAGAAAATACGGGTATGCCCGTCTTGTAGGTAAAAAATGGTCGTGACAGTAAAAATTAAACGGGGGAAAGTCCCTAAATTTACGTGTTTTTTTAACAATGTACGCATTGCACACTTGCACAAATGCATAGTTTGCTCACTCAAAAAAAAGTGAATAGAAATAATCACAAATAAAAGGAAAATCATTAAAATGAGCAACTTTGTCCAGATAGTGACCCGTAGAGGCAACTGAAGCCTTCGACTCACATCAATAAAAAATTGCATACGCTCTAAGGATACCATATGGCAATTTTTCGGCCCTATTGGTACTAAGGATTCCAATTTCTTATTTAAAAAAATATTGAAAAAAACCCATAAAATTAACGAATTTTTATATAAACGACCTCACAGGCAGCTGAAGATATTAATTCAGATCAACAAAATTTTGCACACATACTAACAATAGCATAAGGCAACTTTTAAGCACTATTGGAAATTTGATATAAAAAAAAAGTTTTTTTTCGATACACCCTAATGTATATATGTGCTTGTGTTTGTATGTGTATACTTTTACACAGTAAAATTTTAATAAAACAATTAGAATACGATATAATGTTTATCATATGTTACTGGCTAGTATTTACCGTATATTTATAAACATTAACCAGTTATTTTTTTATTATATTATTAGATTTATACTTTTATAAATCTATTAAAATGGAGCTCTAGAACTAATTTATAGAAAAGAATAAATTTCATAATTTTCTAGGGTTGAAAAATACTTTAATAAACTTAGAACGAGAATTTAAAATATTTTAAATTAGATTTATATTTTGCAAAGAAAAAAGGTCAAAGAAAACATTACGTATGCATTTTTTATATATTTTTTTAAGTATTGAAAGAAAGAATTCTTTTACGAAAAAGTTGTATGGTAATGATTTCTTACACTACAAACCATACTTTTAGAAAGTCTCTAAAATGCATCTATAAAGAAAGCGTCAGCTGGAGATTTACTCAAAGTGTTATTGTGCAGAAAACTTTCTTTGCGAAAAATTATTCGATTTGCAAGCCTCTTTAAGAATAATGTAAAATTTAACAAAATAATATATTCGGAGATAAATGAAAAGTGCGGCGTTTTCTTTTAAGTATATAATAAGAATAAAGTATCGCAAATCTCTAACAATGTATTAAAACTCAAATGTTGAAAATATTTCTAGAAATATTTTATAAAGATACATAAACACCAATATATTCTTTAAAAACGCATAATAACAGGTATATGTATAAAATTGTATTTCAAAGTATCGTAAATAAAGATATAGCGTATTAACAAATTGTTTTTTAAACTTTCCATTGCAGTTAAAGTACGTAAGTTAATAGAAAACCTATTAATGTTTCTTTTTTATTAATTTTATTATTTAAAATTCGGTATTTTGATTTTATTTAGTCTAGCAAAGTGTTAGTAAAAAGTTGTACTGTGAAGAGAACTAGCAGAAAGAGTTGAACTAGCAAAGAGTTGTGCAGTGAAAATTGCGAAATATTGGAAAATTTCTGTTTTTTCTATAACGTTGTGCGAAAGAAAAAAGACTAGATTATTCATGAGCATTTATTTTATTTAATCTGTTTAAACCTTAAGATAAGCATAAAATACTAAAACGTGTTTATTTAAAAAAAATTTTACTAACTGAAACAAATTACAAAAAAAGCGCAATATCTGCAATTTTTTTATTAATTTTAAGTATTATGCGCGATCAGAAATTGTCAATCGATTTTAACTTTCTTATGTCGGTTTACTTTTTCTTCATATTGCAATAAGGAACTTTCATGCACTCAAGTCTTCCGAAAAACAATAATTTATAATTTTTTTCCCACTGTTATATACAATTCGCATAAAATAGTTCATTTGGAGATTATTTTCCCAATTGTTGATCACAGATATACATCGTATGTCCTTTGTGGAATTAACAAAATCGAACGCGCTTTGCGAAAAAAAAAATTCTCGTAAAAGGGTTTTTTTTTTTTTAGTAGAGAAAAAAAAATTCGTCAATAGAGGGCGCTGCACTGATGCGTATCGGGAAATATGCAAATCAGAGTTTTATAAATTTCACTATTTTACGATTCACACGGCTTATTTCTTATTTTGTCTCTTACTTTCGTATACATGAAGTTTTAATTGCAATGATGACTTGATGGATAAAACTTTATTGGTAAAGATGTTATTTCCCTCCGGTAAAAATGCCGACTGAACCCGCTGTTAGCGGTGTTGAAACTCCCTTGCAAACTATAATTAATAGTAATGGCGGACATATAGAATAAGCTTTATGTGCCTGTAAACATTTGCATACAAATAAATATAGTGTTTCACGGAAATGTGTGATTTGCTCACGTACGATGCCATCTAACGACAGAAATTTTAACTATAATTTTTTTCTTTACCAAACACTCCCCCTACATAAGGATAACAATTTTGAAAACCATGTTCACTTCTATCAATTCCTTCAATTTTTTATGAATTTTTAAAATGACTATACACTTATGGGACACTATTTCTAACTACAGAAATTCTTCAAAAGACAAATCCTTTCATGACATTACATTGTAAATTTTAAGAATTCAATTTTAAAAATTAGCAAAATCTAATATTTTATACAGTTCCTGTTTTGCATTTAACAAACTTTTACGTTAACATTTAATAAAATTTACCCTTATCATAACAAATGTATTAACTAAACGTTCATTTGCTTGTAAATTTATTGGTGGAGTTGTTTGGTTTCAAAGTGTTTATTATTTATACCATGAACTATATTATAAAATTGTTACACATTGAAATCAGAATTATACACTATTGTGAGACGAACAATAGTTAACTAACTACATATAATGCATGCATTTGCAGCAAAATTTAGATTTCCGATACATTGAATTGTATTGCAACGCATAAAATAATGAAAGAAAGAAGTTGAGAATACTAAATACATTCCTGTTCAAAAGTTTAGCATGATTTGCAAACGGTCCGATTTTTTTTTTTATTTATTTATTTATTTATTTATTTATTTTTACAAATAAAAAAATATTTATCAATGAAATGTTTTCAAACTTTGTGTATTTAAATAACTGGGTCTTCCTCGTGTTTTACAGTGAAGTATGGTTTAGGGGGCTGGTAAGACATTGAAATGGGGGCAAGAATAACTGGGACTTCCTCATGTTTTACAGTGAAGTATGGTTTAGGGGGCTGGTAACACATTGAGCAAAATTAATAATGTTTGTGATCACCTTGTATCGTTAAGTGAACGAAATGAACTGTAACTTTAGAATATGTTAATATACACCCAGTTCAATTTGTGGAGGAATTTGTGTGACACTAGCATCTTACATAACGGAGATATAAGCATTTATTTTAAAAATCCAAAAAAATCAACATGATTTTTATTTATAATGTGCAGAGATTTTAACGAAAATTATTCCCACTTTCAGATAAGTTGGAAAAATACTTTTAAAACAATATACAGGAATCGGAATACAAATATCTTATATATCTCATGAAATATGAATATTTTTATGAAAAACATTCTTACTGCGCATGTGCGGAAGGTAAAACATTTTTTATTGCATAGGCTAAACGCTAGATGTATTGGGCAACTTTCATCAAAAGTGCATTTGAATGGAATAAAAATTAAGAGAATTATACAAAAAAGAACGAGCTATATTTTAGATATTTTCCAAAAGTTGAAATTTCTTAAGGGATTTTTCACTTGCCGCGTAATTAATTTGAAGATCTTATTATTTCAACCACTTTCCAAAGGTTGTTTTTTGAGATAAACCCCTTATGATCTCACAAATCATAATAAAAAAACAAAAATATGTTAAAGTTGCAAGCTTATTTGAATTTTTTTTTTTTTGGAGTTTTAAAATAAATGCTTATAACTCCGTTATTTAACAGGTTAGCGTCACACAAGTTCATCCACAAATTGAACTAGGTCGAAATTACCATATCTTAAAGTTACAGTTCGCTTAACGATACAGGGTGATCACAAACATTATTAGTTTTTCTCAATTTATTACTGGTCCCCTAATTGTTGTCTTAAATCAATCTTCACTGAAAAACATGTGGAAGACCCAGTCCTTTAAATACCCAATGTTTTAAAACATTTCATTGAGAGATAAGTTTTTAATTTGAAAAAAAAAAAAAAAAAAAAAAAACTTGTCGTTTGCAAATCTTGCTAAACTTTTGAACAGGAGTGTATTAAACTCCTTAGGAAAAAATGGCCAATTAAAATATTCTATAGCATCAGCGAATTAATATAAATCCTGGTTTAAGTCCGCTAATACAATAAATTATCGTGTGTACATCCAAAAATACAAGAAATTGACATGCTTAATTTGTATTAATTTGGAAAATGCACAGGTTATAATAAAATGTGCACATGCATACAAAATTACAGGTGAAATAAACAAGTGATCACGGGCTTTGTCATCAATCTGCATTAACTATTATAAAGAGCAGATCTTTTGTAATTTTAATAACATATATATAAAGGGTGATTCGCTACTGCTGCGATAAACTTACAAGAGATGAACGAGGCATAAAGACGATTTGAAATAGCATAGCAAGGCAGGATCGGAAATGTAATCGTAACGAGATAGGGGAATTTTTTTTACAAATTTTACAAATTTTTATAAACACACCCAAACGGTTCCAATTTTTATTGAATTCAAGACACTTATATTAAAATAAGCGTATGAATGATAAGTATCTTCCATCATCTGATATTGTTAATGCATTTAAAACAGTATGATGCTAACAAATGGTTTCCAGCTAAGAAATGGTTTTCAGTTCTCTAAAATATCAAGAAAAGCAGAAACAGGGGGCGTGGTCAAATCCCGGGGACTCTATGTAGACGGGAGTTAAGAGGTTAACCCGTTAGTAGTCGCTATACACAGCGCCACCTATTACAGATTGCGCACCTTTTATTTAACTGTCACCAATAATTTTAAGAAGTGATGTGATCGACGTTTCTTCGATTTTATTCGCGTTTTATGTATATCAAAGACCACTTCTAAATATTTTTGGTGGCTATTGAATAAAAAAATCTTGCAAAACTGAAGGATGGGCGGCAAATCGACCAACTAGTAACAAGTAACGGGTTAAGGGTTGTCACATTAAAACTGTCAACAGCCACTCGCAGAAATGTTAGGATAAAAACTGTCAATATGTGCAAATCGCAAAATGACATTTAAAGACCAAAATCTTAAATTCCTAATATTTTCTAATACTTATACCCCATAACAACTCCTACTTTGATTTAGGTTGCATTTCCGACACTGCATTGCTATGAATCGTCTTTGGGCCTCTGCTGTAAGTTTGTCGCACCGGTAGCGAATCACCCTGCATATATATGACGAAAATGTTGACTTTATTGTTTCTAGAAATTAGTTTGAAAAAATGGGAGTTTCTAATTGATGAATGCGCTTAGTTTAAAAATTAATCTGGAAACAGTGCAATAAATCTGTTACATTTCTTGAAACATTCCAATACATCTGTCACTCGTACCACAAAAATCATATCGACAGGGTTATATACACTGTAGAGCTTGAATATCAGAAATTCGAGAACACTTATAGTTTAATCTCTCCACACAAAATGTCTTAACCGAATTCCCTAAGGAAAGGTTTTTCCTTTTTCATGGATGATTTAGCGAACTTCCGAGTAGCCAAATCATTATGCAGTAGAGTTTGTCCCCTTCCTCTCAACTCCCATTGAGCGTATGTATTTTTTATCATTGATTGTAACATACTTTAAATACACATTCAGTAGCTACAAAGTACTATATTGCATAACTATTAGAGCTCATTTATGTAAACGTATAAATAGGTTATTAATTCTACATCTAGGATTTTTTGCAGAAGCCGTAATATTAAGCTTTCAAATAACAAACACTGATTTTATTTTGTATGCAATGAAAAGTTATTAAGGTGCAATTAAACTAAAAAAAAAAAAACATTGACAGAACGTGATATACAAAAATTCTTTGGAGTGTACACAATCAATAAACACTACATGCACCAGAAACTACAGAGCTAATTCAAGATATCTGACAAATACTTGTACCAAATTTATAATATATTTAATGTTTAGTATATCAGAATATTTTTCTCTATCTCTGTAGAATAACTTTTAAATCTATCGACAACATTTTCTAGAATAATAATGCTTTTAAGTAATTTAATAATGCATATTAACTGTATTATGTTGAATGCAGCCTAACCGTTAAAAGAACCACTTAAAAGAAAATTTACCCATAGAGTGTAATGATACGAATTATTTTCTGTGACACTATACAAAAACGACAAGCATGTTTCTTACGAAAAATTATACACATACTCCAGTCATATTAATGTGATCACTGCCTACTTTCGATATCGAAGTTGTCCTGAATTAATCAACTACTTAAGGAAAATGTCAGCACTACCTGTAGGGTATATATAAAATGTGTCGAAGGTAAGCAAAACGAGTTACAAATATTGGTATAATGCAACAAAGAACGATTTGTCCGACGTTCAAAAAAAAACGTAATCATTGGCTTCCGGCATTAAGAAGGAAACATTATGAAACGACTAATTTTGCAAACTTTTTACTTACAACTGTGGTAAATATATACCATGAATGGTAAAAAAACACTATTCAAAATCAATGACATCAAAGTACGGTACAGCACGGGATACAGATGACAAACGCAAACATTCACTACGGAGATGCTTTCGGGCAAATAAACGTGAAACAATTGATCATCTGAGAAACCTGATAAACAGACGAGTTATCGGAAGTGTCATCTTAACAATAGTTCAGCGTGTTTAGATATGGGCCTCCGTAGCAGATGTCTGGTTAAGGCGCCTATGATGACTGCTGTCTATCGGCAACGAAACCTTGAATTTGCACACCAGTACTGCAACTTGACGTCGACTGAGTGGCAACTGGTAGCTATTGCAGATGAATGACGTTGTATGATTAATCGGGCAGATGGACGACGTCGTCTAGTACGTCGTAAAACGTGTGAAAACAAACATCTTGCAACAATTAGTGGAGAAGTCTAACCTGGAGGAGTGAACATTATTGTCTAAGGAATATTTTCTTGGCCGTCACTGGGTCCATACATCATGGTGAAAATCATGATGGATGAACGTAAGTACAGATCTAACTTTGTGGGCCATGTCTCCCTCTACATGCAGATTGTTATTTCTCAGTATGATGCATATATTAATAAAACAGCACGACGAGTGCAATAGTTTGTTGTGTACGTGCGTAGTTCGAAGAGCACTAGAATGATTCTACCGTACTTCCCTTCTCAATAAACTCTCCGATTTTAAACTCAATCAAAAATATCCAGAACCACTTCTACCGTATTGTTAAAGCCATAAATATTAAACCGAGAAACCTAGCATATCCAGCCCCGACACTGGGTTGGACATGCCTCCATATCTCTGTGAGTACCTACCAGAACATCATTGAGTCAATACCTTTACATCTCTGAGAAATCTGCTCTGTGATATTTAGTTATTCTTGCTTCTCCCAGGTGGTCACATTAATGTGACTGGACTGTGTAGTTTTCAAGTGAAAGGAATGATTTTTAAAACAGATAACACACTACACACACATACCATGTCAAACAACAAAGACTAAAAAATTATGCCTTTACTGATGTTTCGCAATAATTCGATAATTTAAGATAACGTAGAAAACGGACTGTCCAGAAAATTACTTGACGGGATATTTTTTCAAAATATACTGCCGTGATTATACTAATTAAAGTGCAAATTAGAATGATATCAATATCAAAGCCTGTAAGTAAAAATATTATAAATCTAAATCTCTAAAATATTAAACAGGTCGAAAATTCAAAACTGGGATTACGTTGTTGGGAATTATTATCAATAATAAATATTACTGAGGAGTCTATGTACATTCAGATTAATTATACGTTTATATTAATTTCATATACTTGGAGAGCTGATTGTTTTCTAATACACTGTTTTCGTTGCTGCAGGATGCCGAGAAATATAATATTTTGTGTAATGTGACGTTTTCTGTTGGATTACGTTACATCGCAAGTGTATGCTATGTAACATACATGTAGTCCTAAAATGTATTTTGGACGTACGTCTTTTTTTTCCCGATGTAAGAAATAACTTTACTACTTCATAAATGTGCGTGAAACAACACTCTCATGATTGTAAATGTGTATATTAGGCAATGGTGTTTTTTTTTAATTTACTTCACAATTTTAATTATTAAATTAGATTGCATTTATGATATTCAAAAGCACTGAATTGGTAAGTACATATGAACATATTCATATTTAATTGCGTGCTTTCTTTTACAATGGGCTCAAAATGACACCTGTTCGTTTTAATCATTTAAGAGCATACAGGTGACAATGTATTGTTTTCACACGAATTAAATGATGATTTGTACAAATTATAGTGCGACCACGTTTCTTACGACTAGCAGTGAGGCCGAGTCCAAAAGTTTGGAGGGATGCAAAATTGGCCGAGAGATAGTTATTTGGCAAAAATCCAGTTATTCGCTGTTCCCTTATCACTCTTTTTCTCTCAGTCACCCCTATTTTAACACTGGACTCGTTCCATCCGCACTTGCGCAGAGGCTTCTATGGTCGCAAGAAATGTGGTTAAAGAATAACTCTGAAGATGTAATTCTTCCTTACTGATAATCGTTTTATCTATCT
Organism: Salticus scenicus; assembly: GCA_963930645.1. Classification (NCBI taxonomy): domain Eukaryota; kingdom Metazoa; phylum Arthropoda; class Arachnida; order Araneae; family Salticidae; genus Salticus; species Salticus scenicus. The sequence continues at coordinate 45,743,487 of OZ005656.1, read as the reverse complement.
TGAATAACACTGGGATTGAAAACTCGGTCTTTTAGTATATGGTCAATGTCTAAATTACTATAAATATATCAATCATTTACAATCAGGTAACGCCAATCTTGCCGTAAAACAGGGTGTTAATTATGATTTTAATCTCGAAATATTCGAATTAAAACTATATATTTAAAACTATATATTTCGTATAAATCACATGAAAGCGAAATTAACGATGTTAAGATTGTTAAGATAAGTGTAAATGTTTACTAAATGTAACTACAGAAATCCTAGACTAAAAAGTAATGTTTTTTTTTTTTTTTTTTACTTTAATGTGCCTTAACGTAAACGTTTGCCTCATTTAAAAAATATATTTATAATTCTTGTATAAGAGTATTGCCAACTGTGAAAAGATAAAGGCATCTTAAAAAATTCACATGCGCAATTGTGTACTGTAAAGAATTTTACTCAATAAAGTTTATGTAATTGAATGAAGTTTTGAAAGGTAGATAAAAAAAAAATATTTTTCCTACATTGGTGTGTGTAATATACAAGATTATATTCAATATCCTACATCAAATATATTTCAATACATATTAGTAAAATATGTGAAGTTTGCGTTGGAGCAAACGCCATCTTAATTACTTAATTAGATTACTAAATGGATAATTAAAGAGAGCACAAGATTTGAATTAAGCAAATAAATAAGAGTTTATTTTAACAGATTAATGGGAGGGCGGTCTGGCAATCAAGCTAGCTCAGACAGCGTATTTAATTATCAAAATACATGTATCAAAAATTAAATTAGATAATCTTAAATATCTCACCCCAGCAAATAGTCGAAAGTGTAGAGACGGTTGCACTCGTATACTCCGCTACTACGACTTCACTTTGGATCAAAGGATTCCCTTCAGATCCAACGTTACTTTTACGAATACTAGTAGTTACGCGTACCAACACTCATTACAACTTAACCTTCACACCACTAAATCTCCACTACTTTACTTCTCAACACTCGCCAAAGTAAGATTCTCCGCAATCCACTATAATATACTCCAACATCCACTCCAATCTACTAAAACCATCTCCATCTTATACTTTTTCCTACTAACCTCCTTTCCCTTCATTTCAATCAATACTTTTAAAATCACTTCACTTTCATCTAACTCTCCGAACCTAATCCTTTCGTTGCAGCACCCTGCCGACAAAAAACTAACTCGACCTCACCTTTCGCCGAGTCACTGGCGTCGAAGTAATTTAACCGTCCCCACTTTCTACTTTACTGGATCCAGCTTAATTCAAACAACTGTGGTGACGTTCTGACGTCTCAACCTCACAAATATAGGATAATTTAAATAATTTAATTTAACGATTATTTAAAATATTCGAGTACCATGCAAATGGAAATCTTAGTGCAGTACTTTCATATCATTTACTATTATAAAATTACAAATAACGAGTTATTGTAAATTACTGTAGCCACGCATGTTATATTTGGGAATAAATCAATTTACTCTACCTAAAAAGAAGATTATTCATTTTACCTGCAAAAGTGTTATATAAACTTTAATAATAATGTTTTAACAATTAAATGCAGTAAGATATATTATACATTACATGTAATGTTTAATTATTCATTTGTTAAAACTAAATACCTTATACTTTCACATTTTATTCCTGGAAGTATATTGGTCTAGAAATTACCGTTATTATATGCCAGTATAAATAACAACCATTTTTTCTACATTTTTACGGTAGATTAATACTAAACTCATTTCAATTTTTAAAATCTACACTATTTCAGAAATTAATATTTAAGCGTTCTCGCATATTTGTATAGAAATACGGAAATATTTTAAACACAAGTTGTATAGTAGTTTAAAATGCATTTGGAATGAGAATATCATTTATTTTATAGTCCATTAGTGTAGAAAGCAATTTCTGCAAACTTTCTATTTTTCACAAATGATGAGTACTTTTTACGTTTGTTTAAAACCATAAAATAGATATTTTGCAGTATTATTCAAAATGGAAGTTAGAAAATATTAAACATTTTAAATGTATTAAAAGTATTACGTGGAAACTCAAGTTTTTAAAGTATAATCCTCTCATGACTTTCACTTATTTTAAAATTTTATTTTCTATATATATATTGAACGTATTTCTCTATAGATCAATAAATATGTGTAGTTTTGGATTTGTAGATAAATAAATTTTTATACTCACTACCATAAACTTAAAGAAAGAACACGAAGAGGAAAATATTCGATATAAATTCAATCTATATAGCCTAATGGCGGCATAAAAAAGTGATTAAAAAGATTATGAAGATTATGAAGAAAGTGATTAAAAATACATAGCAAAATATAGCTCCAATTTCTGATTATGGCATAGTGTAAATCATGCATACACACAAGTGCTAAATATCTATTTAGGGTATTTAGTTCCAAGCATCCTTAATGTGAATGTATATATATATAATGATCTGGCCTTGGAGAACTAAAAAATTCGCTATCCTATATAAACCAGACATGTTCGATGAGACTCAAATCCAGATAAACAAATTCAGAGTGTCTTCGAATGGTTAAACGAGGCTCCAAAATAGGATCTTCTTTCATAGCTGAAAGCTACACTTAGCCATTCTGCTCTCCAGTATAGTTTGGTAACATCATTAAAATCGCTCAAAGTGATGTACCGGTGTTAGATGCACAAAATGTACAAAACATACGAAAGGCGTAAGTTTACATACTTTGTATAAAACGTAAAAACATACGAAATGCGTAAGTTTGCATACTTTGTATAAAACGTACAAAACACATTTAGGCGACACTATAGTATATTAGGCTAATTTAGTTTACAAATTTAGGCTCGGGTGCCTCGACGGTGTACGTCTGACTCGAGTGCCAGAGGCAAATGAGCATGTAGGTCCTAATTATAGTGAATGATTCGAATTGTTAGGATGACCATATCAAGTTCAACAAAATTCGAAATTTGGGACACACTAGATGTTTTGTTTGACAACGCAACTCTTCTGGCACAGTCGGCAACAAAATTATTAAAAGCACATATCTTAATTTATTTTATTTTAATTTTTTTTTTATTATTGCTAACGCTTCAAAAATTTTGCTGCCGACTGTACGCTGATTGGTACGCTCATCAGTCAGTTTATGCTTCCCAGTTTAATGTATTATCGTGTGAATATATGGTCCTGACCCTCTACGTATCCATTGTATTACTCCTGATACTTTTTGTTCCGGATACTTTGCTCCGTAACACGACAATAAGACCAAACGGCTTCGTAAATCTTCATTAAACAACCTCGCTCAGATGGACTCTCTTCCTACACCCAGGTATCGTTGTTACAACAAGATCTTGTTAAATTTAGTAATCTGACTAGTGATAGCATTAACTGCATTTCTATTCCTTCCTATACCACTGAATATAAGTTGCATGTTACCCCTAATGTATAGCGCAAGAGCTCCACAGTTGGTCTTGAAATTAATATGACTCATACTTGTACTACATCCAAATAATACAAGCAAATGTCATGATCTACGGCAAAATTCTTCTTTTTCCTTTACTATTTCCATTCCTGGTAGTGTACATGTGTATATTTCAAGGACATTTACGGTCAATTGTTAAAATTGTAAATAAATAAAAAATAAAAAGAGATGCATTTTTAAAAGTTAAAATATTTGGAAACCAATATTTATTTATTTATTTATTTATTATTATTATTATTATTTTGGTTAATGATATTTACATTTTAAAAAAGGTAAAATGGATTTAACATTTTATTCATATATTTTATTATTTTATTATTTTACGCAGAATTTTATAAAACTAAAATGAAAGTATTAAAGGCATTTGAAACGTACACTTCTCAGGAAGTAATTGCCGAAACGTCAGTGGAGGCCCTCTGTTGAGACTCAAAACGGTTTTGGGCTGTGTCTGTGTGTCTTTCTGTCTGTCTGTCTGTCTGTCGCGCGATAGCGGTTGCAAAAATAGCGGTATTGACTTGAAATTTGGTACACATGTTCATGAGCCCCACAAAATCAGCTGTATAGTTTTTGGCATGTATTCCATTTGTAGTTCGTATACAGGGACACGCTAAAGTTTTTTTTATCATTACGGCCTATGGGAGAAATTTGTATCTATCGAGATAGTGGCCACAAAAATCACGCTATTGAATTGCAATTTGCTACACATATTCATGAGCCCAACTGAAACAGCTGTATAGTTTTAGGTGTGTATTCCATTTGTAGTTCATGTACAGGGACACGCCAAAGATTTTCTATCATTACGGCCTATGGGAAGAATCTGTATGTACCGCGATAGCCACAGCAAAAATCAAGCTATTGACTTCCAATTTTTGCCGAAACGTGAATGGAGGCCCTCTGTTGAGACTCAAAAGGATTTTGTGTTCCGGCTGTCCGTCAGTCTGTCTGTCTGTCGTGCGATAGCGGCCGCAAAATTCACGTTTTTGAGTTGAAATTTTGCACAGATGTTCATGATCCCCACGAAATTAGCTGTATAGTTTTGGGTGTGCATTCCATTTGTAGTTCGTGTACAGGGACACGCCAAGGTTTTTTATCATTACGGCCAATGGGAAGATATTGTATGTACCGCGATAGCGGCCCCCAAAATAACGCTATTAACTTGCAATTTGGTACACATATTCATGAGCCCAACGGAATTAGCTGTATAGTGTTAGGTGTGTATTCTATTTGTCGTTCGTGTACAGGGACACGCCAAAGTTTTTCTTATCTTTACGGCCTATGGGAAGAATTTGTATGTACCGCAATAGCGGCCGCAAAAATCCTTCGATTGACTTGGAAATTGGCGCACACATTTCAGCTTTGCATATAAGCAGCTGTATAATTTTTATTGCTATATTTTTTATAAACTGTGTACAGGGACACGCCAAAATTCTAAACATTACGGCTTATGGGGTGAATTTCGTTTAAACGCATTTTAATATCATTACTTTGCAATGAAGAAAATGAAACTAGCGTACGTGAGTAAGATGCTTAAACTTATGTTGTTTGAAGAAAATATGTGCTCTTAAGCTTTCTAATTAATGTACAGGACCTTACAAAAGTGTTCTGACAATGTCACGTAGTCATCCAAACGATGTTAAATTTGGAACAATTATTAATTTTAAACGCAAAATAAGCTGAATAGTTTTTACTGGTGTATACAATGTTTATGGTTCGTTTACAAAGACACACGAAAGAATTTCGTAACATTAGAGCCTATGGACATATTTTTAATTTAAGCGCGCACTTTAATGCGTTTATGCAGAATTGAACTTAATAAAGTTAACATACATTATAAAGATGCTTAAAATCATGTTTACTCTTAAAAAAGGTTATGTATAGACTAAATAATTTATGGGACCACACAAAATAATTCCGAGTATGTACTGTAATCATCCAAATGATGTCAAATTAGTTTGAAAAATTAATGTGTTATAATTAATTCGGTTTATTCTTATTATTGGCGTTTATAATGACTGTGGCTACTTTTCTGGAATACATAAAGGAATTTCGTACTATTACGGTCTATAGTCGGTATTTCTTAAAAGTGTATTTTAACATAGTTACATCCCCATCAAATATAATGAAATTTTATTAGAATTTTAAAAGCATGTTTTCCTGTTGAAAATTGTGGGCAGAGAATTGATAATTAGTTTAAAGGTTACGCAAAGGATTTCCGATATGCTATGTAATTTTTTTTGTATGAAATTTGATAGTTATGAAATTTGGTATTTATGAATTTCAGGGAAATAATACAAGACCGTCGTTTATTAAGAATACATATTGTTTGGTACTTGGGGGTTCATAAATTGTCCTAGAATGAAAGGCGAAACGTACAAAAATTCATTGATTTATTCACGGAAAGTTCCAGAAAAATACAGATCTATAAACCAAGTATCAGCTTCAATTCAACCAGTAAACAGAGCTTAAACAACAGCCGTTAACCGCAAAACAACATTACAAACTGTTTATCAATAACACATAAAGCAAGTCTCATTCAAAGAGGCCCAAAGCAAAGCAAGCATTTGACGAAACTGACGCAGATCTGAGATTGGCCACCTTGGCTAAAAAAATGCTCCTTTTATACTATTCTATCGAACACTGACTGTTCTGGAAAATTCTCGTATCTCATCAGCCAATAAGATTAGAGCTTCCATATTTGGTATATCCCTATTAAGGATTTTCTCGCCAATGTTGCCAAAAAATCGCCAAGGAGGGAAACAGTCGCCGAATTTGGCGCCAAATCCATTTCTTCACTTTTTGGAGCTTTTTAATGCGTTTTTAAAGAAAAATTTGGCTATTTTAACGCTAAAACGACTAGAAATGCACAAAATTAGCATTTTATCGACTTTCTAAGCCGCTTTGAAAGAAGTATACAAAAATAAATGCAATTATTTACAATTCCGTAACACTTTATATGATATACAAATAGGTATGGAAAGATAGATACAGCAGGTGGTTGAGGGGGGCGGCAGCCCCCCTCAGGAATGTATCTGATTATGGTAATAAGTCGATCGAATCAATATATACTATTATATAATAAGGAATAAATAAAAATGGCCTATTGAATAATGTCTCATGCAAATAGGACGTTGAGGCTCCTGATCTGCAGATCCACTAGTAAATTTATTTTAATTTACCACATCTAAATGCCTATCTTTCTTATATTAGTTTTATTTATGTACATAGGAAAAAAAGTATTGGATTATTGTAAGTATATGATTTTCGTTTTTTAATAGAATTTCATTCTTTCAGATGTCATATTAAAAATTTAACTATGTTATATTTTTTTAATTTATATAATCGTCATATTTTCTTTGAATCATCAATCATCATATTTTAATTTAATTCAAAACGTTTCTTAGTATCTAGAAAAATGCACTTCTTGCCCTATACAATAATGCTAAAAATTTTACACATTAAAAATACAAACAAAATATTTTGTATATTTTTTTCATAATAAAGAAATGGTCAACGATTCTGATAAAGTTATAAAAACTAAATAGTACTGTACATGAAGTCAGTAATATATAATGATATCTAATGACAACAACCATACAACTGCCCATCGGGCAACACCAGTGTGACGTTGAACACAAACATCCCAGAAACCAACGACAACAGCAATTCAAACAATCTTTACTTTCCGAACATAATATGTAAGTAAAGTATTGTAATCATATCAAAAATCAGAGTTTGAGATTTTGGTGTTTCCATGAGTTCATTTTCACTATTTTTACGGTGATGTATGTGTGTGTGTGTGTGTGTATGTGTGTGTGTGTATGTATGAGTGAACACGCTAGCGTCTAAACGCTTTGTTCAAATGAGCTGAAAGTTGTTACATATGTTCAATGCCACTGTAGCACAAATCCTATTGATTTTGGTTAATCCAGCGCTTATAGTTTTTTTTTTTACAGGGACACACAAAAAAAACCTTTATCACTATGGCCTAAGGGTACAAAATATTTACAGTGCGATATCGTCTTAATAGCTTATTCGTTTGAGCTAAAAATTTATGCACCTGTTATAAGTCACCGTCGCAATAACTATATAGATTTTGGTGAATCTAGCACTGATAGTTTTTTTATAGGGATAAAAAGAAAAAATCTTTATCATTATGGCCTATGGCCTAAATTTTTTAAAGTGCGATAGCGTCTAAACGCCTAATTACTCTGAACTAAAAACTTATACACATGTTATAAATCCCCGTCTCATGAACAGTATCGATTTTGGTAATTCTAGCACTTATAGTTTCTTACAGGGGCACAGGAAAAAATTTTTATCATAATGATTTATCAAATTATTTAAAGTGCGATAGTGTCTAAACATCTTATTCAAGTAAACTGAGCATTTATATATATATATGTTATAGGTCACCGTCATACGAACTGATTAGCTTTTGGTGAATTTGGAACATATAGTATTTTTACAGGGACACAACAAGGACCTTTGTATCATTATGGCCTATGGGCTGAAATTATTTAAAGTGCGATACCTTATCTGTTTGAGCTGAAAATTTATGTACAGGCTTTAGGTCACTTCACACAAACTGTATAGATTATGGTAACTATAGCACTTATAGATTTTTACACTCAAATTGTTTAATGTGCTATAGCGTCTAAACTTCTTATTCAAATAAACTTAAAATTTATATACATGTCAGCGTCACACAAACTGCAGGCATTTTACAGAATCTAGCACTTATAGTTCTTTTTACTGAGACAAAACGAAAATTTCTTTTTCAATATGATCTATGAACTCAAACTTTAAAGTGTAATAGTGTCTAAATGCTTGATCCAATCAAGCTAAAATTTTATATATATTATAGGTCATTGTCGAACGAACTATATGGATTTTTGTGAATCTAGCATTTATAGAGTTTTACAGGGACACAACAAACGTACTTTCACAATGGGATATATGGGCTCAAATCATTTAAAATACATTAGAGTCAAATTAAACATTATACTATATGAAGAAATATACTGGCCTTATTATAATTTTCTTTTTTATTTATTTAACGACTTCTCTTACTTTTCTTTATCTATGCAACTGTTAATTATTTAATGTTCGGAAATTCGAATAATGCAGTCACTCCTGACTTGTTTAAGTAGACTGGAGCAGTTTTGTGAACAAAATTTCAAATCTCACGTGAATTCTTAACCTGATGGAAAACATAGGTTTTACAATTATTAAACATATACAAGGATACACGAGATTAAAGTAAACAAATATATAAGTAAATAAAATCTTTAAAGTTTTGTGAATTTGTGAGACAAATAAATCTTATTTATACGACATTCGTATGCACTATCTACCAATAAGTATTTCGACACTTTCGAATTTAGACATTTTGACAAATATCTATAAAAGTTCTTTAAGAATACTCTTGAAACTTTGTTAGTGTAAAAAATGTGTTTACTTCATGTATTTCAGAAAAAGTTGTGTCAGGAAGAGGAAAAGGGATCCAGTAAAAAATTAACGAATAATCAAAATGTTTAGGATTCCCCTGTAAAAATTAATGCTTCAAATGCGTTTTGAGTGTAGCATGTGATTAAGAGGATTTTTCTCATTTTCTGTATAAATTCTTATGAGGCTACCACGTATATTCATGGAGATATAACGGTTTCTTTAAAAAATTACAAAAACAATTTCCACTTTTTTAATTATAACACGTAGGGTATTCGACCCAGTGCAAAGCCATTTTTTAGGATATATTACATACTCTCATTAGACACAGCATACAGCAATCAGAATGAAAAAAGGTTAAATATCTTACGAAATACGAGCACTTTTACTAAATAATTTTTAACTACGCATGCGCAAGCTTTATAAAAATTTCATCTGCATAATTTAATAGCCAAAGGCATTTGAAAATCCCAAACAAATATCATGTAAATTCAAAACGTTACGAGAGATAGAATAAACAGAATTTCAGTTCTCTCAAAAGAAAAGCTAACCCATAAGGGGTTTTACTCACATTTTTATTTTGATTCAGTCCATTCCCAATGATATTACAGTGTTTTTACTGATTGTAAATAAATATCGATAAAACCCCCTAACATCTTTCATTTTTTTTTTAGAAGAACTTAAATTCTGTTTTTCTATCTCTCGTAAAGTTTTGAACTGACATGATATTTGTTTGGGGTTTTATATATAAGTTGTTCAATATCTTTGTCTATTAAATTAGGCAACACATACACTATGGGGCACACTATGGGACACTATGGAACTAGTATCCCACATACACTATGGGACAAAAAAAGAGCCACACTTGAATGTTTTCCTTTTCTATTTCTGCAACCGCCAATTTTATGGTTTAAAAAGACATTTTTCGAACAGATTTTACTATGTCGTCTTCCACGTACACTTTAGGATTGTTCCAAGTGTTAATAAAAAAACGTAATTGTCAGGAATATTGTCATTTTAGAAAGTATTTCAAAAATGACAAGGATAATCCAATTAACGATACCACAAAAAGGAATAATTTTAGAAAGAAAATCAAAAATAGTTTAAAACGTGAAATGGCAAAATAATTAAATGTCAAAGAAATATTTGTGAGATAGTTTTTAGCAAGATATAGAATTTTTTGACTGTTTAAACTGGAAATGTGACTTTAGGCGGCCACGTTTCTCAACTAAACGAGATAACTGCAAGTTAAAAAGCAAATGTTTATAAAATCTATTTGTATCAAATTTAGAATTTTGAAAAGATTTTTTTTCTTTAACTGTTTAGAAAAATAATTTCTTCAAAAATAGTGCAGCAAAAATTAAACAATGCAAGTTAAAAACCAAAAGATCTGCAAAAAAATCCATTATTAAGAAAAATAATTAAAAAGAACAAGATTTCAATTGACTAAAAAATTAAAAATATTATCAGTTAATTGTTGGTAACTGGTTGTATCTGATGAATCAACTTTAATTTATTTCAAGCTGACAGAAACAGGCTAATTGAACGTTGAAAAGGTGACCGGCTTAATGAAAATTGCAATCTTTAAAAATGGACACATTCTCCGTACTTTACGGTAAAGAGGTGCATAACTTTCAAATTTTCATGCTAAAGGGATCAACTAACTCGAAATAAAACACGGCCATTATAAAAGGGGTGCCCGACTGACTATTTTGGATGTATCTCAGACTTTTCCAAAATCAGCATTTCTATATGATAATGCACCTTGCTACACGTCATCTTTGGTACATTTATTTGATTCAAATTGCCAAATTTATCTATCCACTTTCCTCAGAACCTATAATTCTGAAGAAATCATAATTTGTTTTCACTTTAAGTTAAATCTCACAAAGAATACCGTACAATTTCTTCTTTACCAGACCTGGAATTAGTCTTAATCTCAACCCGCTAATGTTAGTCTGTAAAAGGGGGGGGGGGACAGATTCGACATTTTTCGTCTACAACTTTGAAATAACTTGAAAAAGTTATTTATGATATTTGGCACAGTGAAATTTCTGAGATTTGTGTTACAAAACTGTGTAATACTATACCATTGTGCATTAAAGCAGTAATTCTATATAAAGGTGAGATTGTCCAATGTAGAATACATATTTTTATTACGTAATTGTTTCGATCTGACAAATAGTTTTATTTTAATTATTGAAATATAACATGTTTATTTCACACAATAAATCATAATAGAATGCAAAGTATATGTTTATTATATTACGCTTACACAGAATGTTTTATGTAGATTTTTATTAAGCACTTCGTAAAGTGTAATAAAGCGAATTAGTAAAATAAAAATATACACATGTATCACTGTTATGTCTTTTATATTATGCAAATATAAAGTTTTGTTTTTTTCAATCATTAGTTTTAAATTATTTCAAATAAAAAAGGCATTAAGTCAATTTTTGTCCTTTTTTGTCCCCCCCCCCTCCCCAGGAACATAAAGTTTTTTTTTTTTCTTTTTCACAAAAAAAAAAAAATAAAATAAAATAAAAATAAAAAAATAAAAATAAAAAAATGTAGGGTATTGAACCTAGTGCTAAAACATTTTCAGAAAATTTGACATGCAATATTAGACAACAGTCCATTGCAATCAGAATGCAAAAATTTTCAATACCTTAAGAAATGAGCATTTTTACTAAACAATTATTAACCACGCATGCGCTAGCTTTTAAAAAATTTCATTTGTATAATTTAATAACCAAAAGTACTGAGCAACTTATATGAAAACCTCAAACATATATCACGTAAATTCAAAAAGTTATGATAGGTAGAATGGACAGAATATCAGTTCTCTCAAAATAAAAGCTAATCTATAAAGTCACCGCACTTTAGAATGTAGAAAAAGAGGAGAAAAAAAGCTAAAAACTCCATAGAAATAGCATGGGGAAAAAAAAACAAAAAAACTCACAATGTCAAGTGTGTTCAAAAAAAAAAAAAAAAAAAAAAAAAGGAGGTCACACCGGAAGTAATAAAAGGCCAAAATTGACTTGAAAAAGACATTGAACAGCGGGAACGGGCGGGCTAAGCTCACGTTTTTATTTTGATTCAATCAATGCCCAGTGGTAATACTGTTTTCGCGGACTGTAAATAAATATTGATAAAACCTCCTATCATCTTCCTTTTTTTGAGAATAACTGAAATTCTGTTCATTCTACCTCTCATAACTATTTGAATTTACACGTTATTTGTTTGTAGTTCTCATATAAGTTGCTCAATACCTTTGAATGTTAGATTATACAAATGAAATTTTTTAAAAGCTAGTGCATGCGTAGTTAAAACTTATTTAGTAAAAATGATCATATTTCTCAAGATATTTAATATTTTTACATTCTGGTGCAGTATGATGTGCCTAATGTAGTAGTCAAAATTTCCTAAAAATGGCTTTGCACTGGGTTTTACCCTACGAGTTTTAATAAAAAAGTAGATTTTTTTTTTCATTTTTTTTTAAATCCTCTATAACTTCATGAATATATTATGTAGCCTCATGACAATTTATACAGATAATGAAAAATATCCTCATAATCACATACTACAACTAAAACGCATTTAAAGCATTACATTTTACAGGATGATGCAAAATATTTTGATTTTTCTTTAATATTTTATTGGTCCCCTTTTTCTCTTCAGAACACAATTTTTGATGAAATATATAAGATATAACACGTTTTTTACACTGCTAAAGTTTCAAGAGGATTCCTAAAGACCTTTTTAGCATACTTGACAAAAGTCTAAATTCGAAATTGTCCGAATACTTATTGGTAGATAGTGTAGACAAATTTATGACGTAAATATTTTCTTCTTTAATGAAAGTAATCTAAACTGAAAAATAAAAATTATTCCTAAAACTGTAAAAACTTTTATTAATCAACAATGACTATCGTTTTCAGAGAAATCAAACAGAATAATCACCGGCCAACTGGAATAAAAAAAAAACTAGTGTCAACAAAAGTTGTACTTTTTACTCCTAGAAAAAGTGAAAAAGATCAGTTTAATCTTAACTATGTGTATTTTCATGTTTGTGTAATTTAAATCAGTTTTAAAATAAAAAACATAAAAATAAAATTATACTTTATTCAATTTATCACATGCATTTTTCATATTTCTAATGAAAGAAATAGTCATTGTGATTGAAACAACTGAAGTCTATAGGAGACAGATTTAATTTTTTTAGATACATGGACACATGCGCACATAGTAAAATCATGTATTATTCATAAATTACGAACATTTCTTATTTTTTGTGTATAATTGTTCGTTTTCGCCCTATATTTTATTAGATTAAAAAGAAACATTACTTGTAATGTTTTTTCGTGTATGAATGACACATATTTTTCCCTTCTTCCTCCTTAAATATATATATATGTATAAAGATTAACAGATAGAAAGAAAAATAGATTGATTGATAAACAGATAGATAGATAGACAGTTGGTTGCAAATCCAAATCACATATGTTTAAAATCAAATCACATACATTGTTCTGGATTAGACGAGCCTGATCTTTTTGTTTTGTCTCCACATTTATCTTAATTTATTCCTTTAGACATCTTATTTTTGTGACGCCTTAAAACAATCAGAGTTTATACTTATGTAAAGACATGCTAATATTTCATAAATCGCATTTATCTGAGCTCAATCATATATACATCTTCTTTTTGAGACATTTTTAACATTTACGCTTTGGATACGTATTAAAACATTAAAGGTGTCATAATATATCGTCAATTTGTCAGACATCGCTGTTCCTCAGAGGTCTCACGAGAATCCTTAAACTAACAGCTGTTAGCCATCTTCCTCTTAATCACAATGGAAAACTTCTTGTAATGCATGTTCATACTCTCTTTCTTGTCCATAAACTGGGCGGCACGCGTTGTATTAAAATCCTACTTTAATTAAATACGTTGTTCAATATACGCCTGATGTCATTAAAACATAAAGTTTTATTTTATAGCCTTAACTTTAAATAATTTTTTTTTTAATGCAAAAACAAATACATTTTACAATTTAATATAAGACTGAAAAGAGACACTGCACGTTCATACCTCATAGATTCACTTTAAGATATACTATCGGTCTTCTTCATTGCATCAGACTTCATGAGGATCACAAGTGTTCACTGCAAATGCGTGAAACACTTTTGCAACGCTATTAGAACGTAATAGTAAACACTTCTAACTAAAAGTGTTGTGATTGTATTAGGAATGTGTTGCGATTGTGTTGCGCGAGGGAAAAAAAGTGTTGCGGAAGTGTTGTTGACAATTACAAGGAAAGAAATGTGTTCAGATAGTGTTTCGATCAAAATTTAAGATCCCACACATATTCTAAACGCTTTTTAGAACATTTCTAAAACACATTCATCTTTAACGTTGAAACACTTTAGAAACGCTTATTAAACAGAATAGCCTATCCCATGAAATAATATGCAGACGTTTTCTTAATAATTTGCTCAACAGTGTGTATTATGGGGATTAGATTCAGAAGGCTGCTAAAGGTGAGAAAACGAAACTAGTATGTTGTTGTAACAGAAACTAGTATCACAAAATTTTCTTCTATAATTTACTGTTAAAATTCATGCAGAGCAAATTTTCTATTCGAATAATTATATTTTTTTAATTATCACTTATTAAAATTATTTTTCTATGATGAGTGCAAACGATTCTTATTTCAAATAAGCATAACACTAAATTATGTTTCTTATGCAATTATGTCTGTTGCAATTATGTTTCTTATGAAGTGTTCTAGCTTAGAACACCAAAAAGTGTTGTTAATTTGAGGACAAAATGTGTTCTTAAATGTGTTATTTTTGTGCACGTGCGTTTGCAGTGTTCCCGTAGATTTATTAAACTGAGAATAGTTAATCAGAAAAGTTACTTCGTTTTCAAACAATCTTAATAGAAAAAACTCGTTACATATATATATATATATATATAGCTTATTTCCGGCACTTTTCTGTCAATAAACTGACTAACCTAAGATTTTTTTGGAATGTTATAATTATGAAATGCCTTATTGAAATTATGTGTGACCTTTTTAACATAAAATAAAGTATTCTTCACAGCTTTTATATAAATTTCAATTATTACGAATAGAAACTCATATTCGTTTTGTGTAAAACAATATATATATATATATTATTACTAATGATTTTTTAGTAAGAATATTATTTAAAGTTAACTTTTTCTTATTAAAATGAAACATAATTTTTTATAACCGTACTTTATATTTGAAAATTTCGTATAAATATGTAAATATATTTTATATAGAAAAAAAATGGTAAGGTTTCATGATAATATTTTCGTTGAGCTATTCATTAAAAATTTGTTTTTAAACATAACAAATATAAACTTTTAACTGTTTGTATATATTTACAATTAAATTACGTATAAGATAAACTAAAAACTTTCTCTAATAATATTTTTACAGCAGATAATTCGTGAACACGTGTAATGTACATTTAATAATCTTTTACTTTTTATAATAAGATACAAATTTAAAATCTATATATAAACAAAACGAGTATTAGAATAGTTTGTATTTTATATTTTTATTTAGTTGCTATTTCCTTTAAAATAAGAAAAAAAAATATATTTGTCATTTCCTTCTCGGATGTCTTTAACCCAACGAAATATAATATCATTATAAATTCATGCTCGAGCGTAATTACAAAGTACGAAGGGAAAGATGAAAATATAACTCTAAGAAAAAATTACCATAATACTAATTTCTGTGTGAAATAATTAGTCTTTGTTGTTGTCAAGAATTTGCAAATTTTTAACCACACTGAAATTTGCATCTGCATAAATTAGTCAAATGCTCTAGAGATATGGCTTTTTGAAACCCTTAAAGATAAATGTTGGGAGATAATTAAGTAGATATAAAGTTATTTCGTATAATAAGCGAGATAAGTTAAGTTAAAATTATGTGTTGTCTTCGAGAAAGAAAACAAAAAGATCTTATCGCACTTTAGCTTTTCTAATTAGTTAAACTTTTATTTTTTCCCTTGTTCTCTTATAATAAATAATTTAAAACTCACTTATAAAATTTATTTTGTATGTACATAATTTTTGTAACAATTAAAGTTATCGAAAATATCATTTCATATCATAAATAAGAATCATCGTTTAGAAAAAAAAAAATAAAGGTTGACAGTATTACTTATTTAATACAATTATGTAATTCTTTTATTTAAATAAAATATGTTTTAAATGTTTTTTTTTCATTTATACACTTTGACATACATATATATATATATATATATATATATATATATCCCTGTGATTCTGCGTTTTTCTTCGTGATATCTTCTCCATGTTCGGCTTGTTTTAGTGTTTACTTTCTATGGAAATCGAGTCATATGATACACTGTAAAAATTATGTCTTATTTGCTGCCAGAAATTCTCTGTAATTTGAGAAAGTACGTTCTGACAACGTAATTTTTTCGTAAATTACGCGTATTTTTTGAAATTAGAGAGAAATTCTGGCAGCAAATAGGACATATTCATTAACAGTGTAGATCTTAAGCTTTGAGCTGTATTTAATGTCTACGGTTAAACATTAATCACTTGATACTCGACACTTCATGCTGGAAAGGAAGCTTTGGGACACACATCTTCAATTTTTTTATTATTTGTTATAACTAATATCATTTTCAGCTTTTTGCAATCCATTGAAGGATAAAGACCTTTCCTAAGGGATTCCAGTTTGCTCTGTTTTCTGCAATTCTTCTCCATTCAATCCTTCTAAATTTCCCAATTTCATCTATTCAAAGACACTGTGCTCTCTTCCTTTGCCTTCCCTTATTTCTCGGTATCCAAATTAGAACTTTCTTTGTCTATCCATCATCGTTTCTTTTGGAAAGGCATATAGTCCAACTTCATTTTTATTCTTAAATCTAAAAATAACAATAGTAATTTTGGTTTGCTCCCTACTCCCATGTTTTACGCATTCTGTTCCTTCGAGTGAATCCTAACGTTCATTTCTCCTTGCTTCTCCAATGTGCAACTGAGATTAAATAAAAAAAAAAAGTATGTTTAAAAAATGTGGGGTGAAAAAAAAAAAGAAAAAAAAAAAAACGCGGGTAATAATAATACTACAGTATAAATTAAAATATTGGCATGTCTGCATTATATTATGACATAACTGATTTTGATATAATTTGGATTTTTTCTTTGTTTGCATATCTAACTGTGCTATTTTTTGGAGCTAATTTCTCTACATTTTTAATTTTCTTCCTCTGCAAGTGTGAAGGCAAGGCAAGTCCAGAGTCTATATTTTACATTTTTGATATTTAATAGGATATACTGACCGGCATTTTTCATGTGTAAAATCTTGCACGAAATGGTAGATTTCTCCTAAACAAAGAATATATACTCTATAATGGATAAAACGACGCACCAAGAAGAAGTGGGGACAAAAATTATTAGATGGGGTGGAATGGGTGATCCGAATGGGACAAAAATTGGTAGATGTGATGTACATGTGAAGAAAAACGATTGATTACAGTTTCAGAAAATCTGAATGATTTAATCAAGAGAAA
Source organism: Salticus scenicus (assembly GCA_963930645.1). Lineage (NCBI taxonomy): Eukaryota > Metazoa > Arthropoda > Arachnida > Araneae > Salticidae > Salticus > Salticus scenicus. Next base: position 45,725,978 of record OZ005656.1, on the reverse strand, counting down.
AGGCCTCGCGAAGTAAACAAGTCAATAACGCGTTGGTCCACTTCTGGCCCTTATGTAAGCAGTTATTCGGCTTGGTATTAATTAATAGCGTTGGCAGATGTGCTCCTGTGAAGTATCGTGACAAATTCTGTCCAATTGTTGCGTTAGATTGGTAAAATCCCGATCTGGTTCTAGGACCCTTTTTATGATGCTTCAAACATCCTTAGTGGCAGAGAGATCCGGGGACTGAGCTCAACCCCATTTCTCTGAGCCGCTTTTTAAGGTTATTTGAAGTCACTGAAGTATCAGTTGCACGTAGTATCGTCGATAATGGTGAATTGGTGCTTGATTCCATCAAAAACTGTATGTATGTCAATTTGTGCCCAGTTTGCATTACTCCTTCTTAGTGCGTCACTTTTTGTGTTATAGAATATATTTATTGACAGTACTTTTTAAAATAACTTTTTATTTATAAAAGCTTTTTTAAAACAAAACAACAAATTTAATCAAAAATACAAAATTACAGCTCTCTCTATATATATATATATATATTTCTGTCAAGATTTCTGTCAAGCGAATATTTAACACTCAAATGAATAAAATAGTCTGAACATTAAAAACATATTTTAAAATTTTAAAAATTATATTTTTAGAATTAATTTTTATTGAAAAACTTTTATCAGTGAATATAATCTCAATTTTAATTAATGTTGTTAGATAACACAGTTAACTTACAATCAGTGCATTTTCTTTTCAATTTGGTTGTTTCTTGCTTGCTGACTAAATCTGTCGTCATAAACAATCATTACACTTATTTTTGTAAATGGTGAAGTTTTCTTGCAACCATCTGCTTCTTGTAACACATTTAAAATCGTTTAGTCACTTGTCAATTTGTTTCCTGGTACAGTACCAGCCATTAAATACACTCATCCTCATTCTGTTGTCATTACCAATAAGCTGCATTACCTCTCTTTGTATAGACTGTGTAATTTCTTTTATGTTGCAAACCACAAACTCTACGCTTTCGTTAGAAGAGTTTGTGGAAACTTCTATTCAATAATTATTCGATTTTATATAGAAGTGCTGGTCTTTGTTCCGTCAGTCTAGGTTAGTAATTTTTTGGAAATCGTTTAATATAAAAGTATTTTGTTCTACTGCCCGTCTACAGAAATTCCTAGTAAGAGTTATGAAACTTCATCCATTGATATTTGAAAACAAGACACAATAATTATGCTTCATATTGGGCTCTCAAAATTTTCATCAGGGATATTCAAGTCAGCTCTCTACTATTGAAGCTACACAGCTATATGTAGCTGAGCCCACTCTATTCCTTTTCCCTGATTCGCTATGCGCAATCCCCTACCTTTATTTTATATGTTAAAGAACAGACATTTTATAAACTAATAATACAGATTTTTCTTGTTCTTGTTGTGTATTCTATTGTATCATTAATCACCGTTTTTATGTGATATTATTCATATAAAATATACTGAATAATACAGTAAAATTATTTTCCGAACGCAAATTTTTATTAAATAACGACTGAAAAAATATGTGATTTTTTTTTTTTTTTTTTTTTTTTTTTTTTTTTTTTACTTTGAATACTATTTCCCATTTCATTTTATTAGATTCGGAATTCCAACTGAATAAAAAAATTATGCGTACCTACTAAATTATTCAATCTAAAACAGACAAAACATCGCACATTTCGAAAATTAATGTGGTTTATGATAGATTTTATGAGCATTCTTCGTTATTATAAAAAAAAAAATATTTTAAAAAGGTTTTTTGAAGATAAATAAAAATACTACATTTTTACTATAAAAAAGAAATCCCGGACAAAAAATTCTACAATCGTATTTCGATAAGATTATTATGCTATGTTTGAATTTCTAAAGAATGTAACAGGTGGAAATCACACTTGGTATTCACAACCATATATTCCTGTTTTTGAACACCAATAAAAAGGCTTTATATGTATAGGTTTCTTTTTCATAAAATCTCTGGAAACATGTGAAGTTTATTCTTACCTATCTTTTACAATGAAAAAATTTACATTTCATTTTATTTCTACCTTATATTTAGAAGAAAATGCATAGGATATAACAAAATTACGCATTTTCTATTTTAAAAGATTCAATATTTTGTTATATATGAAAAAATATTTAACAATATTATAACTCTTTATATATTTGCAAGTATTTTGCGCATTTTATAAATTCTGTAACTGAAATCTAAAACAGAAATTTCTATGAAACAACATTTTTATTAGAAAATCTATTATTGTGTTATATCATATAATTCAATACTTGACACTTCACGGTTTCATTCCTAATATTTATTATTTCAGTTTAAAGGTTTAAAAGTGAGATACTTTTCGAAAACCTTATATGTAAATTAGATAATTGGACAATTATGATTTTCATCTTTATTTTGATTTTATTAAATTGCATATCACCAACAGTTGAGGCTACCAAGTACTTGTTGCAATGTTCATGAAAGGTTTTCACACAAATATTGCAATTTCTGAAGTAATGAATATCATCATTATGAGTTAAATACTTTGTAAAATTGATTTATTTTTGGTGCATATTACCAAAATGGTAAAAGTGCAATTCCATACAATTCACCGTTTAAATCAAAAGTTTATGTCAGTATTCAGACTAACTTACATATGTTAGAGGGTCATATGCCTATTCAAAGATTTTTATTGTAACTTGATTATTTTTGTATCTAGTTGTACTATTAGCAAAAAATAAAATAAATATTTAATATGAATAAGAACGTTACTTCAGGCCGCAAATTATCATATAAAGATGTGGCTGGTGTAGATCGATTGGTAATAACATCTAATTTTTAATACTATTGTTAACTTTCGCTTAGGGGGTCTTCTACATATTAAAGTGTGTATGAACTTCATTTTTGCAAATAGTAACACTCATTTTTGGCTCCATATTCAAATTTCTCAGATCGAGGCAGTTCTGAAAAGGTGCGATTTAAACACTTTTAATTAATTCTTGATAGAGTTACAAACAAAAATGTATTCGGGATTCATTCATAAATTTAGCAACGTTAAGTTAAGATCTAGCACAGAAAATTAATACATTCATTCAGATACTAACCAAAAAAAATGTATGAAAATTTTAAATATAAAATAAACTAAAAATTAGCTAACACAGATATTGCTGTCTATACTTTAACTTACTAAATAACTATTTTAATTCCTAAGTATGAAATGTACATAAGATCTTTTCTCAAATCTTTAAAACAGGTGACTCATTTTATTTTCATTTTAAGTGTTTATCCGACTGTTACACTGCGATTGTTCAGCTTTAATTAGATGTAAATAATATTGTGCCTTTTCTTCCGACAATCGATTTTGAACGCTGAAGAAATACGAAATACCTAACATTTGATTCATATGAAAAAACATTTTTTTCACGAAAATTCTGTTTAACAACGTATTTCCTTTTTACTAATATATAAATTATGTTCAATTTAATTTAATTTTTTATAATAAAAATAAAATGCTTTATTACGTTACTTCGTGATTTTAAATTTAAATAAGTGAAGGAGTAAAAATTGGAATATTTAAATAATATTTAAACAAAAATATAGTCCAACAAGATTAAAACAGAACAATAGCAGTAAAAAAACTAGGAATATTATTTAATATTTATTTAAAAAAAAAAAAAAAAAGTGTTACACTAAAGTCATAGGATATATTGCTGTTTTAAACAGTAAACCTTGTTTTTCAGCGTATCTGTAAAAGCTCACAGAAGGGATTCAGTGTTCCTAAAATGTTTATGCTTTTTATTATACTTTTACCGCTATTTTCAAAAAAAAAATTGTTAAGTGTTAATATTATAATATTTAAAAAAATTAAATTATTTTTCTAAAGTAGTGGTGATAATATAATAAAATGACAGTAAAACTTTAGAAGCACTACTTTAGATTTAACTAGAGCAGCACGTATCTTATAATGTTCAATATATATATATGTGTATGTATTTATATTTATATACGAACAACAAGATTAAAACAAAAAAAATATATCGTTAAAAAAAATAATAAAATGAATCTGGGAAAAGTTATTTAATATTAAATTAAAAAGATAACTTATTCGTATGAGGTATATTATTATTTTTAACTCTTTAAGCCTTTTTCTAAATGATTACATTAGAAAACAAAATGTTTCTACATATTCAGGATTAAATCATTTAATTATTTTCCTCAGTTGCCTTTATATAAGGTAAAGCTAGGAGAGATTGCGCACAATTCAACAAAATAATGTAAAAATCCAATTTTTTTGCTAAACTGTTGCTTAATATCTTTGAATATATTCTTTTCCAATGCATTTCCATTATTATTTTGTTGTTATGCAGTAATTTAAAGTAACAGCTGTAACAAAATCAAACTGGTTATTTTTCTCATTCTCTTCTTATAGGGTAGGTGTGATTGCTCATATGTGTAGGTGAGATTGCATTTAATTTTAACCACAATTAAATTGTTAACAATAATATTTGCTCTTAAATAACATCGTTGAAAGGATTTTATAAACAAATACTTTTGTAATAGTAGAGTATAATTCACTTTAATAATTCAAAAATTAGAGGGGAAAAAAATAAAAATTAAAACGAATTACAAAATTCCAAAATTTTATTTTAGGAATAAATTTTAAAGAATCAGAAAAAAATAAATAAAAAGAACAATTGAAGTTACAAAATAGTATTAAGGTAACTGGATAATACATTTAATTAAAAATTACTATATTTTCTTTTAAGTTGAATGTTTTCTTGTTTACTAGCCTAATCTGATGTTCCTCCCAACCGTTGCATTTATTTTTGTAAACGATGCAGCTTTCGTACAAACACCTGCCTCTAGTTAACCCACTCGAGACAGGTTGCACGCAGTGTGTCCGTTGCATTTGCCAGCCAAAATGATGGATTGCAAACCGTTTTTCCAAACTTACATGGATGGTTCTGCCCACTTTTATGCCCAGAATCCATCCACTGATTGTTATTTATTAAAATTATCTTCTCAAAATCTTACGCACAAAAGTGATTCAAAAGAAAAAATCTAGATTTTACTTGTTTGAAATATTCTAGTTTCAACTTTAGAAATCTTTACGTTATTTTATTTTATTTTATTACGGTTAGAATATTACTGCCCTTAAAAAAAAAAAAAAAAAAAAAAAAAAAAAAAAAAAACTTTACAGTTTTATCGTTTTTGTTTAAACAGCCGACAGTTGTAGCATCACACTTGAAAAATATTGCAAAACTAAACAGATACAGAATAACACTAAATGGTTTATGATAAATTTTCCATAGGCTAACTTTGGCGTTCAAGAGCAAATACTACCAGAGGTGAAGCTTTTGTTGATTGTCGCCAATCCCGAATAATGTCTAGTTTTGAATTCTAGGGACGGTTTCAAAAAGATGCTCCGTCTTTAATGGTTAAAATAGTCCAGTTACTTCTCGTATCTTGGTTGTATCCTGGTACAATTCTAGGCATTTAAGAAATTCTTATTCGTTGTTTTGTCATTGCCAATAAGCTGCGTATAGAATTTAATGGAATTAATGCGCAATCTCTCTAAGTAGAAAATGCTCAAACTGTTAATTTTGGTAGGATAGATTGCGCAGTCTTTTATTACACTAGGGATTAGTCTGAGAGACTTTGCTGGGAATGTAAGATTAACATCAACTTTTGACAAATAAGAAAAATGAAATTCTACTTTTAATTCACTAATTAATTGAGGATAGACCTTAAATATATCAATTTATACACTTAATTATTTTATTAAAAACCCCAGCTGTCAATACTTATTTATTTATTTATTTATTTTACACACCTTTATTTCTTCAAAAAAATTTCGAAAAACTACCCTTGGTGAATTTTGAAATCGAAGTAGCCCAGATGTTTCTCGCCAAATTTTAAACTTACGCAGTCGCGATAACCATTTTAATTCATCGCCAAAATGATAAAAGATATATAAAGTCGCCAGTAGGGTCCTATTCTTAAGCTGTGCCGTTTAGTTAGATCATATATTTTCAATGGCGACCATCCAATATCCCAATACTAAATTTGACTTTATATTGAGGTAATTTTAAGACCGATTGAATAATACATAAGTAAGTGCAATATTTCCGCAATAAGTTACAATTGTAAATATATAAAATTCGCTATTGAAAATTCTTTATATTACCACCAATATTTGTAGGTAGGAGCAAAATTATATGTGATAAAAAATAAAATTAGCTTACTCATAAATTAAATGATCTTTTAACTATGACCTACATTAAAATATTTTATATTATTCAAAAATACTAAGTACTTGCACATAACTTATTTATATGTTTACTGTATTTCTTTATTGTTCTTAGTAGCAGACTACGCCCGCTTCGCTGGTCACTAAATTTAAATGAATTTTCAAAAAAATGAATGACTATTGTTTATATCACTTTATAAATAAAAACTAAATATATATATATATATATATATATATATTAAAACAGTCAAAACCTCGCTTTGTGTATCCGCTGCCTACGGCAACTCCCTTCCCGCCCGCAATGCATCTGGTGCAGGTTCCCACTGCCTGCAAAGACGTCTTTCTCGGGAACTTCAATCTGGGTATTTATCGATTGGTGGAGCTGCTATTACTCAAAAACTACGATTTTAAGATGACTGTATTTCAGCATCTATTAAATGTTTTAGCTTTTGAACCATGCATTTTATGTCCCTGGCTCTTTACACTATATTACTTTGTATATCTGACAAATATAAATAAAAGAAAAAGTAGATTTTTCTATAAACGGAATTAAACAAACAAAATAATAATAATAATAATAATAATTAAACTTACTATATTACCAAATTTCTTCCAATAAATGAAAAACAAAATCGGCCCTTTAAAGAAATTATTAAATGAAAAATAAATATTTGTTTATTGTGAAAGTTATACATAAACATAAGAGTATATATATATATATATATATATATATATTATTGTATTTAATTTTTTCTCTGTTTTACCATTTGATTTCAATAAATATAATAAATTTAAAAAAATAAAAGAATGATTTCATCCTCAAATGAATGAATTAAACAAATAAATAAAATTTTCAGTAGCCGTTGCTAAGATACGCAGACGATTGAAATGATAGAATTAATTTTAGAATATGAAACAGAAAAGTCAATGGCTAAAATTTGTTTGATTTAATTTCTGAACAGTTTGAAGTATTTTTCTCTGAAATGGGAGAATTTTGTTATGGTAACAAAATGCACCTCCTACGAAAGTTTGAACGAAATTCAACAAATATTTTTTGAGTTATGTTGAACGAAAGAGTTTAATGTTCATCGTAGCTGTTAAGAATCTGGCACCATAGACTCAGGTTAAAACGTGCTATGTATCAGTCTCCGCTGTCGCTCAGACAATAAATATTCGCTTTTGTACATAACCTTTGGTGCTCGTACCGTTAGTCTAGGTTAGAAGCTTAGGAAAATTCGTTTAATAAAAAAATATTTTGTACTTCTGCAATTCTATGGAAATTCCTAGAAAGTGATAAGAAAATGCAAGCATTTATTTTCGAAAACAAGAGAAAATAACCGCATTTTATCTTAAACGATCGAAAGAATCAACATGTGAAAATTAAGTCGGCACTCTACTCTTGCTGTTGTATAACTGCCTGGAGTAACAACGCTCACACATTACTCCTTCTTTCCAATCCTCTATGTGCACATTCAAATATATACCAGGTGTATAAGCTTAAATCCGCTGTTTTTTAGTAATAAAAACACATTTATTTTTTATATAAAGCAAAACAAAATTTTATTCAAAATAGTTTCCCTCGCTAACTATACATTTTTCCCATCTTTCGGGCAATTGGTGAATTCCACGCCAAAAGAATTCCTTATCTTTTGAGGCAAACCACTCGTCCAGCCATTTTCGAACGTCTTCGTAAGAAACGAAGTGCTGTTCGGCGAGTGCATGGCCCATTGATGAAAACAGGTGATAATCAGAAGGAGCCAGGTCTGGTGAATTAAGCGGGATGGGGTAACACCTCCCAGTTAAGTGTTTTGAGATAATTTTGGACCAATTTTGACGTATGTGCTGGCGCGTTATCATGTAGAAAAATCAGTTTGTCATGTTTTTGTTGATAATAAGGCCTTTCCCATGGCATGTAGACGGATAGAAATGGCTGGTTGAGTGACACCTAACTTCTCGGCAAGCATTTTTTGCGATTGGGTATCATCTTCGTCCAAAAAAGCCTGTAATTCATGGTCGTCAAACTTTCGGGGCCGATTTTCACGCTCTTTGTCATTAAGTCAAAATAGCCATTTTTGAACCGACGAAACCAGTCTCTGCAAGTTGTTTCTGACAAAGCACTGTCACCATAAGCTTCCACAAGCATTCTATGCGATTCGGCAGCTGATTTCTTCAAATTGAAGCAGAAAAGCAGAGCTTCCCGCATATGCTCTTTTTTTGGTACAAAACGAGACATGTTTACACGAAGAAAAATTAATGTTTTTATATGAAATCACTAACGATTTGCACTGATTTATGTGAACAGACGTCAAACTAATACAAAAACAATAAGACATTTAAATGTCCGCTGTTAATACATTCACTAGCGCCATCTATACGCAAACAGCGGATTTAAGTTTATACACCTGGTATATGTGTGTGTATAACCCTGCTTAGTATCAGTATCTAGTTTTTGTTTATGCAGTACTTTGGTTATTTTTCATTACAAAATATGCAATAAGATAAATTTATTATATTCCAAACTTATTCGTCTCTAATTAATTATTTTTTAAAGCATTCATTTAAGAGTATTAAAAACGCAAAACTTCTGTGAGCAGATATCTAATCACAAAGGATTTATTGATGTTTTCTATTCAATAACAGTTTATTCTAGTTGGTAAATCTTTTAAATGTTCGTACAAGATTACGAAATTTTATCAAAGCCCGTTTGTTTCTTTGTGAATAGTTCAGAGTTTAGAAAACAATACTTTTATGAATTCCAAACACTCGAGCAAACTAATCAAAGTAAGTCTTTAACACTGGGGATTTCTTAGGTATGACAGATGTGAGATATTACTTTCACATATGAGATATGTCATCTCTTTAAAAATGTACCATTCATCCTTTAATTAATGTCATCTTCCTCTGCGCATGCTGTCTCTGTGCAATTTGCGTGCCATAACGTAAAATCCTAAGTTTATTTCCTAAAGTTCTATAATCTTAACCTTTCCACTAAATTCGTTTATTTTGTAGTATAGCCCACGAGTATATATGTATATATATATATGCATAGATGTATGTGTGTGTTTTGTGTATGAATACACAGATAGATTAAAAAGTGAAAAGATTAACTAAGATTCATAAAACTGACTGTTCTTATAAATTTATTTGATACTTATGCTGTAAGAATTTTTTTTTACTTATGTACTTTACAATAATTAAATAAAAATAAATTTGAACACTGAGAAAGAAAATATAAAGCCTTCAACTGGAATCAATAAGTGGTCATTTTCTAAATCCCTTAACTAGAAATATAGATTTCCGAGCTATGCGCATAAGGCACGCCAATGAACTAAATTGACGAAATGATCGAGAATTGCTAGTCTACACATTTCTACATGGTCAAACAATACTCTAAATATCCTGAACATTCTGAATCTTTTGTATTGAGAGAAAATCTCGCTTGATTTTCTATAATTGGGTAATAAACAAAGACTATAGTTGCTGAAACCCGCCTCTTTTATTCGCATTTATTTACATAGATTTTTAAATAACTTTGCCCTTGAGAATATAAGCAAACGCTCTACTATTCTAATAGGGGTTTCTGGAACTCACTTTCAAAGGGAACTAGAATTTATAAGGATGACATGGAACTATTTTTGTAGAGCCACAATTTAGACGCTAGTTGTCAGTTACAGAATTCTTTCTCAGTGAATGTTTACAAAGTTTTTGATTTCTAATTTTTATTTCTTTCAGTAACGTAAGAAAATATAAAGAAAAAAAAAAGACTTGCATTTATATATACATATATATTTTTTCATTTATGTGAAGTTTTAGTTAATTAACTTTTTTGGGAATATATAATAAGCATTAACTAATATATTTACAACTTATTCGCCACTAATTAGTTTAAAAAACAAAAGAAAATTTTCAAAAGAAAAAACACCACCTAATTAACTATAATAATAACTCAAATTTTCCATGCACTTACGTCTATTCATACACAAATTTTTATGTTAACAATTAAAAAACTAATTACTGTATTTAATTGATAACTTAATAATAGTTGTTGCAGTTAAAAGGTTATTTTAAAAGACTTTTGCATTATTTTCAGCAGAATTTTTATGTATTCAATAATCATAAAGCTCGTAATATGATATTCGTTTAATTAAACAATATTTCTTAATATCCAAAATTGTAGAACAAGGTATTCAGTTTAATAGTTCAAAAAATATTAATGCTAGTGGAGTTTTTACAAATTATACACTATTTATGAAATTCAACTAAAATATATTTTCTCTCTTTTAGAATAAATTATGCCCAATAATTAATTTTGAATTAAATTACTTTCATATTTAATGTTTAAAGATTTTAATATGAATGGCTTATTTATTAAGAATATGAATTTGTACCATTAAATGATTTACCTGTTAGTTTAAAAAATAGTAAATATTGATTTACTTGTAATTAAACTTTTTTATGGATAATATTGCATTAAATAATAGAATTATCTGTAAAATCATATTTACTTAAAATGCGTTTCAGTTAATTTCTAATACCGTGATAAAGTTTAAACGGTTTATATTAATGAAAATAAACAAACCTGTCAGCGGTCAGTTTCAGTTTATTTTGTTTTAACTGAACACAAGATCAGTAGATGTAATGCTTTCACGCATGCACACAGTAACTCGTTTATTTGCTAGTGAAAATTGATATCCCGTTTCAGAATGCTAGAAAGTACTTACATAACATTTTTGAAGAAACAATACAACTTTAAAAAACGTTTACTCTAACAGATGCTAAAAATCAACGATTTTCGTAATCATACCAGTTAAAATGTTATAAATAATCATAAAATATCATAATTATATTTAAACATGCTTCCAACCATAATAAATAAGCCATTGATATAAAAAGTTCATAAATTTTTTTTCAAAATTCAAGGTTTTCAGTGTACTGCATAGAGGAGCATTATTGGTATTAAGGCAACAATTCTGAACTCGACACGGAGATAAATCTCTATAGTGTTATTTCGGTACTTTTTCTCTTTTTAAATAGTTCTCAACTACTAGAAACCATATTAACATCATTTGCCAAATTTACTTATTAATTATTTTATTTTTTAATAGGAAAGAATGATGATTAATTGGTCTTATGTAGGGTTATTTTTGCTCTTCTTCTTCATTTTAAGTTGTTGTCAACTTCTAGAAGTCTTGTTATACATTGATCTTATTCACTTATTAGCTATTTTATTTATTTTATTTTTAGTGGTTGATGGTTAAGTTATGGGAATGTGTTTCAAACTCAAGAAGTTTCTTTCCAGTAAAGTGTTCTCTCCTCATTATACAAGAAATGCTTACAAACATGAGTATATCAATATACTAAAAAAGAGATAGATCACTAGAACCCGTTAAATAGACAAATAAGTACCAATGTTCAATACCCTCATATTTTTTAATGGAATTTTTTTTTTTTTTTTCAAATAAAAAGTGTCGAGAACTATTAAGAAATATTAATGAGTTGAATCGAGGAATCAGAATCGGAATCGTCAAATCAGAATTTTGAAACAATGAATATCTGCACAATCTCAAATGGTAGACAACTTAAATAAGTTATATATGACTGTATGACACTTAATGGAGAATATTTTGAATATCTTATTTAGAAATAAAATTGCAAGTTGATGTTACCCATACTTAATAACCGTGCTCAATGTAGATCGCTAAAAAAAGAGTATAGAAAAACATCGGGATAAAAATTATTCGTCTCACGTTCTGAAGCATTAGATTAGTAAAAATGTCTCTCACAAACGATGCATTTTAGACTTAAGATTTAGAATAAAAGTCAGTTAATTTGTGTTGCGTTTTCAATATCCCTAACTTCATTGTTCAGACAACTTTGGGTGCTTTTCACGACTGTTTCCGCAACAACTTTTTTACGATTGCTAAAACTTTGAAAACTTTCCAATTTTTTAAAATATGCCCTCGATATTATTAAATTACATATTTTCTTGATTACAGTTTCAAAGTATTCAATGCCAACATTTTATTATTTCCTTCAAATCTGCATCTTAGAATAGCCTCTAAGGAAAGCATTCTTTTAGGATTATCAGGTAGGCGCAGGATTATCTTGTAGTCAAAAGCCCTTAGTTCCCACAGAGAAAACCACCACGACGAATAAACTTTTCAAAGATATTTATAATAATAATTTTCTGCATATTTAGTTTTATTATTAATACATAATTTTGTTACATTGAGACTAAGTAGATTAATTAAATTGTTCCTCTTTATAAACTTCTAAAACTTTATGAAATATTTATGTGTATTTTACCCATGAATAGTAAAATTTATAGACGAAGTAAAAGTGTGTTAATGTTTCCCTAATTTCATATACATTTATTTATCCCTTATTTCATTTTTTGATTATTTTGGTAAATGTTTAATGTCCGTTGTTTTTAAAATAATTTTTTACATGTGTTAATTACAATGAGTTTGTTACATCAAAAATTTCATTAATTTATTTTCAAACGCAAAAATATTATAAATCATTTTTCAAATAAAACAAAATAAATAAATTTAATAAAACATTTTTTTTGCATAATACTTTGCATTTACATATGATTAATAAATAAAAGAGCAATGTTGAGAAGAAATACGCAATGAGTTAACTCATAAATGAATATTAATATTTAAATAAACTATCAGTTAAAAGTCAGATAATTTGTAAAAATTACCTTGAGTTTCTAATACAATTAAGTTATTAGCGTTTAAAATATTGTAGTTATTATAAATACCTTTTTCAGTATAACACATATAATTAACTGCAACCTGAAATTTCGTTGGATATTTTTTTCTCAGAAAAGTTTCCACCGCTTCCTTGTGGTTTTTATTAATAAGACCGATGAAATTAAGATTTAGTATCTCACATATTTAAAGAAGACTTTACTTAAACAAGAAAAAAATTCCAAAAGAAATTTAATCGTCTTCGGTAATTAAGAAAATGATACATCATAAAGAATAATAAAGATAAATTTGAAACATTTGGCTTCGCTAAGTGTTAGTACTTTTAGCTTAATTCTACATAAAAAATAAAATTGGATTAATTATCAGAAATGATAGAAAAATACTATCTAGCATATTTCAATAAAATGAAACAATTATATATTAGAGTATTATGCAGAAAAGAAGATAAAGAAACAACAAAGAAAAAAAAGCTGTACCTTTCGTTATTACTTTTAGACCATATAATACATGAAAGAAAATATGAATATTTAACTAAATTAGTTTTATACAGAAAAAATATTAATCACATTATATTTAAAAAACTGTCATAACATTAGTGCGATAATTTGGTAAAACTAAAATTTTAGAAATTAACAATTTAATTTTATTAATAATAATAATAGATGTAATAGAATTAAAAAAAACATATTAAAATAATATTATATCTCCCGTTTATTACTATTCAGAAATTAGAATTATTCAGTTTTAAAAACAATTACCTGTATTATTTCTTTTTGAAAATTATTAATAAATTTGGAGTAAGGAACTCTTTTAACAATTTACCTTATTGGAATATACCTTTATAATTTTAAATTTATAAATTATGTTAGTGAAAATACATGAGTCCTAAAATAGTATATTCTTGTGTAAATAATAATAATAAATAAATAAATACAGAGCATAGAACTCTGTTTAAATGTAAAAAGAGGTACATAATCTGTTGTGGCACTCACACGACTTTCTTTTACCCTGCATTTCACTACTATAAAGGCAGATTGCATATTAATGTTTGAGTTACCAAGTATATGAACCTACATAAAAAAAAAAAGAAAGAAAGAAAGAAAAGATTTATTCGAGACATAAATCTGTGTGAGAAGGACTTCCGCCCCATCCCCCCTCTCTCAACCCCTCATTTCAATATAGTACCTACATCTATATAAAATTTAAGGCTGTTATAAATTTAAAAAAATATATTCCAAGTTATTCGACCTATTTTTACACGCAACGCTCCTTGAAACTTATAAATCTCTATCAAGCTTTCAGGATTCAATTTCATAAGATAAAATACCAAACTAAAATATCATAATATCATAAAATACCAAAATTAAATTTCCTGCAAGGTTTTTAAGTTTATGTTTAAGTTATGCTGATAACAGGCGTATACACATTTCAACAGTTAAATAACTGACTTTCTCACTCAAGTGACCTAAAAATGCGTAATTATACTAAAAACAACTCTAAAATTTGAAATTCAAAAATACATTGTCTATGTTATTTATATGAAAAATTAATCTTCATTCTCGAGTAGTTTTATTGAGCGTGGTAAATAGTAGTAAAGCACTTCTACTAATTCCATTTATCAGAAAAGAATATATTTGCTTAATTTTGGATAGCCCTTACATTGTTCCTAATTTATTTACGCACCAAATTGTGTACTTAAATGTAGTCCTATATGAAAAAAAAGAAGTACAATCTGAAATGCATTTGCAGCAATTTCCATGTATAAATCGATTAAATCCGAACAGTTTGGGTAGCCCTGTAAACGAATAGTGAACAATTTTGATATCAAATTCGACGTGAAACAGGATTTAACACACAGAAAAGTTATACGCTCATTTAATTTTGTTTCGTGCAATTTTGTTTCGTTAATTTTGTTTCGTATCTTAGATGCCCATCCACACGAACTATTTGCTTCATCTCAACAAAGGTGTACCATTCCTGTATGACACAGATATAAAATACCGATTTTAAACTTCTTTCTTCTATTTGTTCTTGAGATACGTTTATAAAGTCAGACAGACACACATACGTACATAAGGGCGCGAAATTTCCGCTCGCCTGCACGCCAGCGGCGAGTGGAATTTTTAGTCTGGCGAGTAAAAATTTGGTCTAGTCATAGATAGAATTCTAAACACGATACAGTGACAGAAAACATTCTTTTTATAGATTTAAGTATGCTAAAATCTTACAGTTTTATAACCTCATATTTAACCTCTTCTTTTTCTCTTCTCGGAGTGTCGTGCCTGTGTGTGCGCTGCCCGACGACGAGCCTTGGAAAGGAAAAATGCTTAGTGCATGCATAAATGTTTTAATCTCATCGGCAGATTCGTTTCTCCTATAGTGATTTCTCCAAGCAAAGTGAGAATAGTCGAGCAGAGAGCCTCTTTGCCCGTCACCCATTATCCCAGAGAAAAGAAATGAGATTTTGCCTATGCAATATTGGAGCATGAAAATGAGCCCGAGCCCTTTTGAAGATACAGCCTATGTTTATTTTCTTGAATAATGATCAAAAAACAGTTCACATATACCAGTTTTTTACTGAAACGCCAAGGATTTTCACTTGTAATTATTTGTAGGCAACGATTTTATCGAAAAAGTTATTCCGAAATGGTTAATCCAAATGACAACAATGAACATGTTATACACATCAACATTCCGTCTTATTACAAAATAAAATGGACGAAAAAGGCATTTCTGATGTAAAAAATTAATTTTCCATATTTATCTATTTATTTATTTAATCTTTCATAATAAAAAGATTTTCGCAGGATATTGTTTTTCAAAGGATAATTTTTCTTCTTCTTCTTCCTTTTTCTAACGACTCTTTCCATTTATGATATTAGATACTTTAATCTTTTTCAAATCACAAATACAATACATTATAATGACTTTTAATTATAGATGATTATGAGACATGAGGACATACGACACACTTTATATAATTAATTACACAATATATATAATTTTAAGCATATTTGTAAAAACATTTCAAATGGTTAAGAAAAATACAGAAAAAAAAAAACCACGCAAAATGCGAAAAAAAAAAAAAATCTTATTTTGTGGCGAGTAAAACTTTTTTTTTGACGAGTGTCATCTTAGTTGAAATTTCGGGCCCTGGTACATACATATACCCACACACCCATACGTTAAAGCACATACGCGCACAGACATACAGACACACAAAACAACCGCTAAATATGTGGATTTTTTACAGTTCAATCAGGATAATGGAAATATTCCCAAAAAAGAACGACAAAATTTTAGTCACGCTGTAGCAAATTCGAAAGTTATTAATAAAAGAGATCGTTCCTATTATTTACTTCTACTTCTTATTTATTACTTCTTATTATTTACTTCCAGCATTATTTACTTCCACTTCTTGTAATTTGCTGTGCTCCATTTATTTTTTCAATTTGTTAGGTTCTTCTTAAAAATTAAAGGTTTCGGATTTTTTTTTTTTTTTTTTTTCATTGGTTAAATTAAATCATCATTGGCATGAGTGGATTTTATCAATCTTCAGAGAGTGAATATTTTATCCATAATAACTTTATATTATTCTTTAATTTGCTAATTGTGGTTTTGTTTAATGACATTTCTTAGATGAAACTGTCAGTAATAATGTTTCTTTTGTATGCTAAATATTAATATTATTGTCAATGATATACATTATATGTGTATATATGTCTGAAACCTACACGTGTAATTTTAACACAATCTTAATCAATTTAGTCCGTTCAGGTGAGCTAACGTTAGATTTGAGAAAACATTAATTAAAAAAAAAAATGAACCATTCAATAACAGAATAAATTATTCTTGGTTTATCATTTCGAATTTTGGAATCGTTTTAAGGATTATCACTAAACTGGTGTAAGATATATATATATCTTTTACCAGTTCATTGCTAAACTTATCGTTTTTACGCTAAGCCATAGAAATATTTTCACATCATTTACTTCTTTGAAATTCTAGTGATAAAAATGAATTCGATGAACATTTATAAATAATGAGGGTTAAAAAAAAAAAAAAATACTCTATTTCATGCAACAATGAACAAAAGATTATGTCTTTTAAGGAAAAAATCTTTTTTTTTTTTTTTTTTTTTTTTTTTTAGTAATGTTTTGAAATAAAAGTTTAGAATAAAAATAAACTTTTCTGTATAAAAATTTTGTTACTTTTTGTTTTATTTCTTATATCGATTTTGTTTTTCAATGTTACATCATCATTTAAGCAGTTTCACCAATTACGTTCCTAATATACAGGGTGAGTTTTACATAGTCTACCAAGCAAAAGGAGGTGATAGAACAACCCATGGGGAGCATAAAACACCATAGAAACCCTGTCCTATCTCTAACCGTTTCCGAGTTATGGTAGATTGAAGAAAAATCTGTTTTTTTTCATCCCGTCTGTAAAACCCCCAAATTTTGGGAGCTTGAAAGACTTACACGCAAAATAAGCACATATTTGGAAAGAGCAGAAATAATCCTATCGGGTGACACCATTTACATCAGGATACCTTAATTTGACGGCGAGCTACAAGCGCTAAAATATTGGCGAAGTTTAAAATCGAGTTGTCACCAAATTCTTTAACCGGTAATTCTGCAAACACCGTTCAAGCTACAATCGGTCAAATTAACCAAAAACTTTTCCATTCCACTAGCTTTAGAATGAGCCAACAATAAACCATATCGGTGTTCTAGTTCAGGAGAAATTTAGCTTTGAAATACATTCATCACTCAACTTGACGTTCGTCGAGAAGGAAACACGCAGGGTGCCATGGTCCTTCCTGATTTTATGTCCACCTTCAGCCTGCTGTTTTGTCAGATGCAAAAAAGAAAGTTTTAAAGACAAACTAGAAAAGTAGCAGTTGTATTAAATTTACAAACACAATGGAATGGAAACAAAAGAAGTATGACATTTCTCACGTCTTTCACAGAATATGCAAAAAAAAAACAATAACGCATCTCACGTCTTCCACAAGGAAATATCCAAAAAAAAAAAAAAAAAAGATGTATTTCACGTTTATGATTAAAGCACATATGCATTCGAAAGTATGTGTGATATTTAGTGTCACTGTTGTGATTGGTCACCCCCACACATGATACATGCCCTTGCCCGCTTACGAACGGAAGCCACAGTAGCTCTTAGCAAAAGCTCATCCCATCGTGCCGGCTGCTTAAATCTTGCAAAATGGCAACTTCTGTGCGGTAAACTTCTTGCTTCAGGAAACCCTAAACATAGAAGTCCAATGGAGTGAGATCTGGCGATTTATGTAGCCAAGGAATTGGTCCATTACGACCAATCAATTGCGGATACTGCTGATTCACGAAGACCCAAACGGCATTGGAAGAATGTGCTGGGGCCCCATCGTATTGGAAAATGATTTCCGCTCTTTGGGATACAGGAACGATATCAAGTAATCCTGGGAGATAATGTTCCAGAAACTCCAAATATGTATTGCTTGGCAGATGACCTTGGAACACATGTGGACCTATCAAGCAATCGCCAACCACTACAAGCCAAACATTTAAGCTTAATTGCGTCTGGAACGATGAGTTTCGTGTTACAAATGGATTTAGTTGAGCGTAATGATGCCAGTTATGTAAATTTAACATGCCGTCCCGAGTGAAAAGTGACTTATCTGTCCACAGTATCGTTCTAAGGAAATGGTGTTCCTCAATATCTCGCTCTAAAAGCCAGCGGCAGAATGTTACCCGCTTTTGGAAATCTGAGCGGCGTAATTCTTGTACCGGTGTGAAGTGGTATGGGTGATAGTGGTTTCTGCGCAAAACATTCATAACTTTATTTTGGGAGATTCCACCTTCTCTCGCAAGTATTCGTGAACTCATATTTGGATTTTAGTCCTCTCGGTCGAGTACGCATTCCTTAGAGGTGGAGGAGCGGCGACCATGGCCCCTTTCGTACACCCTACCGAACGTTCCACTCTCCCTAAGCCTTCGATGAATTGCGGCAAATACAGCACGGCGATGTGGATAACGTAGACGGTAGTCTTCTTCGACTCTTCAAGAGTTACCATCGCAAATACCATACACAAAATGCATTTTCGCGTACTCTTCATTTGTAAAACTAGGCATATCTGTTTACAGGTTGGAAAGTATGACAATTTGATCCCTGTGATGACTTCAAATGAAAATAAAATTCAGAAGGGTAAACAAAAAGAGATAAAATTTCAATATTAATTTAAAAAAGTAGAAGAAAAAAGTGCTACGCAATAAAAACCAACTTGTTAATTCGTACTAATGTAGGAAAACATAATAAGTACGAACTGAGAGAGAGCAAGTAGACGTGAGAGCAGTGTGAAAAGAATCGGCCGAGCTCAAGCAAATTCCAGAAAATGCTAAATAATAAGCAGCATAAAACGTAAAATAAGCTGACGAGCTAATGAGCTGTTATATATTGACTCGCCTTTTGTACTCGCAAGTGGGATGCGCGCGCAGGAAGGTTGAAATAATCTGCATATCACTAAGAGTCCATATGCAGATAGTCACGAATTTGCATACGTTCCAATTACTCAAAATCGTTTCGTTTGTCGAATTTCGACGAACGCCGTTTACAGTGATGTATTTCAAACAAAAGGCTAAATTTCTCCTGAACTTAAACACCGATATGGTTTATTGTGGGCTCATTCTGAAGCTTGTGGAATGGAGAAGTTTTTGGTAAATTTGATCGATTGTAGGTTGAACGGTGTTTGCAGAATTGCTGGTTAAAAAATTTGGGGACAACTCGATTTAAAACTTCGCCAATGTTTTAGCGCTTGTCGCTCGCCGTCAAATTAAGGCATCCTGATATAAATGGTGTCACCCGATAGGATTTTTCTGCGCTTTCGAAATATGTGCTTATTTTGCGTACAAGTCTTTCAGAAAGCTTAAAAATTTGG
Source organism: Salticus scenicus (assembly GCA_963930645.1). Taxonomy (NCBI): domain Eukaryota; kingdom Metazoa; phylum Arthropoda; class Arachnida; order Araneae; family Salticidae; genus Salticus; species Salticus scenicus. The sequence goes on along the minus strand of OZ005656.1, from coordinate 45,706,078 downwards.
GTTTTTTCAGACGGGATGGAAAAAAGATTTTTCTTCTATCTACCATAACTCGGAAACGATTAGAGACATGACGGAGTTTCTATGGTGTTTTATGCTCCCCATGGGATGTTCTATCACCTCCTTTCGTTTGACAGGTTATGTCAAACTCACCCTGCATATTAGTGTGTCATTATTAAAACATTATTTAAAAAATTAACCATAACATGTTTGCAACTATTAAAGGTTTGTATCTTGTTTTTCGTTGGACTTTTTTTTAATAATATTAACAGAGCAAGTTATGTCTTTAAGCTGTAAAATAAATAAATAAATAAATAAAATAATTAGTACTTGTAAATCTCCTGTCTTATCATATATAGATTAATTTAAAGCTATTTCCATAAGTAACTCACACATTTAAAGATACTTTTAATCACACTTAAAACAATACTTTTAATCATAAAAATATTTTTTATAGAACTATCATTTAGTATATGCCGTATGTCCCATAATTCTCTAGACATTTTATAAATTCATAAAAAAAAAAAATGAAGGAATTGGAAGGACGCGGTTTGCAAAAACGTTATACTATTGAAGGTGAATTTTTTTGGTAAAGAAAAAGAAATAGTTAAAATTTTCATCCATAGAGAGCACTGCACGGACGCGCAAAGAGAATTATGCAAATCCTAGTCCTATAAATTGCACGGTTTTATGATTAAAACAGCTTATTTCTTAGTTTTCTTCTTACATGAACATAAATGAAATTCGAAATGCGATGCTGACTTGGCGGATAAAGTGTTATTGGCGAAGATATTTTCCTCAGCTAAGAATCTCCGACAGAAATGCAGTTAGCATTGTTGCAAACTGTGATTAGAAACTGTGCAAGAAACTGTCATTAGAAACGCTTGCAAACTGTGATTAGATGTGATGCCGGACACATAAAATAGGACTTATGTTGCTGTAAACATTTTCATGCAAATAAATATAGCTTTTTATGAGATGTGTGATTTACTCAAGTACGCCCTCTATCGACGAAAAATTTAACTTTTTTTTCCGTTACAAAAAAAAAAAAAAAAATCTTTACGAGAATGATTTTTTCGCAAACTGTATTCAATTCTACCAATTCCTACAATTTCTATAATGTCTAAAGACTTATAGGACACCTGGTGTATATTATATTTAGAACCAAAAAAAAATTCTTAAGTATTTTATATATTATATATATATATATATATATAATTGTAGAAATGTGACTTACACTACCTTATTGCAATTTACTTATTTCTGAATTTTTGAATTCAATTTTCTTCTGATTACCTTAAAAGTAAAAAATATTGCTGCGCAGTTACTGTATTTAAAATTTTTAATTAGAGAAAATGAAATTTAACAAACTCACTGTGTAATAATATATTTTTATTAAATTTAATTTGTGTGACTTCTACTAAAACAATAAATGTATATAATTATTCAAACATTGGTGTCATTTTAAACCATTATATACTTAGAACAAGAACGAAAAATCATGCGATACGCATCGATTGTTAACACTTTCGAAATGTGTGTACAGTCGGTAACAAAAGTATCCGAACTCTAGCAAAAATTTCTATATAAAAAAGGTAAAGTTAATACTGTTTTGTTAAATAAATCCTTTTTGAATCATGTTCTTAGACTGACTATGAGCATGATTCGACAAGGATTTATTTAACAAAACATTATTAATTCAACTTTTTTTATATATAGGATTTTTTGCTAGTGTTCGGATACTTTTGTTACCGACTGTACTTGTTGCATTGTATAACTTTCAATGTTCATTGGCTACGTTATCATGGAACCTACAGACAGGAATGAAAAGCATACATATAGACAAATTGAATTCATAATCACTCTTAAACATTGTTGAAAATTGTTGAATTGAATAACGCAAAAGAAAATGCAGACCTTAGGTTCTAAATTTAGACATTCATATATCAGAATATTTTAGTGTAGCCTTGTAAATCTGAACCATATCATATTAACCATATCATATTTTATAGAAAACATTATTTTAGCTTATTAACAATAAATGTCAAATTCTTTATAATTTTTACAGTAGAATGTTATTTAAATGTGATTTATAGAAATATCTGTCCTAAAACGCAATGAATTGACATTTTGTGTATGTGTATGTGTGTTTGTTTGTGTGTCCGTGGACACAAACCAGTTGTTAAAGACCTATTAAAGAGTTTTTAAAGAAGGAGCATTCATTAGTCAACTTGTGAGGTTATGAGGTTGAATCAATTGTAGGTCACAGCAGGTAAGCGGTATGGAGAGTAAAATCGTAGCGTAACGCCGGAGTTGAGGCAAAAGGATGTAGCCATTGTGAAGGAATGTTGCTCGGAGATTGAAAACACGAAAGTCTGGTACCAGCACAGAGTAACGTAATTGAATGGAGCCGGAATGAGTTTACGCCGACATACAACCGCTAAGAGGAAAGTAGTATTCACGCAGTTTGCGTGAGGTATATGAATATGATCGGTTATTGAAGTTAGGGGAATTGAAGTGATAATGTTATCAGTTTTCAAGGTAGATAAATGAGTGAAGTGTGGTAAGGGTTTGTGTTGTGTTGGTGGCGTAGATTACGAGATAGTGTTGCTGTGAAGAATGAAGTAGATAGATTTAGGCTATAGTGTTGTTAGTAAAGTGCTGAGTAAGAGTTATCGCGTTTTACTGTGTTTTTGATAGAAAGTATTTAGAGATTGCAGATCGTGTGAATCTAGTATTTTCCGAGGAGGATAGTTGTGAGTTTATCTACGTATCTGAGAGTAGCGTTTCTGCTTCTTCGCAAGTAATTGAAGAGTGATGAGAAATCACTTTTATATTTTCATTGTTACTTATTTATTTAATTATTAAATTAAGTTCACGGCGGAAAGTCTCCCCCTTACATTTCAAGGTGAAATAAAGTATTCATTTTGTTTTAATATAAAGAGTTTCTTCAACATATTCCTTAATTTAATTTTAATATGGGATCTGCTGTAAATGATGCCGAGACGCAGACCTCACACTGGCGCCCAACGTGGATGGAAGTCCATTTCAAATTTCAAATCTATCAGTTAACCACGGTTTGGCCATTTCATGTCTTAGATGATCTTCAACATTCTTGTACTATCGGGTTGGACTTCATGACGGCAAATAAAGTCGAATTAAATTTTGCTACTAAATCTTTGTATATTGACGAGTCAAAATGTAATGCCGGTGAGTCCCACACCTTTATGGTATGCCCTATGAAGGGGAATATATGTCATTTCAACCCTTAAAGGGTCGCGAAAAGGATGCAGAGAAAAGCATCAGTGGATGTACTGTGAGCTTGTTTGGTGAGACGGAGGATGTGTGTTCTGCCGTTCTCTAGCTCAAGTCTATTGTTATTATTTTATGCACTAAGAGAGTGCGGGAAAGATATCTAAATCTTCAAATAGATCTTTTGTATATATATGTGTGCAAATAAGAATCATTAAATTCTGCAACTGCTAGCGAAAATAGAGACTGTTTATTTGGAAACTTTTCCCCCACATCCACACATACCTCAACGAACCCTCCGTCAAGATGTTACACTGGCGCACTCGACAGGATTCGAGGTAAGAAGATACTTATCTTGTTTATGTTTTGAGGGAAAAGAAGCATGGAAAGTTTAATGACTGTTTAAGAATCCATTGAAAGATATATGGAAAATTATTGTTTAAAATCTAAAATTTAAGAGTTACGATAAGCTAATTTACTAGCATGTCAGGAATCTTCAATGTAAAGGGTCTTAAAAAAGAAGACTTAATTACTGTCGCAAAAGAAATAGGTGTTAATACCACTTTAGACCTAAAAATAAAAGATCTTAAAGAAAAAATTTTGAAATCTGACGAATTTAAAACGTCACCTGATTTTGTAGCAAAATTCATCATTACTACCGTAGAAGATCGTAAGAAAAGATATGATCATATTGAAGCATTGGAGCTTGTCAGAGCTCAAAGTACGAGCCCTAGGCCGGAACCTGTCCATTGTAACGATAGGGATAATTTAGATCGGATAATTAAAACGGTAAGAACATTAACGATTCCTTGTCCGTCAAAACCAGAGTTATGGTATTTGTTCTTCACAACGCATTTAAGACGAAAAATGTAGACGAAAGTATCCAAGCCGAAATTTTGTTAAATTTATTAGGCGAAAAAGCTGCCAATTTTTTAGTTTACATTAATGATAAGGAGATTAAAGATTACGAGAAAATAAAAACACTCGAGTTACGAGAATTCAAACCGACAGTCCCAAATTTTTTTGAACACTTTAATACAGCTAAAAGGCAGGTGGGTGAAACACACATGCAATTCGCATCTCGTCTTAAAACAACATTTGATTATTACCTCCGATTAAGAAAATGCGATGATTTTGATACCTTGCGTGATTTGATAGTAGCCGATATGTTATTTTCTACTTTAGATCCGGAAACGCAAACGCATATAGGCATACGGCAAGGTGACATTTGGTTTAAGCCTACGGAATTGGGAAAGGATTGGGATAACTTTTATACATCTAGAGGCAAGTCGATACATAAGCAAAATTTTTCAGAGATAGCAAAACAACGCGATACGGTAGAATCATTAGATATGGAAAAAGAGCAAAATTACGTACCTCCTCAATTGCGTACACCCAAAAACCAATCGAGTTATGCTTATAAACCTAAAACCAAATATTGTTATTGTTGCGGATCTAATTCCCACTTACAGCGTGACTGTGATAAACGAAAACAAAGTTTTAATAGTGAAAATATTAAATCGGAGCAAAATAATAGCGAAATATTTACCGCGATGATAAAAACTGAATTTTTAAATTCCCAACTCGCGATTGAACCTGTAGAGCATACTGAAATAATGGTTGAGGGACGGAATGTGATAGCAATAAAAGATTCTGGTACGAATTTTGCGATTTTTAACCCTTCGACTCTATCAGATATAGAGCTTAGAGAGCAAGGAAAGATAATTCTCACATCAGCTTTTGCGAACAGATTGAAGGTAAATTATGTAAACTTCCCATTTCTCTCAAAACGTGCGCAACATCCGTTGACGGACCTCAAGAAATTCTCGCAGCGATGACTGAAAAACTTTGCGTCCCGTGCTTGCTTCCGCCTAGGATATGGAATTCGTTGAGGGGGCAGTTTAAAGAGAGGGATGAAAAAGAGAGAGGGAGCAGAGATAGCGTCCAGTTTGTAGAAGGGGGAATCTCCTGAAACTAGAGAAAGAGAGGTTTCTGTTTTCGTGGAGGGGGGAATGGAAGTCGATGGGGAAAATACGCTTTGTATTGAAGAGAGAGTCAAAGCGAAACATCTGAAATTCCAGATGCAGTGTACGTATTTGGAAGAAGTCAGAGAAGAAACGAGCGTTATCGAGGGAGTGATAAATCAGAGGGGTAGTAAAGCGCTGGGGAAAACGGTGATGTTGCAGCCAAGGCGAGAGAAAGAGGAAAAATTGAACAGGGAGCAGCCCCCGCTCACCGCTCGAAGAGCGGTGTTGAGCGCTTCCAGGAAAATCCACGTGAGCTGCTCCGACATTTATTGAGAAAAAAAAAATTACATCATGCATCGCCTGGCTTAGCCAGCCCGCGACAAGGGGCGATGCAAATGGGCATGGGTATTTACAAGAGCGGCGCCAGACACAAGTCTACCCACGACACGGGGTGCCGCTTGATTATAGGAGAGAGGGTGCGAGGCTGTGTGGCCTTCCACGACAAGCGGCACGCTACCAGTTTAGACCCTTGCATTTATGAGGGCTACTGCAGCATCACGGGCACACGGGAAGATAACAGGGAGATAGAAGAATAATGTGTTTAGGAGAAAGAATTTTTCTTTAGTTGTGATTTTAGGTTAGTTTGTTAGATTACATAAATCCATTAGGAATAAGAAAATTTTATTTAATTTATTAATTAAGGGTTTCCTTGTTAAAATGTTGTCCAGCCAATTGATTGGTCTGGGAGAGGGATTTCTAATATGATATAGTGCTGTTAAGGGGCAGTGGAAATAATAGTGTTGCGGAGTTCCCTCCTCGCCGCAGGAACACAGGGGAGAGCGTCGGCAATGAAATTTGTAAAGGTAAGATGGGAAGGGGCCATGACCTGTTAAAAATGCCGTGATAGGTGGAGTTAGGGTCCAGGAATTAATACGAGTCTGTGGGATCAGCGAAAAGGTGTGCCTACCCTTCTCTGAACTATCCCACAGGTTTTGCCATTTGAGATTAATAATTTCTTTGATTCTATTTTTGACATAGGAGGGTGGGGTAGGGATTGTGGAACACTTGGTGGGGAAATCAGTTGCTTCTTTTGCAAGGGAGTCAGCGAGTTCATTGCCGATCACGCCCCTGTGGGCAGAAACGTGTGCCAGGGAGCAAGTTAAGTTAGGATTCGTTAAGAGTTTTTTTATCTGTTGAATTTGTGGGTGTCTGCACCGATGCCGAGCTATTGCCTGAAGGCCCGAGAGACTATCGCTGAAGATGTTAAAGATATCATTCGTGTTCGAGTCGCCAATCCAGCGTATTGCTTTTTCTATGGCATAGATTTCCGCTTGGAAGACTGTATTATAGTCCTCGAGCCTGCAGGCCCACCGATGGGCCACGGTGCCACGGTCCAGCACGCAAAATGCTGCTGCAACCCCGGCGTCCGTTTTGGAACCATCAGTGTAGATCGCCACTGGAGCAGAGGGAGAGAAACTATTTTTAGTGCAATTGGGGATGAATGGGGCAACATCCTTGCCTGGGTGAATATCCCAGCTGCAGGTCAAAGTTTAAAGAGGAAAAATTGAACTTAGCTCGAGAAGCGGTCATATGCGAAAACGAAACTGAAGGAAGAGTTTGGGGTAGTTCGTTTTGGCCAAGGATGAGGCAAGCCGAAGTACGTTTTAGGGATGTCGCTTGCGCTGAATTATGTTTAGGGGAACAGCATGGACAGGAGCTGGGAGCTATCGCGTTAAAAACGTTAACGACCAAGGCGATTTTTAGTGCTCTATGCGATATTTTTAAGCGTGCTGAGATTCCGAATGTAATCGTTAATGATTGTGGGATGGATAATGGAGAATTTAATTGGTTATTTGGTATTTTGAAATCATTACCTTGGGCTGGCGAAATTAGACGTTCGTCTTCTAGAAATTTTAAAGCGGACGACCAGGCAATTCTATACGCTCGCTGGACCGGTCCTGGTGAAACAGCACGACAATGCTCACAATCTGATGAAAATTTTGACTTGATACAGGCGAATAAACAGGGAAAAGCCACCGACTTCAGAATCACCCAGGACGAAAGAAATGTGACTTCATCTTTGTATCGTGTAAAGGAGAACTGGAAAACTCCTCCAGGAGAAAGCAACTCAGTCTTCGTGCCAATTAAAGCACATAGGGCTCATGTTAAACGTAAACATATGTTTTTCAACTTCAAAGGATCTAGTGTACGAAATAAATATATGAATGCCATGGTGACAGGCTATCTGGAACCTAACTTGGCATACCCCAAAGATGTCACGGAATATCCCAGTGATCGAAAAAATCACTCGAAACAGTTATTTGTGTCTTCAAAGGAGCTAAAAGTGTTCAATTATATCTTCGTTATCAAGAAATTAATTTGTTAGAAATAACATTGTGTTTTTCACCGAAAATAAAATGGAACTTCAACTTTCATATGTCTGAACGTGTTTTATTGAAAGTGCGAATTTAGACATTAACTATTTAGAATTAATTGTTTATTTATGAACAATTTAGACTTTTAATAGACTCTAATTGAAATTTGAATAATAGACTTTATTCGAACTCTTTAATGAACAATTTCAATCAAAACTTTGTGTGCATGTGATTTTAAAATTATTTTGTTTGTTTCAGAGAATGAACGTCGAAAAGGAATTCATTTAGTCCAGCATGTACAACATTTTTTTATAAGGTTCTTATAATTTTATTTTATTGTTTTAATTGCTAATTTAATTATTTAATTGTGGTTTTGTTATCAATATTAATTTCTGTACTGTTATTTAGTAGTGTTAGATTTAAATAATATTGTGGAGTGGTAGTCTCCGGCATCCTTTTATTTCTCAGATAGTATCATCAGACGGCCGCTGAGACACGATCTTGGGAGGGGGGAATGTAATGCCGGCGAGTCCCACACCTTTATGGTATGCCCTATGAAGGGCATACCCTATGTCATTGCAACCCTTAAAGGGGTCGCGAAAAGGTTGCAGAGAAAAGCATCAGTGGATGTACTGTGAGCTGGTTTGGAGAGACGGAGGAAGTGTGTCCTGCCGTTCTCTAGATCAAGTCCATTGCTATTATTTTATGCACTATGAGAGTGCGGGAAAGTAATCTAAATCTTCAAATAGATCTTTTGTGCATATATGTGTGTAAATAAGAAACATTAAATTCTGCAACTACTAGCAGAAATAGAGACTGTTTATTTGGAAACTTTTCCCCCACATCCACACATACCTCAACGAACCCTCCGTCAAGATGTTACACAAAATTAAGTTTCAAACCTGTCGAGCCGACAGAGTTAATTCTAAATCTTGAGGAAAGTGTCCTCTCTGAAGTGAAAAAAGCTGATTTTGTTAATTTTCTTAACCAATTTCAAGCATTATATTCTAATACACACGGTTTAACTCATGTGGTGTGTCATGAAATTGATACTGGAAATAAAAACCCAGTCTTTAGTAACCCGTATCGCTATGACCAAGCTAAGCAAGAAATCATTGGTTGGCATATGTGGTATTAAATATTAGTATTTCAATTTGGCATTGAATATCGGGATTCCTATAATATTTTTCTGCTATTGCCGTGTGTTATGCACCATTAATATTCCTATTCAGTGAAAGGCGATGCAGTGAATAGGTGAACAGTGCAGCGAGTAGGGTTAATAAGTGCAGCGGGTCGGGAGGAGGACAAGCCTGCCTCGAGGGTTGGTGAGCGAAGCGATCTGGTGGTACAGCCTCCTAGAATTCCAAAAATGAAATTTTCCAATGATATTATTTATGAGTTTTTTTTTTTTTTTTTTGTAAGGATGGTAAGGATTTTATATTTTATGTCAATTTTCCTGAACATTTTCTTCGTGTTGATATTATACTGAAGTACGCAGCTATGCATTTGAGATATGTATGTGTAACACATAAAAAAATTTTATTTATCTAAAATTACGCATTAATTCACTTATTTATTGTTACAAATACAAAATATTTAAAAAAATCATTGCTGGTATTTTTAAGCGAAATATATATATATGGAACTGGAGGGATAGTTATGTCGTATTTAATTAAACTACCGATACCGGAAATTTATCTTAGACAACATTTATATAAAATTTAAGAAGGTATTTAATGCTATTTTTTTGTCAAACCTTTACACATATGCATAGGTGCTAGGTTATTGCGGATTATACGTAATCTTCATATCGGACTTTTTTAATATTATTCTTTTATTTATCTGCAATTTTTTTATGTAAATAATCTGGTGTGGCACCCACACGACATTCTCTTACCATGAAATTTAATAATATAAATACAGATTGGAGATTAAGATGTAAGATAACGAGAACTGTTATGCAAACATATGTTAAAACAATTAAAATTAGTCTTCAGCTTTATTTGAGAAGTAATTCTGTCTGAGGGGCGGGGGAGCTACCTCCCACCTTAACCCCACGTTTCACTTATGCACCTACAATTATATAGAATTCGAATCTGTTATTAAATTCAAAAGTTCATTTAAAATTATTGAGACAACTTTCACACCAACATTCCTTGAAACTTATCAGTTTTAATCAAACATTTTTAGTAACAAACACATTAACTTCAAAATACAACATATAGATAGCCTAAAATTATTTTTTATTAATTTATTCTAACAGAAAAACGTTAAGGTCAAACGTTAAAACTTGGCTTCGGGATACAGGAAGCCTCAAAACGTGTAAATATACAAAAAAAGCGATGAATATTTAGCTTAAAATAATACATTATTTACCATATGGCTATGAGGAATTAATTCCAATTCCTGAGCAGCTTTCCTGGACATGGTAAAATATTGCAGTTAAGCACTTCCACTAACAATAAAAAGGAATGTTATACATTAAATATTGGCAGTCCTGTATATCTTCTAAAAATATGTACATATCACATGGAGGACATAAATAAAATCCTATATTAATAACACAAGGCACAACCTAAAGTTCACTTCCATCAATTTTCAAGTATTGTCGCACTATAATCTAGTTCTTTTGTGTAGCACCATATTCTACACGAAACATGTTTTTACGTATATAATATATACAGATTCGTTTCATTTGGTTTAGTGCAGTCTATAAATGTTTAACTATACTTATCTGCAATTTTCCCCATAGACGAAATGTATTTGAATTCTCTTGGGTATCCCTGTACACGAACCCTTTTATTATCACGACGAAAAGTTCATTGTAGCATCCCTATATCATATATATTTAGAATACCAAGTTTGGACTTTCTGCTGATAACAGACAGACACACATACACGAGAGAGACCAACCGTTAAAAACAGGATTTTAGGTATCAGGGAACCTCAAAACGTGTAAATAAAACAAATATTTTATTTTAAAAATTTTACCCGAAAACAATACTTTCTCTACCTTATGGGTAAGATAAAGTAAAAATACTATTTATGAATAGTGGTATGAAACTTATTTTTAGTTGGTGCTAACTTGGCACTTCTATATATATTGTGCATGTGCGTGTGTTTTATGACTGCCACAACATACAGAAATATAAATAAGATGAAAATTTAATGGAGATAAGAATAATGATTAGACTGGTATTCTGCCTGATTTACCTGTATAAAAAGTCGAAAATTCTAAACTTTTTAAAAGAAATTAATTTAAATTATAAAACCCTTTTCCCCTGAGATGATCATCAACAATATATATGTGTAAATTTTTTATTGTTCTTATTGTATTTTTATTGTTTTTATTTTTTATTTTTTACTTTTTACGTATATTTATACATATGCGAACATTCCTGTTTTTTGGCACAAATTATGTAGGACAAAATAATTACCGATTTATCTGAATTGATACGAAATATTATAAATTATAAGTTAAACTAGTAATCATTTACTTAATTATGTTCTGATATGGAAGAGAAATATGTCCTAACTACAAAATTTACATTTTCCCTCTAATAAATTTGTAAGAAACGTTCTAAATATATACATATAAAATTTGTCTTACTTTTGCAATTTTTTTTTTTTTTTTTTTTTTTTTTTTTTTTTTTTTTACAGATTGTGTCATTTTAAAACATTAGCCGCAATAGCTAACAATAAATAAATAAATAAATAAACGATTATTTTGAATGATTTATAATACAAAAAAAAATAAAGTAAAATGAGATAAGATAAAATAACACGTAATTGTTATTGCTGCCATCATACTGCAGCCGTGCCAAAATTATTGTTTAATGAAAGTTGGTGCTTAATTCTTATGCAAGTTTCTTTAAAACTGTATATATATATATATATATATATATATATATATATATATATATATTCAATATGCGATATTATCGAAATCTACATCATTTCACGTTATTTATAGATCCTATGTTCAAATACGTGTATTAAAAGAGAAAATAAAAATTCATTTTTTCCCTTTTTTTTTTTTTTTAATCTGTTATACGTTAAATTTATTTCCCTCTTAGATAAAATAAAATTAAAACAGACATAGAAATTTACTGAAATGTAACCTTGTCTTTTGTTAGAGAAATAAAATTTTGTTATTGGCAAATGAAAACGGTTTTGCCTACATTTATGCACGCGTAGCTGCATTAAAGTTGTTCGAAAAAATCAATCCTGAATATTTGTTTGTAGTCAAAATTTAAACGCTCTTCCAAATAATTTAAAATAATTCATTTTTATTACAATTAAACACATTTAGTAGTATAATAAAAAATATTCTTAAGGGGTTTCCCTATTGTATACACGTTTTGTTTATTTATTTTTTTTTTTAATAATTGAAAATATATTTGAAAGAATCTTTTAAATAATATTTTAATAATCTTTTATGCTTCAATTCATACTGAATTATCATTTTTGATTAATAACATATATTTTTAAACTAATTAAAAAAAAATGCAGATTAGGTATAAGAGAAAAAAAAAAAAAAAAACATGAAATCACTTCACACGCACATGTCAAAGATTAAAATATATCATATTTTTTGCTTTTATTTCCCAAATTTATCCGATTTCTAAACATATATATATGTTTAGAATATTAATATATATTTATATGTTGTATATATATATATATATATATATTTAAGCAGATTTTTTTTTCTTCTGTTTCGAAACTCGAGCATTTACTGCGGATATTCCTGCGACATCAAACTGAGTATTTTCCCATGGATGTAATTTAGAAAAATAAATAAATAATAAACATAATGTAATAGGATCTTTTTCTTCTGAAAAGCAAAAGTATATTTTATTTACATGGGAATTTTCGACTTTGTAGAAGATTTCGCAGTGACACTATTTGCTATAACTGTAATTGGGGAAGATTTCTGTAGAATCAATAATTCGTCGTACGATTTTTCCATTTGAGTTTGTGACGACCTAAATGTGGTCGTCATGCTCATTTAACTTTAAGTTGAAGCTGAAACTGAAATACTTAAGTAAACTATGAAGAGAAGACAAAGTCAGATTTAATAAAATAAATGAGCTTTTATTTGAGCTTAATAGAAAAAGGTGGGCGTTGGACTTTATTTATATTTAATACCTTCATATGTTTAGATGGGCAGCCTTCACAAATACCTTAACTATCAATAGATAACCACAATTACTCTTAACTACTTTATTTAAATTCATTAGCTCTCACTGCTGCTACTAGTCTTTCGTACTCGGGAGGATTCCCTATACCACGGTACTACTCGACAACCATCATCTAATACACTACTCTAAGCAGCTAACTCAACAGCCTACCTTCTAATCGGCTACCTCCCGCTAACTAAATAACTACCATCCTCTCTCTCTCCAACTAACTAACTCCCTATACTCTCCTTCCAACTAACTCTCAAAAGCAATCTTCCTTCTCCTTTTATATCAATCACTTTCAAAAATACTTTATAAAATTAACATATCGCAGTTTACAATTTCATTTTAGAATGAGAACTAACTCTATTACTCTACTGAATTTTTAAATTCTTCGCATTCATGTTTTACTCGCAAAGTGCGAATTTTAATCGTAGTACTTTGCTAGACCTCACAGTTCCTCCCCAAAAGAAAAATTTTTACGTAAAAAACCCCAACGGGTTTTTACCCGTGAAAATTTAAAAGTTAAGTTAAAACAATGCTATGTTAATTGAAAAATAGCCGCAGTTACTTACTGCTAAAATTGAACTGCATAAGACTTAAATTAGACTGCCCAAGAATAACTATTTTCTTTTAAAATGTAATAAGGAAAAATATTTTAAGAGTACAGGGCCAAAAAACCGGACACTTAGCTTTTTAAAAATGTTTCGTATTATGCTTAATCTAAGTCGCTTTACACCGGAAAACCGTTTGTACTCAATTTAGTTACAACGTTTTTACAGCGGGGAATTACAGTCATCTTTCCTTACATGGAAAGGAGAAAAATTTCATTAATTAAAAAAAATTTAGTACGAAAAGGGATCGCTTAAACACAAAAATGCGACCATTATTCAATTTAACTTGTAACATAATAATTTTATGGACAAAAAAACTTGCTATCTCTTTATCCATCTGTAGGTCAGTCTTGACCCAGAAAACAGCTTGAGAGTGCAAAAAAAAATATTTTTCAGTTGTCCACTATGATTTATCTTGAAAGAGATCCGCTGTTGGCACGCTTCCAAAAAAACCTCTTTTAGCATCAAAAGTAACATTTGTAGAAATCAGCCTGGATTTTCAGCTCAACGACTGTACTTCGTGTTTGAATCATCAGAGAACTTCTACAATACAAAAACCCTTTTTACAGTATAAATTTAAAATAGAAGGTACACTACACTTTTATATAGGTAAATGACATTAATTTTATAGATAAGCAATATTTCAGCTAGCTATTTGCATACGGAAAAAACTAAATTGTTAGTTTTATTAAGGTTAGTTGTTAAATGCGAATTTACATGCAAAATAGCTTTAAAAAAAAATCTCTTTTTACCCCATACTAATATATACATACATAGAACTCTTAGTGAAAATTCAAGAGTTTAAAAATAAGAAATATTCATTTTATACAATTTTCGACATTTAGTAAAACATAGATAAGGATACAAAATATTTCAAAAAGTTTTCAAAACTGCAGTTGATGGCTGGGAAATAAAAAAGATTCACGTACATACATATAGATCATTTACAAAACTATAGAGAAAAATGTTTATACACTTATAAAATTTCATTTTATACAATTTATAAGACATGTAGAGAAATATAGATAATGAATATATACAAATTGTTGAAAAAGTTTTTTGAAAAACTGCCGTTGTTGGCTAGGAAATAGAAAAGCATTAGAATAAATACATATACATCATGTCAAAAGCTAGAGAGAAAGTTTATATACAAAAAGGTAAGAAAATTTATCGTACTAATCACTGCAGGTGATGGCTAAAACAGAAAACATTTAAGTACATACATATAGATCATTCAAAAAACGAAAGGGGGGGAAATTTATATACAAATGTTCAAAAAGGTTTTTTACCAAAAACTGCCGGTGTTGGCTAGGAATAAAAAAAAACATTAACGTACATACATGCATATATTATATACAGAAAAAAATTATGACATGTAAACAATACATGAAATTTCCGAAATTGAAAGTTCATGCTATAAGTTTAAATTTTGACTTTTGATTTTTTAGAAAGTTCATCTCTTTCAGATAATGATTGAAAGTCCAAATGGCTTTAATACATGTCCTAGATTTTATAACTGCTATGATAGAAATGCACTTTACAATGGAAAAAATAATTAACCATAGCACCTGACAGATTGATTCCTTGATATCAGCAAAATTAGAGATGCGGGTCAGACTGGTCAGGAGAGTTGCAGCGTTGGTGGCTTGCAGATTCAGGTCAGATATTGCAGGATCGCTGTTGTCCTGGGGAGAGTTCGAACCTGGTGCCTGGTCACTCTCAGGGGGGGTGTTGCACCCGGAGCCTTTTCACTGTTCGGAGGAGGTTGTGAACACTGAATCTGGCTGCTAAGTTGAGGGGTTTCGAATTCGGCACCTTGTCACTGCTCATAGTTCTAGGAGGGGGTTGCTTTCGCTCCATACTGTGGAATGCAGGGCTGGTAGACTTTCTGGAAACTTCACAGGAGGTTAAATACACGTTTGAAATTGCCAACTTTAAAATACTTGAATTTTCTGTTGGTTTAATCGGCGGGTCATTTTGAAACTTTAAGTTCACGTTCGCATTAGAAATATTTGACTGTGTTGGCTGTATAGATTTAAAACTGTTATCTAAAGGCGGGTAACAAAGATTAGCCGAATCATTTACTGATTTTACACTTTCACTTTCTTTTACCACAGTTTCTGTGAAAATAAAAGAGTCCGTCGACTTGACTGTTTTGGAACTTAAATTATCAGGAGATGAATTTAAATCACTAGAAAAGTTAGCCGCATCATTTATTAATTTGTCACTGTCTGTCTGTTTAACGGTTTCAGCGGCCGCAGTTATTTTAGTTGTATTAATTTCAATTTCTGTTACCCGAGCTTCAGTTACATTTGATATTTCGGCTTGAACCGGTTCAGCATTTAAATGCGAATGAGGGATATATGAGGCTTGAACAGTGGAATTTAGCTGAACATTCGTTTCATTTAAAGCAAGGGATTGATTTACACAATTACGTTCAATTGTATTTTCCTTTTCAACCGCCGTCGCTACGCTAGATATTTTATCGGATTTTTCATCCGTAGCCAAAGGCTGAAAAACAGACTTAGATTGGTCTGTATCGCTGTTTGCAAGCGAAGTTTATTCATTTGGTTTAACTTGTGTTTTACTTTTGTCACAAGGATTAACGTTTTTTTCGTCAGTTTTAGGTTGATTTAAATTAGTAAAGCTTGTTTCCTGCGACTTAATAACTTCTTGTGGTTTTTCCACTGGCTTTATTACAGCTTCCCACTAACGCTCGTGAGGGGAGAGGGAACGGTCATGTTCCAATCTTAGTCTGTCATACCGAGTGGCAAAGAGGTCGATTACTCTGCTTTTTAGATCCTGATAAGTTGGATTTGGGCCAAGTGAATGGCAGGCTATTAACCTATGCCACTGTCTCGGTTCTCCTTTTAAGGAATATGCTAACCAAGCATATTTTTTTTCAATATCGATTTTATGAAAATGGAAAAAATATTCAAGCTGCTCAAAAAATTGAAGCACACTCGTGGTGCAGTCAAAAAATACTTGCTCGGGGGAGGGGGGGGTCGACTTTATTTGGGCGCCAGTGTGACGAACGAAATGACGTCATATCTATTTAACTTTAACTTGAAGCTGAAACTGAAATACTTAAGTAAACTATGAAGAGAAGATAAAGTCAGATTTAATAAAATAAATGAGCTTTTATTTGAGCTTAATAGAAAAAGGTGGGCGTTGGACGTTATTTATATTTAATATCTTCATAAGTTTAGATGGGCAGCCTTCACAAATACCTTAACTATCAATAGATAACCACAATTACTCTTAACTACTTTATTTAAATTCATTAGCTCTCACTGCTGCTACTAGTCTTTCGTACTCGGGAGGATTCCCTATACCACGGTACTACTCGACAACCATCATCTAATACACTACTCTAAGCAGCTAACTCAACAGCCTACCTTCTAATCGGCTACCTCCCGCTAACTAAATAACTACCATCCTCTCTCTCTCCAACTAACTAACTCCCTTACTCTCCTTCCAACTAACTCTCAAAAGCAATCTTCCTTCTCCTTTTATATCAATCACTTTCAAAAATACTTTATAAAATTAACATATCGCAGATTACAATTTCATTTTAGGATGAGAACTAACTCTATTACTCTACTGAATCCTAAATTCTTCGCATTCATGTTTTACTCGCAAAGTGCGAATTTTAATCGTAGCACTTTACTAGACCTCACAAGTTTATATGAATGAAAAAACGCATACTTATTAAGCAATTGATTTCGTAAATATAATTTTATATATACAACGCGAAAAACGAGCAAATCAAAGTTTTGCCTTTAGAGTTTTTTCTGTGTTAGTGATGGAACTTAGTGCCAAATCTTGCAGTTCTGTGATGACGAGAACATTGCAAGATAGAACGTACATAAACAAGTAGATACATGATAAATTTTATTTACTAGTTTAAAAACTTATGTGTTATGCTATGCCTTATTCTTTTCTAAAAATTAGGTTTGATATAAGATCATTCAGTTTTCCTTTTTTTTTTTTTTAAATAGTTGAACTAATTGGAAATACTGAAATATATATATATTTGTTTCATTATTTTCAATTTAATTTTACTTTAAACCTCTTAAGGTAACATCAAAATGACATAAAAAAAGATGGAAACTTATACAAAAAACGGATCTATGTACCATGTTAAAAAAAGGAAAGAAAGAATAAGCAAAACTGATATAAGGAATCCTAACTTTCTTTCCAAAAAAAAGTTCAGCCGCTTATGCAAGTGAACATTGCTCCAACTGCTAATGATAAGTTCTTACCTTCTCTTTATTGCTCTTAATCTGAAACAACTTAATTTAATTCTTAATCTCCCAATAATTAGGTACTAATGGGGTTGATAATCCTAAACAATAAAATAATTTTATTTTTTGTTTTTTATTTTATATTACTTTTTTTTATTTATTTTTTATTTAATTTTAATTTTTTAGTTTTTTCGAAACGACTGCAGATATTTCATCGTGATTGAAACTGTTTATAAATATTTGTGAATTCCACATTACATATATATATATATATATATATATATTCAGAATTTTCACTTTATTAAAAGTGTTGGAAAATGACATGTATATACAGGGTGCGTTTGACATAATCTACCAAACGAAAGGTGGTGATAGAACAGCCCATGGGGACCATAAAACACCATAGAATCCCTGTCCTTTCAAAATACAATTTCTTTTTTTTAATCTTTTCTGTTTTCTTTTTGTCTCTTTTTTATTAATTTCGCTTACTCACATAGGGTAGACAAAGTGTTTTTTGATATCAAATTTTTCATATTGCGTTTTAGCTAATTTTGCACATTTTGTGGTCGTCTGAATCTAAAAATGCCATTTTTAAGTAGTGGTCTATGCGTGTGTCTATCTGTATGTGTATCTGTGTATGTATATGTTTGAGTGTGCTATCAGCATAAGTCAAGAGCAAATATTAACTGGAAGTCCAATCTCGTTATTTTAAAATGTTCTATAATGCAGGAATGCTACTTGAAAATGTTATTGAAATTCGAAAAATAGTTTGTGTTCATGGATATTAAAATTGTTCAAATACATTTACATCTGTGGATATAACTTATGGTAGATATCGTTTAATATTTTTTTTAATAAAATCAGTAAATGTTTTACACAAAATATAAGCTAGTGATAATACTGATGTTTTATCTCGCATAACTAAAAAATGGATGTTTTTAGAATATTACAAATTTATAATGGTGACTTCCATGACTTCCAGTTGTATAGCTCTAATTTTTTTCTTGACACAAGATCTCGCTTTAGAGATATTCACAGTTTTGCGCAATTTTTCGTGATGTGTGTCTGTATGCGTGTGTCTATGTGTGTCTGTATCTCGCATAACTCAAAAATGACAGAGCGTAGAACTTTGTAAATTCATATGAAGGTTTATAATAATATCTAGTTGAGAACCTGCCATTTTGGCTTTTTTTGTGCTTTTCCAGTTTGAGATGCGTATGGAAATTTTATTCATAAATTCCAAAAATACAAAATTTTTGGTCATTATTTGTTATTAACCGTCATAGAGATTTCAACAGAAACTAATGATGAGTCTTCTATGATATTATTATGAAAGTTGTCAGCATATTTGCGTGTAGAGAGTAGTTTGTAAAAACATAAGAAAGTGTTAGTCTTCGAATACACTTCATTTAATGAATACTTTGGAAACAGTAATATGAAACTCTTAGTTGTACCATAAAATTCAATAGTCAGCAAATATTCTCGAAACAATCCGATGAAAGAGTCATTTCTGAATACAAAAATCAAGCAGACAGCGTTAAACACATTACAGAGTAGAAATTTCACTACTTCGGGAAGAAATATCAACTTCATAAGGAAGTCTCTAGAAAATTTAGCCCGTTTAGCTTTAAGCCTGAACAAAAATTTACCTCATCGAGAGTCTTATTAGTGATTTAAATATATTTCAAGGTAGTTCTGCGTTAGAAATCAATGGATTGTTCCAGAAAATTCTAAATCTAGGCTCCTATTAAAGTTTCAAAACTTTGGTAACTCTAAACTATTGTTTTTCGTGAAATTTGGATGCAAATCTTCAAATTTAAAGCAATGTTAGAAAATTTACCACCAACATCCACTTTCCTGGAATTGAAAAACATCCACCTGTTTTCATTTTTACAGTAATACCGTGTAGAAAGTGGTGTGTAAAAAAATAAATTCTAGTTGAAAATTATCAGTAATAATTCGTTTAATTTTATAGTTTTGTTAGCGATTTATAGAACTTTCGAGGAAGTTAGTTCCGCGCTAGAATCGAAAAGATTATTCTTGAAAACCCTAGACCTCGGTTCTTATTGAAGTTAATGCTTCCAAATTTTGGCAATCCAAAACTAACATTTACGGCTAAATTTGGTCGCCAAGTCGATAAATTTGACTCAAGGGCCAAAATCAGCACTGGCGATAAATGTGGCGAATTGGCAATATTAGTGACTATATTTGACTTAACCGTTCGCTGGCTCTAATGCTCTAAAGCACTTTAAATAGTGTTGCAAAATTTAGGAACTATTTTATTCAACTATCACCAATAATTTTGAGGAGTGATATTTGATATACATAATGGACGAATAATCTTCAAAGTGATTAAGCAGCCGCTACAGTTAAAGTATATTCGTGGATATTGAATTAAAAAGTCTCTAAATTTCGCAACTCTGACCTGAGGAGTGACATTATATAGGACCGGCAAAGGGTAAAAATAGTAGTTCAGGATTGCCAGAATCAATAAAGTTCTTCACAGTTTTAATGGAATTAGTTTTTTTTTTTTTTTTTAACCCAAAACATACCGTTTCTCGCTCCTAAGTACAAAGAGTACAAAATTAAACCATTTACATTCGAGTAAATTCCATTAAAAGCTGTACATATTCCGGTGAGATATTCTGTAATAAGCTGTAGAATACTGTTCTCGAACAAGCAGTATTCATTCTCTATGGTGTATATATTCTTATTATCGTAATTTTTGCGGTTTTTGTAAAAGTTTTCTTGTCTTGTTTTCGGAAATAATTATAGTCTAGAACATAAATGTTTATTTACGAACCATTTGCCTCACACAAAAATGTTAATATTTCGCAACATAATGTATATTTCAACAGTTGTATAAGGAAGACATTTGATCTTCGCATCAGATTTTTCCTTTGAAGTATCGTATTGTTAAATTATAACTACCTCATATTTTTCAAAAATCTGTTAGTTGCAGTTTACGCCTAAAAGTTTACATAAGTATAATTATCATAGTAATTAAGCTATGCCATAGTAATTAACTATTCCAAAACGTCTTTATACTTATACCCACTTCACTCTGTTCGTTAAAAATTTACGTATTTTGCTGTAATTTATTTGTAATACATTTATGTTAAACTGTTTTTTAAACGAAAAACTGTTTGTTTTGAAATGTGAATTTCAAAACAATACTTTCTTACCTTTTAAATATATACCGCACTTCATAAGAAACTTAATATTTAGAAAAAAATAATGATAAACCATTTTAGTAGAGAAATATGCATTTTAAAAGAAAAAAAAAATTACAAATGTTTTAAATCAACATTTAAGTTATTAATCGACGTATTTGAAAACAAAATTGTTTACTTTCTAAATGCCACAAAAATTCACAATCCTGAACAAAATGTAATATATTTGAGAGAATACACTTTATTATAGCAGTGAAGTGTTCTTAATGTCATCAATCATTTTCATGGATGTAGAAATAAACGGAGTGTCATTTTAATCAAGAAACTCTCAGAACGCCCGAAAGAAAAATACTAAATGTCTTTTATAGTTATTGTATTTGTTTAGGGTTATTGTTATTTATTATATGTATATATATATATATATATATATATATATATATATATATACGCATATAGATATGTATATATAATTATTGTTTGGACACTTTATATATTTGTGTGCAGTGTACAAGCAATCATCGGACTCTGAAATACATTGTTACGTTTCTGCTAAAATTTCATCGTATTTTATTACGATATTTCAAGATGGAATATTTGTAGTAATTAAGTACTTTTGAAAAAAAAAAAAAATACTGAGTAAACTTAAAATTCAAAATTAAATAAGAGTTTAAATGGCTTCTTTTTTAAATATTTCATTTTAAATTAGAATTAAACACAATTGAGTATTGTTGGTGTGATGTATGGGTTAAGGCTGATTTACAACGAGATAGTTTTAGTCTTGTGATGGTTGCCCTCAGTGATTGGTCTTTCTAATTGGCATTTGATCGTATTTATACGAGTTTTGGAAAAAATGACGGAAACTTCGAAACGCTAGATTGATAGAGTTTGAACTCGGAGCACTTTATCAACCACCTGCGAAAACCTCTGGATCACTGGTTGTGGCGCATAGTTGGGTAAAAAGTATATATAATACTAATTCTTCAGTATGTCAATTTATAAAATGGCATATGATGAGTAAATAACTTTGTTTATTTGTAACGTTTGTTTGATGCAGTGTATATTTATTACGTGCCTTATAAAATAATTAAATAAATAAATATAATGAAGTAAATACAATGAAATAAAATAAAATAAAAAGTCTCATGATCCATGTTTATAAACAGATATTTGTTTAAAAAATATTTTATATGAATCCACTTGTTTATTAAAAAAACAAAATAAAAAAATTACTTATAATATTTATACCCAATAATTGTATTCACTCTTGTATTTTTCATTAAATATGTTTTGCCTATAAATATAACAAAATGCAGTGCAAATTATTTTTTAGAAAATAAATTTGTATTGTTTATGTATGAAAAGTAGTTTGTAATATTTTAATATGTAAGACGAAATTATTGAAAGCGTAAATTTATGTCAAATGGGTTAATAAAAAACGTGCGCTGATGTAATAGTGAACCGTTTGGTATTAAATTTGATGCTTTAATAAATAAAAGACTTGATTAATTCATTTTTTTTATTGTTTTAAATAAGCTAATTAATAAGTAATAAAAAGTATTCATAACTTTTCAAAAAATTAATGCTACTGTGGTAAAACATTAATGGTTTAAACAAAATAGACATATCAAACATAAGATTTTAAATATATACGTTTTGATAAAAAAAAAAAAAAAATACTGATAAATATTACGTTTCAGTGTTTAATGACAATGTGTCAAAAATAAAATGTATTCTTAATGAAGGTTTATGTTTATAATATAAAATAAAGTTATGCCAGAAATTTTGCCAACAAAGATGGAGATAGTATGGATTAATCGAAACTATCAATGAAACAACAGAAGATTAATATTCATAACGAAAATCTGAATCTAATTAAGAAATTCTTGACACGGTGATCGATTACAAAATCAAAATTAGCTTTTAGGATGAAGATTTATCTTTGAACTTCTCGTCGCGCTTAGAAAATCTAATTACATGTCACTCAATATAAAGGCAGAGTTAAAAAAATAAAATGCATGAAATAATTTATATAACTTTATACTGGATATTGATTAAATTAGATTTTTTGATGAACTTTAAAATTATTCTGAATGTTAGAGAAAATTTCGAATTTAATGCTATGAAACTGAGAAAAGCAATTTTAGAATTAGAATAATATTTATTTTATGGACGATATTTAATATTAGATTGTGAATGTTCTTTTTTTTTTTTTTTTTTTTTTTAAATTGGTAGTAATTGCTAGTTAGGTAATAAAATGCTTATTAGGTAATAAGATTTTATTTTAGTTACATAAATAATTAACTTTATCTAGAGTTTATCACATCGATGCCTTGAATAATTTACATTAAAACATAAAATAATTAGTCTATGTTCTTTAACAGTTTTTTGCATAGTTTGTTAAAATTAGTCATTTCTTAAAAAATAGTTAAACCTTATCATTTATTTCTACAATATTTATAATATTTTAAGGCTTGTTCAATAATGCAATAGTTTTTTTTTTTTTTTTTTTTTTTTTTTTTTTTTCAATTCATAAATCAGTTATTATTAATATATTGTGATAAATTAACCCATTGTACTATTTAAAAGACAGATAAAAAATAGTATATAGAATTCAGAATTTGCTTGGTGCGAATATTTTGTCAGCTGGAATATATAATGCTATATATAAGCTTCTGCTAGCGTGTTATGTGTCTCACTTCCTCCTCCATCTGGAATCTTTGTTTAATCATTACATTAGGGGGCGTGGTTTATCTTCTCTTTGCGGTTGAAAATTCTTTAAGGATGTAATTATGTAATTAAGATGTATCATGTAATTAAGAAAGTATTATACAGATAAAGCAAAACCTTATACTCGGAAAGCACTTCTCACTATTGAAGAGAACACTAAAACATATAAGCGGAAATTTCATCCTCTTTATTTCAATGTCCTGCGTACAAGGTGGATAAAATTTCTTATACAGAATATATATTTATATATTTTTTCAAATTTTGTTGTATTTAGTTTATTTCGGTTTATTAACCTTAAAAAATATAATTTTTCTCAAATTTGAGCAAAATAAATAAATTGGGATAAATGGGTTAATACACATACTTTTTCGTAGTTTATGAATTTATTTATTTATTGTAATAATATAAATACTTTAAATCACAGCGCAATTTTATCCGGAAAAATGTTTATATTAATTAAACTCCTGTTTATTTGCAGGATTTGGTGTCTCGAGAAATGATAATACTAATCATTTTCTAAATTTTTTTTTTCTATAATACGAGTATTTAGCCCTAAATTTGATTGCATAAATAAATTTCTGAAATAAACGAAATTTATTGTCAGGAAAATGCCCAGTAAGACTGCGGTTCCACAACTGAATATTTCGCCCTCGGATAATCGAGAGTAATAATATCTATACCATATTTTAAAATGCATTTTATTCTTTAAAAGACAAGTATTATTTTTTTAAACAATCATTATCTACAAACATTGCCAGATTTATTTAGCACAGCTCTAAGAGAAACCCTGGAATACTTTTCAGAAATCATTTGGACTTCGAGAGATGGCTGAGTGCTGAGTTTCCGGTATCCAGTGGTGACCCCACACCTCAGCGAACCAGATGTAGTAAGCAGAGATGGATAAGGATCGTGATGGCTTACCAAAAAAAAAAAAAAAAAAGTAAAGGGGGACAGACCGGGACTGCGATACAAAGAACATAATTCTGAGCTCATAGAGAAATAGTACAAAAAAAAGTGAAAATGACTCTTAAAACTAAATTTAAAAAATGAAGTTAAGTAAATGAAAATAGTGAAAACAAATTAAAGAAAGTTTAAATATAGCATTACGAACACTTGAACAAATATTTTTGGTATTTTCTTTTCAATTTTTAATGATTTTTTGTCTTTTTTTTTTTTTTTTTTTTTACAAGAAAACAACGAAAAACTAAAGAAGAGAAATAGGATAATACGACATTTGGGCGTCGTCTATTAGCTGGATCAGTGTGGTCATACACATCAAGGGTGTTTAAAGCTTGGCTCTCTATGGGTTTTAAATGTTCATGGAAGTTAATATTAAGGTGTTGTATAACATTTTCAAAATGCGGAAAGTTGATTTCACGATACATTTGATAGTTGTAAATATAATAAGGTAAGTTGTAAATTTGCCTGATGGTTGCATTTTGGCTTTGAATAAGCAATTTGATATTAGTTTTGCATGCAAATGACCACACTGGGGATCTTAAGTTAGAAGAAGACGAAGATGGGGAAAATAAAAGGGCATTTTGTTATTAATAGACAAATCACTGTTCCGAGTAATTAGGGGGTATAATTGATTTCTAGCACATCGGAATTTATTTCGCGAATTTTTAATGTGTTGTTGGAATGTATGTCTCTGATCAAGAATAACACCTAAATATCTACAATGGTTGGACCATGGAATTAAGTGTTTATTGAATTTAATTTCGTATTTATCCCTGTTATAGCAGCTCATAGCCGAAAGAAGAATGGCCTTAATTTTATTATAATTTATCCTATTCTCCATTTTTGGAACCATGAGGTTATAATTTTAAGATGCTTGGAGATAGCAACAATAGCATATTTCCTATTTCTGTGTGCCGAAAAAATGCAAAGATATCCAGTTGAGTATGCGGGTAAGGGGGCATATCATTAATAAAAATATTGAAAATTTTAGTAGAAATTTCGGAACTATGAGGGAGACCATAAGGGGCAAAATAGTTACCAGAAAGTTTATCTTTAACTATGGCGTGAAAATTATGAACTTGTAAATAAAAGAAAATAAGTTTAATAAGAGGGGGCGGGAAATTATAATTAATTCATTTAAAGATAAGACCGGCGATCCAGACCTTGTTAAAAGCTTTTTCAATATCAACAAAGATGGCAGCTGTAACTTCCTTCTGAATTTTGTTGGGGGTGATGTACTCGACAAGACGTTATACTTGATGGGTGACCAAAAGATTGTTCCTGAAACCGAATTGTTCTGGCATAATGACATTATTATTCTCAATAAATTCATCAATTTATCGAGCGATAAAGACCTCGGTAAGTTTACTGAGAGAATTTAGAAGGAAGATGGGTCTGTAGCTGGAGGCCTTTTCGGGAGGTTTGTCAGCTTTAAGGGTGGGGGCAATGATAGCCGTTTTCCAAGCATGAGGAAAATAACAAAACATAAAGATATTATTAATTAAATAGGTGATTTTTAGAATAAAGGACCGTGGGAAATTCTTGAGTGCTTCATTAGTGATAGTGCTGATGCAGGAGGATTTTTTATTTTTAAGTTTTAGAATTTCTTTGTTTACATCAGCATCGGTGAGCCTGAAGGGTGGGGAAATGATATGAGAACTCAAGAATCGTTTAACTTTATCATTCACCTCCCTCTCGGTTTCAAAATTAAAAACAGGATTTCCCTGGAACTGAGTCTAAAATTGGCTGACAATAGCATCAGATTTATAATCATTAAAGTACGCATAGGAATTAGAATTTGGAATCACAAACTTTAATATTCTTTAATAGCAATGGTTCTTAAGGTTATCAATGTCAGGAAAAAATTTTTTATCCAAAACATAAACTTATTTTATATATTTCCTAAACAATCGCATTTTTTAAAGGATTAAATTTAAATCATTTTCTTTTATGTAAACTATTAAATTTTCTATTAAGCGAATAATGTCTCGCCATACAGGTAATGATATATCTTTATCATAAAAATAAATTATAAATTTTTATCTTAAAGATAAGACTTATTCATGAACTCAGAAAGCCTCGAATGAAAACAAATAAAATCATGCATTCAACAGTCAAGAGTTTTATTATAATTAATCCCTTCATAAATATACGTAATATACCATACACTTTCGTAATTAAGATATTTTGAACTATATTCATTCGCTTAAATTTTTCCGAAATTTGCCTGCATCAAATTACATAACTGAAACTTTTTAAGTATTAATATCATGTTAAAATAGTGAATTACATAGAGGGTTAAATTAAAAATTAATATAAAATATGAAATGTCTTCAAACGAAATGCAAGTTGGTTGGTTTTTCGGATTTAAAATAAACCTTAAAAATCTAAAAGAAAAAGAAGACAAAATTATCTTTTTTTTTTTTTTTTTTTTTTTTTTTTTCAATAATAATTTTAATTTTACGGATGTTTATTATAGTATATGTGTATATATATATATATATATATATATATATATATATATATATATACGCTGGTTCTCATAATTATAAGGACACCCGTTTTTCTATATTAACTAAACACTGAACACTATTATTTAAAACAAATATATTTTTTAATAATCTGAATTTCATTAATAGATTATATTTAAAAATTTTTATCGTTTTTCTATCTTAAAAACTTTAAATACGGTCAAAAAGATGATTTTCAGGTGTTCACAATTATAAGGACAGCTCGAATCTTAGTATTTTTTTTTTCAATTAATCTTTAAATTAATATTTTATAGGGTCTCCTTCCTGAGTGAAACAGTCAAACATTCTCTCTGGTATATATAGATAAATTTTTTTTTTTTTTTTTTTTTTTTTATTCAGTTTCAGTACCATTTCATACAGCACAGATGATTTTCTGAATACATTTAAACTATTTAAAATTGTTTTCCACTTGCATGCACTTTTCTAATATGATAAGTTAAGGTTTTTTCTGCTTTTAGGCAACAGGTAAGACAATAATACAGAGGATTCTTTCTTCAAACTATTTCCTATTGCTCTAGAAGTAGAGCAAAAATGTAAGTCTTGTTGAAAAAAATACTATTTCCCCCCAAAAATCTAACACAAATCTGAGAATTCCACATTTAAAATTTGCAGATATTCTCTTGATATTTTATTGAAATTTTATTTTTCAGAATAATGGGAGAAAGAAATACAATTTTTATTAAAATCACACAATCAGTTGATTGTGTGATTTTAATAAAAATTGTATTTCTTTCTCCCGTTATCTAATGGTGTTTTCCATTTCCTGCGGCTTATTTTCTGTTGAGCTATCTACGTGATAGACCAGAGATGTTTCTGCCTAAAGGTTGTCTGAGTGAGTAATGCTGACCGGGATGTCGGCCTGGGTTGCTCAATTCGTAGAGCCTTGACCTTGTAAGTCAAAGATCCGGGGTTCGAGTCCCGGTCCAGGCATTATTTTCACTCAGTCGGAAAAATAAAATTTCAATAAAATATGATTTTCTTCCACAGTTCATTGTGTGATTTTAATAAAAATTGTATTCTCTTGACGTTCATAATAATAGAAAAAATTACTAAATTCATTCTGCCTTCACTAGAAATAGCTCCCCAGAGCACCATAGGTCCACCTTTAAAATGCCCGATTCATATCTGCCTTTAAAAAATCTGCTCTGTCTTTCGCTATTTTCAGATCGTACCAGTAACTGTTAAAACCATCTGGTTAATCAAGAATAAAATGTTTTTTATCCGAAAATTCAACATTTTACCATTTGATAATGTCTTTATTCAACTTTAACACAGACGTTCTCCCCCCCACCCCCCACCCCCCATTAAATGCTTATTGATTATCACAGGTTTTTTTTATCATTTTAGCATATTATTAATTATTTTAAAAATGCATAAATGTGAACTCCAACCTTTTGTTAAAAATTACGAGGAAATTCAGCAGCAGTCATTTTAAGTAAGAGGAATTTTGAACAGTAAGAGGAATTATGAGTCTTCGATCTCTGTAAAACAACACTGATTTTGCATCAGATCTCTCTCCTGTCGAACCAGCAGTTGAACATTTGATCACATTTCCTTCAGCAATTTTAGATCTTCGAATTTAATTAGAAATTCGACCGATTGAAATTATCCTTCCACTTAAAAAACACATTTATCATACTTCACTACATGAACGTTCTTTTTTTCGAGGAATTATCAGTAATGTCCGTCCAAAAAAAGTTGAACGCTTATATATGAATTAATGTAGCCCAGTAGTTAATAAATTCTCATGTCAACTGTAATTTATCCGCTAGTCAGTTAAATAAAACGAAAAAATCTTGATTGTCCCTATAATTATGAACATCTAAGAAAATATTTTGCATTATTTTTTATTAATTTTGTCTCATATTAAAAAAATTATAGCAATTTTGGTTTTTAGAATACAAGATATATTAAGTGAACTTAGTATAATCTTGTTCACAATTATTTTTACATTAGTTATTTTTACATTAGTTATCAAAACATAAAGTGTCCTTATAAATATGAGAACGAGTTTATATATATATATATATATATATATATATATACAGTAAGAGAATCTTGATACACAAATAAAGACACATAAAACAGAATTTACATAGCGAGTTAAAAAATAAGAAAAAAATAGAGTTATTTTTTTAAATACCTGTTTCCGAGATATAAAACTGAACTACCTAATCACGATGACCGTTGATACTCCTTTAATAACCACGTAATACATGGGAAAGGGTATATGAAATGGATTAATGAAGCAATTTTCAAGAAAATTGTTAGAGCCGTTTTTGTGATACCAATTTTTACCAAAACTTGGTATATTCAATTATCAGCCAGAAAACAATAATTACATACAAAAGGATATTTAAAAGGGAGTTAATATGGCAAGTTTGAAAAAAATTCGTAGTGCCGTTTTTAAAGGAACGCACTTGCGACACCCGAAACTGAGCTATTTATACAGGACGCCTATTAATTTTCCTGAACTAACCAACTATATCATTCGGAAGGGCATCTGATAGAGTGTTTATATTTCAACTTTTAAGAAAATCGCTAAAACCGTTTTTGAGATACATACTTACGGTCCCATTTCCGGTTTCGATAAACTACTTCCGGTTTTCCAATTTTCACCAAAGTTTGGAAACTTCATCCTGTACACCAAACCTGTATCAATTGAGCAGTTTCATAGTTCTATCTTTATTGGTTTCGGAGATATGACAGCCAGAACATTCCACCTTATACATTACACATACATACATATATACAGTCGGTAACAAAAGTGTCCGAACACTAGCAAAAATTTCTATGTAAAAAAAGTACACTTCATAAGGTTTTGTTAAATAAATCCTTGACGAATCCTGTTCTTAGTCAGTGTAAGAACATGATTCAATAAGGATTTGTTTAACAAAACCGTATGAAGTTCACTTTTTTTACATAGGAATTTTTGCTAGTGTTCGGACACTTCTGTTACCGACTGTACGCACACACTGTCCAATTGTCAAAAACTACTTTTTTTGGTCTCAGGAGGTGTTAAAGCATGTAAATCAAGTGAAAACTCGATATCGAATTTTTGGACAGAATACGATACATCAATTACTTACAGTAGTAGGGTAATGGAAGTAAAAATGCATTTTATGAAGACAAAATATACACTGCTCGACATTGAAAATGCAACACCAAGAAGGAATGATAATAACGGAATGAAATTTGTTGGACACATACATTATAGCAGGAAGAACAATTGATTAAAATTTCAGGAAGTTTGGAGTAACATGCACTGAAAAAACAGTACATAAAGCAGAGACCTCTGTGAGCAATAACAGCACATATCTGCCTAAGCATTGATTCGAATAGCAATTGGATGACATGTACGGGTAGAGCACTTCATGAAGCTTTAACACGATGCTCAATTCATCGATCGAAGTGAGTGGTGGGGGGGTCAGTCACTTTTCAATGATTAAACAGTCATTTTCATTGGTACGAGATCAGGAGAACGCGCTGGCCAGAGCAACAGTCGAACACATTCTGCATCAAATAAGGTCCGGACAATACAAACAATTTGCGGTCGTGCATTATCTTGCTTAAATTTTGCGCTACGGACGCCTCGAATACAGGGCAGAGGGGCGGGCCTTAACTCATCAGAAATTTATTGGCCGCTGTTCAGCGTGCCAGGAATACGAACATGAAGTAATCGAGACGTGTATCCAATGGGAACCCATAACATCATTGCAGATGATGGACAGTATGAGGATGTCGAATCCCAGCTGGCAATGTGCATTATTCATAATACCGTTAAATACGGATAAGGCGATATTGATGCTGTAAACAGGATTGTGATTTATCTGAAAAGTGACTTCATGCCATTCCTGTGTCCTGGTTCATCGTTGACCACACATTAATGGCGCCCATATCAGTGATGCAGTTTTGAGGGTAATCAGAATTTTGGTAGCCGCATACTGAGTCACCACCTGGCTTGATGGTATGTTGTACCATTGGATACACGTCCCGGTCACCTCTTGTTTTCATTTCCGCCACTCTGAATACCAGTCATTACATTTCTGACGAGTTAAGGCCCATAGCTCTGCCCTATGTTCAAGGCCTCCGAAGCGCAACATTTAAGCAGGACAATGCACGACCGCATGTTTTCCATATTGTCTGGACCTTCATTGATGCCGAATGTGTTTGACTGTTGCTCTGGCCAGTGCGTTCTCCTGATCTCGCACCAATGAAAATGACTGTTTAATCGTTGAAAAGCGACTGGCCCCCACCACTCACCAGTAACTTCGATCGATGATTTATGGCATCGTGTTAAAACTTCATGAAGTGTTCTACCCGTACATGTCATCCATTCGATGTTCGATTCAATGCCTAGACAGATATGTTCTATTATTGCTCACAGAGGTCGCTGCTTTATGTACTGTTTTCTCAGTACATATTACTCCAAATTCCCTGAAATTTTAATCAATTGTTCTTCCTACTATAATGTATGTGTCCAACAAATTTCCTTCCGTTATTATCATTCCTTCTTGGTGTTACATTTTCAATGTCGAGCAGTGTATATCGAGTGAAAACTGGCTCAATTTGAGAGAATTTCCCCTTTCTATTTTTAATAAATGAAAATTTTAATGTACAACGTAATTATAAAATCACCTTTTCTATTTTAACACATTGTTCTCTCTATAAATAAATACCTTAACGTTAAAAATGTTTCATTTGTTAACATATTAATTAAACTCGATATCGAATTTTTGGACCTAATCCAATACTGCCATTATGTACGATAGTAGGGTAATGGAAGTAAAAATGAATTTTATGAAGACAAAATATATAACAATCTTCCGTAAGATCAAAATTATTATTGAAAAATGAAAATAAAATAAAAATTAAAATAAAAAGTAATATGATTTTTTTTTTCTGATTTTTCAGATTTATTTTAAATCAGAAAAACAAACCAAATTACTTTTCTTTTGAAATCATTTTCTTATTTTAGATTAATATTTAAATTAATTTTTGTGTGTGTGGTTCGCTATTTTAACATAATTAGCGATATAATTTATAAGTAGGGGAACCAGGGGCAAAGTGAAATAGTGGGGCAAAGTGAAACGGTTAAATATTTGTTCTGTATGCAGTGCTATCTAGCTGCCGATATTTTAATTATTTTGTTTCCCATCTAGTTGTTTAGTATCAGTCAGAAAATTTTACAAATATCAATTACATATGATGGTAGTAGCCATTTTCCAAAATGGGTGGTTACATTGTAATATTATTTGGTAAGTAAATAACACTTTTTGATACTATATAATGACGAAGTTCTCATTATTAATATTTTAACAATTAATTAGATATTTCAGCTGCTCAGTGAAGTATTTGTTTATTTAATATTAGACTTACTTTTGGTTTGAATTTTGCATTAACATTTGTTATGCACATGCGGGGCAAAGTAAAAGGGGCAATGTGAAAAAGCTATTCAGAGATGGGGCAAAGTGAAGTACTCTATTTCACATTGCCCCTACAATATATTTATATTTTAAAAAGATGAAATATTTGTGATGATAATAGTGAGACAGAAGATGAATTTCAGATTGTAGAAGATGATTGTAGAAGACAAGGGTGAAATAAAGCTTGCTGCCAAAAAAGTGGAATTTAATGAAATAAACAAAAGGGACTTTCTTTTGATTGAATTGCAGTCAGATAAAGGCTAGGGAAATAGGAAGCAGTTTGTTGGCCAAGTGATTTCGGGTCCCTCACAAGATGGACCACACATTTTTTTTTATTTTTTCAGTCAAGTTCATGCGGCCATATAGACAACAAAAAGACGTTTATGTGTGGTCTACAACTGATGATATTAGTATTGTATATTTTAAAGAAATACTAGGAAAGTTGTGCAAAGTAAAAGAACTGAGACATGGACAAATTTGTTTCAGCATAACTTCAAAAGAATTATAGAAGTTCATGTAATGAGAAAAATATTTTTACATTTCACTTTGCCCCATGGCTGGGGCAAAGTGATAATTTTATACTATCATCTTTCATCATAAATATACCACAGAAATTCAATAATAAAATTTCAAGAAAATTTCTATTAAAAACCAAAGGAATAACAAATTACATAGTGTAATCTTTCAAATAAATTTCCAATTTGTTCATTTATGAAATTGTCATTCTTTTTAAGTATTTCACAATGCCCCACGTTCCCCTACCATCAGAAAAAATAAATGTAAAATGTTTCTGTTTTCTGTAAATAAAATAAGTAATTTTGTATTTATTTTCTAAGAATTAAAACATTTATACTGATTAAAATGTAAATTAAATTTCAGTGTTCTTGGGATAAAAATACGAAACGCATATTTTCGCCTTTGAACCAAAATTAAATGTAAAGGAAACTGTTTTAAAAATGAATTACGAAGCATTTTTATAAACAGGAAAGCTTATAATGTGGATAAGATATTTATACTTTATTTTAATTAAATGTACACTCATATAATAAATTAATGAATTTAATATTGTTTATTACATGAGATATCCAAATAATTATGTAATTCAAAATACCTACTACTGAATGAAAAAAAAATTCATTGTACTTCTTTTATTTATTATATTCATAGACTTTTTCTAAACTTTAACTACATATTTTATTATTCTCATAGCCACATTTTCCTTATATTAAAAAATAATAATAATAATAATAATTAATATTTACATAAAAGAAATTATCGTTGTTGTGTTGTACAAAAATTATTATCGAAATTGAAAAATCCTGTTACAAACAGGCATGTAACTGAAAAAAGTGTTATTTTAAAATGCGTAAACAAGATATTCGTTTTCATTCATGCAAAATTGCGTAAATATCGATAAAATCAGTAAAAAAAAAAAATGATTAGGATACATGACGACTGCAACAAGGTATTATTTGAAATTAATGATTTAATGGATATTTATTGCAACTTAAATTTTATGCATGTTATATTTGTTTTGCTCAAGAAAATTTGTGTTGGTTGTAAATTGGAGCGTAAGGTTGAATTTGTATACCAACTATTTGAAAAATGTCAGACATATTAATCGAACTTGAATAGTCATTGGTTAATTTACTCAATAATATCTTAAACACTTTAGAGTCAGACGGTAACTGCAGTATCATTAAAAATAATTAACCAATTTTAAAATATTTTAAAGAAAATTCAGATATTACTTTTACAATTAATACTTAAGATTTTGAAAACCTTTTTGGAAGTATCCCACATTACTTGTTTCTATAAATTTTTTTAAAAAATTACGAGGAATTTTGTCATGTAATAGACTGCGAAAAAGTTTACTGGATTAACCTTATTAAATTTTGCATCTTCGAAAATGTTTTGTTTAACGGTGTTGATTATTTTTTACAAATTCACGGTATCCCGATGGGAACAACATACTTGAGTGCCTTCGCCAACATTTTTTTTTTGTTTATGTTTGAAAGAAAATTCAAAGATATTAAGTTTTATAGGTATATTCATGACGTAATAGCAATAAACTGTGTAGATTTTACGAAATATGCAGCTGAAATCTATCCCTCCGATCTTGTCTTAAACCGTACTGATTCTGAAGACCAAACTTCTTTCCTGGATTTCAAAACTAAAAAAATAGATAATAACTGGTTTATTGGGATTTATGATAAAAGGCAAGATTTGAACTTTAAAGTTTGTAATTTAACAAATTGGTTCTCCTGTATTGGTCTTAAAGTTAAAAAACTATTATGTTCAGTCTAATAAACAGAATTAAAATGATTTGCAATAGCAATTTTGACCTGAATCTGGCTATGAAAAATCACAAAAACATACTAACTGTTAACCGCTATCCTGTTATTTTAATCAGTAAACATTTCAGTATTCTTGATGACATTCCCACTTAAGGTTTGTTGTTCCATTTTGGGCGACATTTAAGTGCTGGTAAGTGGCCTTACTAGCTGAAACGAGTTCTATGTTTATAATGGGGGGTGAGTTCAATTTTTCATATTCTAATGACTATTCGAGTTTGTCCAGGTATGTATTTATATATTCTTGTATTATTTATATTCCTGTATTTTATATTGATGTATTAAATTTTGGGTTTGATTTCTAAATTTAATTGTTTTTATGCTTTGTATTAATTAAATTAGTTTGCTATATGGTCTTGCTTCCATCTGTGAGAAGTTGGGGGCTAGAAACGTATTTTTTGGTTAAATTACCAGCGTTTCGTCAGAAACCTCGCATATTCCTTTCCCTACATGGGAGCTCCCCTGATGAAGGCTTTCCATGTGTTTTGGAATTAATTTTTCATCTGGCTTTAGTTATTTTGCGTATATATATATATATATATATATATATATATATATATATATATATATATATATATATATTGTTGATATTTTTGTCAAATGCGGCCAAAAGTTTTGTATATTTAATTTTAACTTAGAAATCTCTCTTACTTATGTGAAATTTCCCGTATATATTTGTCATAATATCTTCGCATAGAAAGAGGTAATAATGTTATTAATAAATGCTTTATCTTGACTAGTATGTTTTCAAAAAATGCCTTATAAAAACTCATTCGTTTTATACATTTTTAAGAAAGTCCCTTTTCAAAAGTTTCAACCTGTATACAGTCCTCTTAATTTATATCGCCTTTCGCAACGTAGAATTTATGTTTAATACGTAGAATTTATGTTTTCGGATACAACAGTTCGGGAATGATGATAAGATTTATATGTTATTTTCTTAAATAGTAATTATTTTTCAGTACTACTTGCATCATTTCAAGATTTATTATATATATAACGTAAAAAAGAGAAAAGAACTAAATATAACTCAAAGTATCGTAAGGTTGCAAATAAATTAGATTCACTCTTTTCCTTTTCCCATGTAATAACTTTTTTTTCCTTCGGATTGTAGGGATATCTCATTCAAAAGTGAGGTTTTTTGAATTGTGTATTTTGAATAATACTTTTTTAACGTATCATCTTTTAGATTAGTGAGTACTTTTTACAAAAGTAAATGTAAATATTTCTTTAAGTGGTAGAAATTTAGAGTTCAAATTTTGCATAATGAAATAAAATATTTAGATTTATTGTTCATAAATAATTTCCCCTCTCAGCTAAAAGGTGACATGTTGAAAGAATAGAGTTCAAAAAACAGAATTCAAAAAACTTCATTTTTAAATGAAATAACAAAAGTATAATTGGATTACATGGAAAAGAAGAAAAAACACATCAGACCATAACACATTCGTTTCGAAAAACATATGCATGTATTTATGTTTTGTGGGTTGGAATGTCGTTGATATTTTCAGTTGCGAGGTCGTAGTGAAAATAATATTACTCTTTAATAATAACAATTTTTCCTGTATTAAATTTCAGAGAATTATTTTTAGACTACTATACGAAAATAATGGTGACAAAACTTCGGACTTTTAATTGTTTTATTAAAATGCACCGATTTATAAGAGTGTTATACAAAAATATTTTGATGCTGATGTGTACATGCAAAAATACTGACACTTTCTATTTAGGACATTAGATGCAAAAAAATATAAATTCTTATAAGAATTAAAAATCGGAAACAGTGTTTTTCTGAAATATTCCTTCTTGAACATTGAAGAAAATTTTAAATAAAAAATACAATTTCTTATCAATGTTAAAGTTGGAATTATTTTAAAACTTATATATGTTCGTATTTTGTATATTAATATTGATTCAATAGTGTCGAACATTTTATTTAAAACTTTCCTCAGTACAAATTGAACCTTAATAAAAAAAGACTTAAAACAGAGTTAATATCAAAAGTTACCATTCTAAAACTAATGAAAATAACAAAATAATGATAACCTTAATGCATTTATTTTATTTTCTGAAATCATTAAATATACATTCTTACTAATTTAATAATGATTTAATGAAACACAAAATTAAAAATACATCGAACGAATAGAAAGAAAATTACATTACAAGAAAGATTTTTACTTTTACTTTTATTATTATTATTATTATTATTATTATTATTATTATTTAATAAACAGAATATCTACATTTTACTATCCACAGAATAACTACACTTTATTATTCATCTTAAAATTTATAATATAAAATATGTTATAATGTTCACTATTTTGGACTAAGAATACTATTGTTTTCTATTGCCGTGTTATTGTCGATAAGATATTAACACATAAACTGCATTGTGACACCTTTTCCAAAAGAAAATTTAACATGAAACTTTAAATATTATAAAAAATGTGATATACAGTTAAAAGTAAATTAAGTTTATACTACTCATATACTTCTGCAGGAATTATTGTCATAATGCAATTTTAAGCAATTTAGAGATATTTAATTCAACCGAAAAATAAAATTAGAACAGGTTTGTTAACCACGCTTGTTTGTATTTTTAGAACTTATTTAAACTTTTCTATTCTTAACAAAATCTATTTATAAAGTAGATATTTGTCCACACATTTAGTATTTATTTTAATATAAAAATAATAATTATACAATAACTGGATATGAAATATGTTTTATTGTTTTTATTTAAAACATGCAACATAAAAACAACAAATATTTAATTTTTTAGAAGAAAGAAATAATATACTACAGATTCTACTATAATTTTGAATTATTGAATTATAAAATAAAACAATTAATTATTTTTTCTAAATAATACATAAAAATAGCCTTTAAATTTATATATATATATATTTTTTTTGGTCAAAGTAATTTTTTATAATGTGATGTAATTATTTGTAATTAAAAATTAGTAATGTAATTATTGTTGTAGTAATTTGTAATTATTTTATAGTAAAACATAAGCTAATTATTTAAGTGTTTTAAGCGAATAAAATTAATTCTCAACTTGTTGTATATAGATTTACTCTGACGTTTTTTATGGCATAAAGTTCTATAACAGCTGTACTTTATGTCAAATTTCATGCACAACTACCTGTTTTTATTTAACCCTTTGACGTGCACGTTCTATTTCATTAGAACAATGACCACGTCCCTTGTGTATATTTCCGTTTTTTTTTTTTTTTTTTTTTTTTTTTTTTTTTACGGTACAAGAAGGCACCAGCCAGCACCATAATATATATAACGTATTTAAAAATGTGTTCTGAAAAAGTACTAATGCTACTCGTATATTTATTTTCAATCTATTTTCTTTAATTAAACAAACATTTTGATCTTATGGGCGTATCTTTGTAAAATATTTCCCCATTAAGGAGTTAAATTTCCATTCTGTAAAAAAAGTAATCCTAAGAGAGTTTTTATTCAAATAAATTTTTAAAAATGTACATAAAAATATTAACGAAATTTACAAAGTCTATTAAACATCTTCATAAGATTATATATATATATGTATTTTAAAATTAAAGGTAATTTTTATTCATGAACTGGGACAAGCAAGTAGCATAAAACGGAAACAAATGGAATTGTAGAGGCCATTTTCAAAAGATTTATTATAATTAATCCCCTGGGAAAGATAGATTATACACATCCAGCTTTTTAATTAAAATATTTGTATTAAAAGAAACTTGTCTGATTCAAATTATTTAATTGAAAAGTTTTTCTTTGAGTAATGTTATTATTTTGAAATAGTATACCACAGAGAGAGTTAAATTTGAATTAAAGGAATAAATAATTTCTTCTTTCAATCTTTTCAGCTGTTCCAAATTTAATACGCATTTGAATTTCGTATTCACACAATTACTTAATTTATAAGTAAAAAATATTTTAATCGCTAGATTTAATCACTGATTTTATTTGAAGATTTTATATCATTACTTAAAATAATACTAATAATAATAATAATTTACACTTAAGTATAGATAATTAAATCATCTATAGCTTATTTGTTTATTTATTTATTTTTTATCCGAAGATACGTTGAAATTAAAATGTAAAAAAAAAAAAAATTATTGTTATTATTATTATTATTATTTAAAATACAATTTTTAAATATACAATTATTTTTAAATCATTATATATTTCAGTGTGATTTATTTATATATATATATGTGTGTGTGTGTGTGTGTGTGTTTATTTTACTTTTTGCAGCGAATGGCAATATTATATCTAAATTATTAAATTTTAGCGGTCGAAAAGATAAAAAATGTCCCTAATGCTAAACATTCAGATAATTATTTATAAAAAATTAAGTTACTTTCTTCGGGGAGGGGGGGGTATGGAATACGGGCCTTTAATTAATTTGAAAGTACAATTTCTATGAATCGCATGAGATCTGAATCACTAAATATTTTTTCTTTTAATAATTTGTACACATATTTTAATATGAATAATTGAAGTATATATAGATAATATGCTTATTTGGTTTAACTTGTTAAATTTTAATTCGAAAATATCTTGAAATTATCCGAATGAATGAAAATGTTTCTTATTTGAATTATAATCTTTTCATATATCCCACTGATTTATAACTTCATCATTGTTTAGTGCTTAATAACTTTTTCAGCATTTGTTGTCGATTTTATCTAATAAATGTACGTCGATTTTTACTCTATTAATTAAATTTTAGAACTCGAAAAATGTTCCAAGCCTTTAAAATTCGGGTATTGTGGTGTTATAGGTGATAGGTGGATTGACTGCACGCGGGTCCTAGGCTTTTGTAGTACCCTGCGTAAAGGGCTTTTCTAGGAGTTTCTGGCTCGTGTGTAATATTCCGATATTCAACTATAGAAATCCATGATAGCTTGTTTCTGATGTAATTAAAAAATTTGTTTAATTTGCAGTTGAATTTTTTTCTAATCGCAAGATTATTTTACTCATTCGATTTGAGGAATTAAATTCAACAACTTTTTCTTAAATGACACAGATATTTGTCTAAAAATAATTTTTAATATTTAATAATTTTAGCTGATCTTTATGCTTCCTGGTATGCAGAAACTGAAAATGAAGACAGTTGTTTTCTATCACGTATAACTTTTTGTCAATGCAGGGTGCATATCTGACACGATTTCATCCATAAATTTTCCGCCAACATAATTTTATCTTTTATAGTATGTTTCCATGATTAATTATAATTAATTGAAGAATTGAAGAAAAAACCTACCAAAAATAAAGAAACTGTATCGGTAGACACCCTGTGTTAAAAAAAAATCTATCCCTGATAAAGAAATCTGGCTTCACTTACTGTTTCAGCACACCAAAAAAACATGTAACAGTTTAAAAAATTAGCTCAAATTTTGCTAATATACAGGGTGTTTATAAAGTCCCGGACCCATTTTGATGTTTAATAACTCATAAAATAATGAAGATATAAACAAACTGATGGCATTTATTGATGGAATAACTCATATATTTTCTTTTCAGGTTTGAATATCTTTACTTTTATAAATATCGTCTGTGCGTGGGGTTAATTTCAGATAATTTCATTTCCCAGTCTAAATATCTGTACTTTTCTAAATATCGTCTGCTTATTAATTGCATTTTTTTCTATTTTGTTTTTTGCAACTATTACAATGTTATGTTTACTTTTGATGTGTTTGTTCTATGTAGTACTTTTGTATGTGATGTTTTATTCGAGCGGCAGTCGAATAATTACCTAAAAGTCAGAATTACAACCGCAATAGCCTCTGTGGATGCCGACATGCTTGCCGCTACCTGGCGTGAAATTGACTATCGACTTGATATTCTCCGTGCGACGAAAGGGGCACACGTGGAAGTTCATTGAACAAATTTAAATGTAAATACAATGAAATACAACTGTCAGTTTACAGAAATGTATGGCCCTCTAACTTCCAGAATTTTAGAATGTAAAGTTACACAAGATTTTTTTCCCAATGTTCATTGAAAGTTTAAACACAAGTTAATTTGCAACATCATTGAATTTCACCTTTCAAGGAGTCAGAAATTCTTTAACCTTAAATAACGATGCATTTAGGTATGTTCATCTTTACTCTTCGAACACATACAATGTAAGGAAAGCATTGTAGTCATGAAAATATTCCACTATGAGATTTTGGTGTTTCTATATGTTTTGTTTCACTGAATTCACTTTTACTACTTTGATGTGTGTATATATATATTGAATGAACACGATAATGTCTAATTGCTTTATTCAATTAATCTCTAATTTTGTAAATATACTATAGGTTCCTGTCAAACGATCTGCAAAGATTTTGATGAGCACAGCACTTATAGATTTTTTGCAGAAACACAAAGCAAAATTCTTTGTTATTATGGTCTATGGACTCAAATTATTTAAAATATAATAGTATCTAAAACATTATTCAATTGCGCTAAATAACAATAGGTATATTATAAGTGCTCATCATAAGTCAGAATTTTTACAGATTTTTCTATACATAGACACAAACTGAATTTCTTTATTGTTATGACATACGGACTCAAATTACTTGAATTGTTATTGGCTCTAAACGTCTTGGCTGATTCAGTTGAATTTTGTGGATATGTTATAGGTCACTGTCTTATAAACTATATATATTTTCATGAATATAGGACGTATAGTTCTTTTACAGGGAATAAAGAAATGTGTAGGTTTTTATCATTCCTGTATAGGGACTCAAATTATTTGAAGAAAGTATGCCTTTAAACTCTACCTTCTATGAAGATAATATTTGGTATATATATATATATATATATTGCAGTTCTTTGTCGCAAGAACTATATAAAATATTTTAAGTGTAGGACTTCTAACATTTTTAAGATATATTAAATAGAATTTTTATACATTATGGGTTATTAGTTCAAAGTACTTGAATTTCGTTTTGATAAACATTAAATTATTTACAGAAAAAAAATGTATTTTACATTTTTTTTTTTTTGATAATTATGATAATAATAAGAAATCGATGCGTGTATTACTTATACTTTTTTACGATCAAGTACCAATTAATTAACACATATAACGTTGTATTGAGGCTCTACATATGACGTTCT
This sequence comes from Salticus scenicus, assembly GCA_963930645.1. Taxonomy (NCBI): domain Eukaryota; kingdom Metazoa; phylum Arthropoda; class Arachnida; order Araneae; family Salticidae; genus Salticus; species Salticus scenicus. Next base: position 45,664,144 of record OZ005656.1, on the reverse strand, counting down.
ATAAATGATCTTAAAGGGTCTAAAATTTATACATGTTTTAAAATTTTATTATATAATGATCGTTACTAGAAATTGTTTGCTTAAAATTTATACTGAGTTTCAAAACGCATAAAATAAATCGTTATACATAATTACATAATAAAATAATATACAAACCAATATTACATTACCGTCTATAGGACAAACATTTGAAATTGAAAATATATTCTCAAACACTCTATTGTACTTTTCACTTTTTATTATTTACTGAATTACAGGATGATTCAAATTACTATAACCACCTGATAACTTCTAAATGTTAGGCATTTCACATGGAAGTATTCGAGAATCATTATAGAATTGTGGAAAATATAGAACTATTAAAACATTATTATGTGAGCTGTAATAATTTATTTTAAATATCTAAAAATGTATTTTTCTTTATAAGTCATCTAAGTGAATTTAGGAAACACTATGTATATTTGAATAAAAACATTATATGCATTTTATTAAAATATTTTGCTTCTATTACACTACGTTTTGACATGGTATAGTCATATTTTTATAATCACTTATTTTAGCCTGAATAGTGTGTTTTTTTAATATGTGTACTTTAGTCTATACCAGGAAATTATTATTCTATGTATTAGAAAACACTCGAAAATATTTTGTTAAGAATACTTTATTCGAGTATTGGGTTGTTCATCAATAAAAAAGGAACTCAAGATTATTTTGACAAGAATACTTGAGAGAAACTTAACAAAGAACATTTTCAGAACTTCCTTAGTAAGAATAGATATAAAAAGAAAAAAACTAGTTAATATAAGAAAAAAGGATTTTTTTTCTAAGGTTTTTTTTTGTTTTTTAATACATATTCAAATCTTTTAAATATGGTAAAACAAGATTATTAAATATATGCGCATTTCTCAAAAAGTTAAGGAACATTTTTATTTTATTTTATTTCTACTTATTTATTTACTTATTTATTTATTTTATTTTATTTTATTTTTTATGGCTGACAGTTTAAACAATATAGATAATTTCAATAAAATTAAACCAAATTAACATTATGCATTTTGTCGCTGATTTCAAAAATGATTGTAATTCAAATTAGTCTAATTTTGAGATAATCTGACAATCGTTATCACCTTGGTGTTCTCAGTGTGCTGCACGAATTATGAAGTTCACAATATACTTCAATATTACGTAAAATTCTTTCCATTGAGGAATAGTATCGTTATAAAGACTTTATGGATCTCACTTAGGCATGCTTCAATATGAATTCATGGTCTTATTTTTGTCAAAAGATAAAAAAATTTATGCAGTCCTTTGATAGATTAGCAATGACTTGGAGACTAATGAAGAAAACTAAATAAATAAATAAACTAAACTTGTATACTTTCGTTTTTCTTTTCAGTAAATAGTAATTTAATCATCCATATGTAGGGATGTAACAGATGGTGATTTTGCAGGATATCGAACATGTAGAACTCTGTTGCCTGCTGGATACGGATATGCAATCCAGCAAAATTATTATTAAAAAAAAAATACATTTTTAATGCATCAAGGATTTAATAAAATCACATTTTGAAATGCTTGTTGTAGGGTAGGTGCTCCAGTGATTGGTATATTCCAGTAATTGACATCTATCCCGAAATAATTAATAAATAAGAAAAATAATAAAATAATATATTTTACATATAAGAATTTTAACATTTTATGTCAAAAACTGGAGCACAGTGTGCTAATAACTGGTAAAATGAATAACTAGCAGTTTCAAACAATATAGGGGGCCAATTACTGATAAAATGAAAAACTGGCAGTGTCAATTTCTGGAATATTGAGTGGGTGTCAAATAAAATTCATTAAAAAAAAATAATTGTTTTCAAATGTATATATTTTAACATATATGTGGCTCTGAAAGTTTTTCATGCCATATGTACTAACTTAAGATTTCTAAAAATATTTTCTGGTGACTAGAACATCAAAAACATCAGCGATTGCTCTAAAAGTGTCAATCACTGGTGCACTTACCCTACCTTAACTTTTGATGGTTTGTATAACTTAATTTTTATACATTTCCAGAATTATAATTTTATAATTAATTTACTATTAAGAACATGTTAAAAATGAATCAAGCTGATAAATTGCTTTTCTTTCACATATTCTAAGAAAAGTCCATTTTCAAACACATTAACCTGCATGTAATCTATCTTACAATATATCCTATTGCAGACCGATTACATAAGTATGAAATATATCACTAGATCTATGCGCTTTAACTGGAGATAAGTTCTACTGAATTTCGATTTTTGATAGATTTTTTTTCCCCGCAGTATAGCTGACATATTTCGGAGATTAATATATATATATATATATGTCTTGGGAAAAAAAACAGAAAAGCGAACTCTAAGAAATCAGTAGAAGTTTAAATAGCTAAAGGCATAGATTCTCGCTTTTTGTAATAGTTTAGATAAAAATTATAAAAACTGAAGACTTTAGTAACAGTATTTTTACTTTCTCTTACCCATAAGGTAGAAGAAAGTATTGTTTTTGGGTCAAATTTTCGAATGCGAGATTTTTTTATATTTACACGTTTTGAGGTACCCTGAATACGAAAATCATGTTTTTAACAAATGGTCTGTGTGTATGTCTGTGTGTCTGTCTGCATGTCTGTGTGTCTATCTGTTATCAGCATATCTGAAAAACAAATTATGGCAGAAAGTTCAAACTTGGTATTCTAAATGTGTATCATATAGGGATGCTACAGTAAGCTTTTCGTTAAGATCAAGCTAATGGTTTGTGTACAGGGACAATCAAGAGAATTCCAATACATTACGTCTATGGGGGAAATTGCAGGAAAGTACAGTTTAACGTCTATAGACTGCACTAAACCAAATGAAACGAATATATATATTTTGTAATAGAGATAGTTAACTGGAAATTTTTTTTTGTGTATGTAGGAGCCTCGCCTCCCCCTCCCCCCTCGGCGGGGAGTCCCCCCTTGAGAGGAGTAAATTTTCATGATGGGTATCTTTCAAAAGAGCTCGCCAATACCTTTAAAACGAATGGTTGAACCATCGATCTGCGATAATTTAAAACAAAGTTATCGATTTTTTTTTACTTTTAACGAAAAAAAAAACTTAGAAAAAAAATCGCATTTTTTTTTTTTTTTTTTTTTTTTTTTGAGAATAAAATGGACTTTTTTTTGGATATTTGGTGTTATACTACTTCTCTAATATGGCAATCGTCTGCATTATCGTGAAAGATAATTTTTTTAAATAATAATTTTAATGAATTATTTTTTAAAAACAGACTTATTTTTTAATAACCGAATTAAATTCTGTATAAATGTAGGTGCATTAATGAAACGGGGGGTTGAGGGGGGTGGTAGCCCCCCTCACACAGAACTAATTATCATATAAAACTCTTCAGAAGCCTAATATGAATTGTTTAACATAGGTTTACATAACAGTACTCGTTATCTTACCTATTAATCTGCAACCTGTATTTATTGTATTAAATTTCAGGGTAAGAGAAAGTCGTTTTAGTGGCACACCAGATTATTTCTAATATGTTTGTTTCCTAAAAATTGAAAGAAATTTTATTTCCAACTGTATGTCTTGCGTATTGAGCATAAATATATATATATGTCTAAAATATTAGAATTCAAAGTGTGAATATGATTTCAATTTGTTTATCTGTCTGTCCGATAGTCTCTCTCCCTATCTGTCTGTCTCCGGCCCCCAGCATCCGTTAAAGTGTATTAATATGAGTGTTGTGTATATGCCATAAAATGTATCTGTGTTTTAAAAGTTTTGTATTTTTTAATTAAAACATCACTTAAAAGCAAAAATAAATATATAAATGAATAAAACGAAAAATGTCCAAACGTTTATGGTAGATTGTCATGTAAATTAGTATGAAATTTCATAATAAAGAAAAAAATTTCTTTATGCCAAAAAGCCCAGTTTTTAAAAATTGCATCAATTATTATACACTCATAAAAAAAAAAAAAAAAAAAAAAAAAAACTGAATTGAATGAAATGAATTACGCAACAAGCATTTTTGGTTACTGGTAATTCGACAAATTGGTACAACTTGTGGGTTGGTCCATAACCCTATTTGGCGATTTTCTTTTGCCGCCGTTTTGAACGACAACTATGTCATTCTGGATATTTTGCAACATTTATTTACGTTTGAAACGCAAGGCAACAGCTTTTGAAAATCACATTTCGCCATAATCACCGAAAGAAAATTGCCAAATAGAGTAGTGGAACAACCTGTAAGTTTTTCTGACAAATTTAAACTAAAGAAAAATAAATTTAATTTTCAAATTTAGTAAAAGCTTGTAAATACCATTTAAATACATGTAAAATAATATTTTTAAAATTTTATGCGGAATCTCACCTTTGTAATAATGGTAGGCATATTTATAAATACATTAATTTTTATAATTTTTCTCCTTCCTAACCCCCTTAATAGGTCCAATTTTCAAAATTTTCTACAGCTAGCAAACATATATACCACGTTTAAAAGCATATTTATGTACAGTCGAACCTCGTTAACGTAAATCTCAAGGGTGATAAAACATTTGTTCATGTTATCAATAGCTCATGCTATCTGTAACTAATCTTCATATAACTAAACTAATCTTCATTTTGACGAGAATTGTGGAAACATTTCATGTTAATAGTAGTTCATGTGAACAGTGTTCACGTTAATGAGGTTCGACTGTATCCCTTAAATAGTAGATTTTTTTTTTTTTTTTTTTAATACGCATACCTCTAATTTTTTTCTATTTGAACCTAAACACTTTTTAGCAAAATATCAGCTTTACGGGATAAAGTTAACACGTGCCGAATTGACGAGAAAATCCCAATATAGAATTCGTATCGGATTTCATAAAAAAGAAGAGAAAAGAAAAAGAAGAAAATTTCTCCCATTTAAGGGAGACCTTGATATACATATATTATTTACAAAGCAGCATTTAAATATATAAATCTAAATAAAAGAAGTATGTAAAATATTTACTGTTGTAAGTAATTATTTTACTCAATAGTTAGAATACTCAAGTAGATTATTCAAGTTTATTTTAATGTTCTTTATATTCTGATTTAAATAATTACCTAAACTCAAAAGGAAATTGCGCCCTATTATTAACAATTTTCTTTTTCGAGTTATTGAGCAGTAGACTATTCACAATGCTTTGAGTTTTTTATACGACTTACAGAATTCTTGTACGTTTGCTGAAAGTAGAACATGTACTTTAGCCGAAACTATATAATTTTTTAGTCTAAAATAGTACTAAATATAACAATTAAATAACTACTCTTATTCTATAAAAATATAAAAAAATAACATATATTTGTCACTTTTATAAAATATTGAGATAAATTAATTCGTATGACTCATATAGACAAATAACAAATTTATAATATTATAAAAGGTAAATGTTATTTTTATTATTGTTTTATTATCTAAAATAAATAAATCTATCAAAATAAAATTTATAAAATTTGAAATAAATTCGTAATCGGAAACATATCTAAAACATAATAAAATCACATAAAAGGTATAACAACTACAAAAAATATATTCATTACAGAAAAGAAAAAAAAACTATATTTTTCAAACGAATAAATTTAAGTGGGTTTTAATGATTTTTATTAATGGTTAAAAATGATTAAATATTCTGCATAAATTAATTAATAAAAATATTCCTATAAATATGTTATTTTATCTCTATTTGTAAAATAAAAAACAGAAAAATACTTCTTATAATCTTAAATTTAAATCTATAAATTAGTGAGAATAAGACAAAGGTATTTTTTATCCAAAAATTAATCAAATCACAAAAGAATAAAAATATTTTTTCTTTTCAACTACAATTACGAGGGGTCTCTAATAGCATTATTTTCTCCGATAATAATTTAATTTATGTCTGATTCAAGCCAAGTTAGAACTGGAATATAATAGAATCCTGTATGTCATATTCATTGGCAGAAATGTTCCAGAAGGTCCTTCATGATTTTAATTTAATTTTCTTCACTACTTTTATGCAAAACTTGATTAATCACTGTCCCAGAAATTGGATTAAGCGCGAGTTATTTATTTTCTTTCAAGTTAAAAATAAAAGGAAATCTATCATGAAATCAATAATTTCTTTTCAGCAATAAATATATTTGTTTTAGGCTGATAAATAATTATAAACTTTACTTAGTTCATAGTTCATATATAAATTTATTTAAAAAAAAAAAAAAAATGTTCTTGCTATTTATTTATAAAAATGGTATATACCAGCACGATGATAAGGTTAATTTTAGTTAACTCAACAGAATTTTTTTTTTCTAAAACACAAGAATGGACAACAATTTTGTCGCCTAAAATATCTATAAACCATATTTTTTTCTATTTATAATAAAAACCTATTGTGTTGAGTTTTCTTTTACTTTCACGAAATTTTGATAGAATTGTTACCTTAGAGTATTTAAAATAAAACTGTTACTGTTAATTTTGCAAAAGAACATTAATAATTGCATTAAAAACAGGCTTCATAAATACATATCTTAAGTTAATTTTTACGTTTGTTAACCAATTTAAAATTTTTACCACAAATCATAAAATTGGAGGTGGAGGTTGGACAGCTAAATTTTCATCGGTTGCCAGAATCATAAATATAACGTTTTTTAAAAACTGAAAATATTTAATTAGGTATCTGTTTTCATATATATATATTTAATTTTAGTATATTTCAAAATTTTCTCTAAAAAAAGTCATAAATAATATTCTTCTACTGGTGTCGAAAAATTATGTTAATGTTGTTTTATAATTTAAATAATGTTGAACTAAAAGTATTTAATACAGGTTTATTGCTTCATTAATTTTAACTATCTATTTCAAAATAAAAATAAATTTATTAATTTGAAAATAGTATATAACAACGTGTATACTACAGCACTTTCATCAGCAACATTCCACTTTTTTTACTGGTTCGCTGCTCCAGCACAATCAAAAGATCGATTAAAAAGTAAATGATTAAATTCGGATGGTCCGTGGAACGAATAGAAATTATATTCATTATTGAACGACCACGAAATTTACCAATCAATCACTCCAATTGAATTCATTATTTGTTTTTATATCTATCGGCTGCATAAACGTCCTAGGCCCTCCGTGACCGAGTGGTTATGTCATCATACTGCTAATCGCCTTCGAGCGTAGGAGAGCGGGTTCGATTCCTGCGCTGGCCCTGGGTGTTTTTCCAATTATTCGTCCTGTAACTCTGCCATGTGCTATCTGTCCTTATCTGATGAAGATTTATAAGCGACTTAAAGTCCGAGTCAATCATACAAATCGGATGTATAGGTGTTATAAATAAACGCCCTAAATGCGGACGAGTCTTGATACCCGCAGGCCAGTTTATTCTCATGTCCATACTAGTTCGAGTGACTAGTGATGCTTTTGATTCACTTATAACACTCTTTTATGCAACATATGATACACGAAAGTATTTGTATAATTTATATACTCAAAATATTAATCCTTTTAGGTAAAGCAAAACTTTTTAGAAAAATTTAAATGAATTAAATAGTTTGTATATTACAATAATAATTTAAAAATTTAGTTAAAATGTATAAACATTTATAGGAGCAATATGTTAATTTACGGTTCTATTGCAATTTTTACTGCTTATTTAAGACTCTTTTGCAATATATGTATACCTAGATAGATAGACAGATATAGATAGACAGATATAGATTTATCAGTAGATATAAATGTACAGTTATAATACGAAATTTGAAAAAAATAAATTCTTATAAATAGTTTTACTTCTTTATACAAAGTATAAGGAAGTATAGTAATCCCGATTTGCGAAATGGATTTTTATTTAGCATAGCTCAAAAAGGAATGATCGTACAATGTTGCAAATTTATATGTGTCACTGTCATGATGTTTCGTTGTATACCTGCAACATTGGTTTTAAGACAAGCCTCCGTTTCAGAGATATCAACGATTTTACGCGGGTTTTCGTGACGTCTGTACGCAAGTATGTAAGTGTGTCTCGCATAACTCAAAAGCGGTTGGAAGTAGAACGTTGGTATATAGCTTTTTTTATTATAAGTTGTGCACCTCCATTTTTGAATTTCTATGACTTTCCGTTTTGGAGATATTTAGGAAAATTATATTCATAATGACCAAAAATGCAAAGGTTTTGAATGTTATATTTGATCTACCATCATAGAAATTTTAAAAGAATCTAATGATAGAGCCAGTAATGATATCGTTATGAAAATTGAAAACTTTTTGCATGTAGAAAGTTATGCTTAAATACATAAGCAGGTTCTAGCCGAAGAATGCATTTTATTTAATGCATATTAAGCCCGTAATGGTATTCTTACGAAAGTTGTCGACATTTTTACATATAGAAAATAATTCTTAAAGGAATAAGCAGGTTCTAGTCTCCGAATGCGCTTTATTTAATAAATATTCAGCTCGTAGATAGAGCCCATAATGTTATTGTTATGGACGCTGTCGACATTTTAGCGTGGAAATATTAATTCTTTAAGACAGAAGCTATTTTCAATCGACGAATGCAATTCATTTAATAAATATTCAGCCCGTAGATAAAGTTTGTGATGATCAGGAAAAAAAAAAAGTTGTTGGCATGTTAGCACATAGAAAGTAAATTTTAAAGACACAAGCAGGTTCTAGCCCGTAATGATATTGTTATGAACGTTGTTGCTATTTTTGTGTGCAGAAAGTAATTCTTAATGATATCTGTAGGTTCTAGACGACAAATGCTCTTCCTTTAATGAATATTCAGCCAGTAGCTGTATTGATATTGACACAAAAAAATATTCTCGATATTTTAGCGAGTAGAAAGTAATTCTCAAAGAATTAAGCAGGTTCTAGTCGACGAATGCACTTTATTTAATTATTATTCAATAAACAGTTGATTAAATCCAATAATCGATTAATATTCTTGAAACAATCCAATGAAATGATCATTTTTACTACAGAAATCAAATAAACATGGTTAAATACACTACGGAGCATAAATTCCGCTAAATCATGAACAGCCAAATATTTCGAAGTCTGAATGTAATTTGAATTCATCGAAAGTATTATCAGTAATTTATGAAAAAGTTAGTTCTGCGTGAAAAACCAATGCATCATTACAGAATTTCTAGAACAAGACTCATATTGAGGTTAGAGTTTCTGAATTTTGTGAATCCCGTACTGCCACTTTTCGTTATATTTGAATGCCTATTTTGAGGTTAAGTTAATAACCACTTTCGTGAAAATAAAAAAACTTTCATTTGTTTCCACTTTTACTACGTATAGAAAGTAAAACATAAAGAAATGGGTAAGTTCTAGTCTACAATCCTCGACAATCACTTTTCATTTTTTTTTTTTTTTTTTTTTTTTTTTTTCAGTTCTTGCGAGTCGTGTCGAAAAACTTAGTTCTGCGCCGTAAACCAATGAGTTTTCCCGGAAAAATCCAGAACTTTTTTTTACTGAAGTTAGAACTTCTAAACTTTGGTAAACCTAATCTACAAATTTTTGCTAAATTCAGTCGCCAAGTCGCCAAATTCAACGCCGAATCGTCAAATTTGATGTCAAGAACAAAAATCTACTCTGGCTATTAACTTGGCGACTTGGCGAGATTAGCGATAACAATTTGCGGCAGTTATTGTTTCAAGATAGCCAAAAACACTTTCTAATTTTAACTGAATTTTTTAACTTAATTGTTTTGATGAAAATTATCGTTTCTCACCACTTATTTTTTCCAAAGAGAAAACAACTGGTCCATCTATACTCGAATGGTTTTCATTGAACTCTAAGCTGTACCTTTGTCTTACACAAACATGTCAATGCTTTCATAACAATATATATATTCCTATGATTGTATAAGGAAGCCATGTGGTGTCCAGATTTTTTTTTTCCTTATAACAGATCATTTAATCATTGATTTTTAAATAACTTTAAACTATCAATGATATTATTACAATTTTTGTTCAAAGTGTTTTATTACGCTGAATTTATCCAATTATCTTATATTTATTTCTTAAATAGCAGATTTCTGAAAAAATACATTAACACAATATACATAAATATTTCTGTAATATCTTTAAGATGTAAAATATGTAACCTTCAGACGCATTTTTTTTTCTATAAGTGTTATTGTGATTACTGATTTCACTTTTAACTTATTTCTAAGAATAATGTTTTGAAAGTAGATTATGGTAGATCCGCTCCTTTTACTGCGATAGAAAGCAAAAATATTGTTTTAAAATTTCGTGAAATATACCTATTATTATAGCCCGTTATTGAACTTTGTATGTATTCCCCGATCTCATAATCGTACATAGAATAATTAAAAAACTCAATTATTATTATTATTATTATTATTATTTAATAAGAAATATTCAGTACTCTAATTCGGCAAAAGGTACAAGTATAAGTTTGTTTCAAATACATAGATTCCAATACGGGAAATTTCTTCAATTTTTTAACGTCCATGCTTCACTTCAAACTTATTGCATTTATGAGGTTTTGATTGAAACGTTGTTCATCTGCTCAGTACATTTTATTGTTTCTTGAAAAGTCAAATAATGAAATTATTTTTGTGTGAATAAGAAAATTTCTTATTTTGCGCAAATAAGAAAATAATTTTTTATTGCTTTATTGATTTTGTTAGTCTATTTAATGCTTGAGTATTTCCACTATTACTTATACCATTTTTTATATTAGCTAGATTCCAGTTAAAATGCGTATTTATTTCTGGCATCCATTTTTTTTTTTTATGATATATAATAGAAAGTATATAAATCCAATAATATTAACAAATAATTTCGGTTGATATGCATTGAAAATACGATAAAAAAAATGTTTTTGTAACCTTTTTTTTTTTTTTTTTTTTTCTACATAGACTGACTTTTTCTCCAAGCTAATAAGTAGAAAACTTTGAATAAATATCATAAAAGGCAAGAACTCAAAACAGTTGCCGCTTTATTTGCAGCACTTGTGCCTACTTTGTTCGTCTGACGTAGTATTGTGTCTTCTTTCGACTCGGAACAATTGTTGCAAATTCTTGCATTTTATGGCGTTTATTCAAAATTTTGTACTTATTACTTTAAAACGCTAGTTCCGTGGTACTTTTTTATAATTTTTCTCAAGCTGTTTACATTGCTTAAGAACGTTTATTTATTTCTCAATTAGGGCTGCATAGAAGTATCTAAATATACTACAGAATAAATAAACTACTAATATACTACAGAAAAAATGCAAGAACTCGAAACAGTTGCGGCTTTGTTTGCAGTACTTGTGCCTACTTTGTTAGTTTGACGAAGGATCGTGTCTTCTTTCGACTCGAAACAATTATAGCGAATTCGTGTATTTGATGGTGTTTATTCAAAGTTTTGTACTTATTACTTTTAAACGCTAGTTCCGTGGTGCGTTTTTATAATTTTTTTCAAACTATTTACATTGCTTAAAAATGTTCATTTATTTTTCAATTAGGGCTGCGTAAAAGTATCTAAATATACTACAGAATAAATAATGGTGATTTAAACAAAATAAATATTTGTTTAAATCAAAATATGAATTTAATTATAAATTCATTAAGAAGTTATGTTAATATTATTTCGTTTGTGTTATTTAAAGAAAGAATATTTCTAATGAATTAAAGTTTCAAACATTTCCCCATGAAAAGTTATTCAATCTATATATATATAAGCTTTAAATAAGTGGGAAAAGAAAATAACTTGTTACAAAATTTTAATTTAAAAAATTTTCAAAGTTAATTATTTCTAGCATGAATTCGAATTATCTAGTTTTAATTATTTCAATTGGCTCATTCACTGCGTGACAGTATTTTATTAGTAACTCGAGGGTGTTTGAATAAGCTTTCGATTTATTCAGGCGAGATTTAATATTGTGATTATTGGGTAAAAAAATTATATGAAGTTTCGTAAAGTAATATTTTTTCTTTCTTTCTTTTTTACTTTTCTTAAGTTAATATATAGTTATTTTATGGGAAAGCTAACCTTAAGGTACTATTTTCATACAGCAACATAAAACCTGGTAGCAAATAACATCAGAATAGAGTAATAAAAATTTAGTTTATGAATGACGTGACTAATTTTGTACATATATTATTTAAACATATTTAATTTATTCAAAATTATAAAATACCTAATAAAAATTAGAATACAAAAATAAAATTTAATTTCAATTTAATTCTCACTCAAGTTATTTTATTTAATCTAAAATATATCAAAATCTCTTTCTTATAAATACCAGTTCATTCATTTAAAATAATACAAACTTCCTTTTATTATATCTTAGAGATTTATTAAAAGCGTAATTTATTTATTTCTCTTAAGCAAAAGCAGATAAGAATTTTAATTCATCAATTTTATCTATTGTGTCGTCTGCTTAATAAAATTTCTTTAAACCACTCACGGCCGATAATTATTTTTCCCTGTCTTGGTGTCTCTTTGTAACGGTCGTTGCTTAGCAGGCTTACTTATGTCATTATTTAAGGTCAATGTTTTCAACTGTCTGTTCAATTTAAAATTGTGTTATTAAACTAACATTAGAACAAAGAAATAATTGTTTAGCACAACTGGCGATATTTTCTTTAAAGCACTACTTTATCTGGTAAACAAATATATTGACTCATTCTGCTATTTTTCACTAATAATATATCAATAGAAAAAATGTGCTCTCTCTTAGAATTTCAAACGTTTTCAAATGTTCATTATGGACCTTGGATTTTCCTCTACTGATGTTCTCTATACTATATACTTTTACGCGTTCTTACAGAAATTCACTAAAATGTGTAATATTTAATGCGTATGCCCCATCTTCTTGAAAGATTTTAATTAATTTTATTTATAGACAGGAAAAGAAAACTCCTTTTCAAATGTCAAACTTGGATTTAGACAGACCGATCCAAAAATGAATATATATTTTTATAATTTTTCTTATGACCTTTTCAATGCACAATATTTATTTTGCATTTATTATAATTGAATTTATTTTCAGTTTTTTAACAGAACAACAACAATATAAATAAATAAATAAATAACGAAAGTATAGGAATTGTTCTACAATATTACAAATTTTTGGAATGAGTGAAACATTTATTCTTGCGTATATATATATATATATATATATATATATATATTCAGTCATTATTATTATTATCAATTACATAAATCTAAACATTATAGAAGTTTAAGATAAATGGATAATAATTTATATAAAATGTTCCCTAGAGTGAAATAAAATAACCTACCTTTCTTCTAAATGACAATCTAGAATGAAGCTTTTTTTTTTCTTTATAACAAATGTTAAATGCGTATATATATATTTACATCCTTTTTTTTTTTTTTTTTTTTTTTTTTTTTTTGTACTTTAGTTCAATGATGCCAAGATTTTACCCCAAATTTCTTTTAAAAATATGTATTAATTAATAAACTTTTTGGTCAATTTTAGTAATTTGTAATTTATAATGTCAGGAAACACAGATTTTCATGCTATTATCCCTTTTGCATAGTTAAAAGTTCAACTAAAAATTCAGTCTATATTGACTATATCTTTCCAGGGCAGCTGATTATAGGGACAATTATCCTTACGCCGTACAGACTTCCGAAAAATTGAACATACAAGGAAATATATATATTTGTAAAAAACAGTAAAGCACAGAAAAAGCCAAAAGGAATCAAGTGTATAAAATGTTTAAAAGGTTCCTACCCCCCCCCCCCAGCCCCCCCCCCTCCAGTATCTAGGGGAAAAACTCCAGTTTAAGAAAGCGATGAACAAACAGAGATGCTCCGCTTTCATCGCCACACCATGAAAAAAAAAAAATAATAAATAAATAAATCCGCCAGGCAGGAATATCGACTATATGGAGTCTGTAAAGATGAGCATATAGGGATAATGGTAGCTCGACGGAAAGTAGTCGCAGCGTTGCTTCTGGGATTATCAGGGAAATTAGAGATGTTATTACCCCATGTTTTTTCTTTTGTTATTTCCTTTAGCTATAGCATATGCATGACCTTGAAAGTCAGATTGATTTTGGAAGAGGCGGACTTGTAACTTATTTGCTGATATAGAGATTGGTTGGTATGGCATTCTATGTTATCCAGCTCATCCGCCTTTACACTCCGCCAGGGGGTGTGTATTGTTACTCGTCTCCGTGGCATTCTCAAGGTACACGTGCATGATGCTACATGAGTAACAATTTTGCAGCATGAAAAAAATTTTACTAATGTATACAAATTATGTTTGTTAAGCATATATTTATTAATTTGACAGAGAAATATATTTTCATTTTATTTTTCTTTTATCTTTAATATTATAGCTTAATATATACAGTTGGCAGCATATATATATATGTATAGTTTAATCGCTAATTTGTATCACCAACTTGCTTTTTTATAATAGCATGAATACTAAGATCCTGACTACACAATTATTTACTTAACAAAACAGTATTACGTGCACATATTTTAAAGACGAATTATTGCTAGCACTTCTATAATTTTGCTGACGACTGTATATCTTCTATTTCTAAAAATACTTTTTTTTTAATCGTAGGATAAATAAATAAATATTTTGAAAAGGATTTAAAAGTAAAATAAATGATTTTTATAGCTATTTTTATTCAATGTTAGGCATAAAATTATTAATACTTAAACTTATTAATTTTGAGTTTAACTTTGCATTAATTATGTACTGATAAGTATAAAGGATTTAAGTCAATATTCTTGATTTTTCAGGAGACGAAAAATAAAGTTAAACAAACTAAAAACTAATCAGAAGAATCGATTAGGGAAAAGGGATTATGTTGATTTATATCCTTTATACCATTCAGTGATTGTCAACCTTCATTTAATAAAGGGAAAAAATTGAATTAAATATTTTATACCAAAGTTTAATGCTAAATTTCTCACTTGAATCTTTTTTTACCAATGGATTTTCTCAAAGACTAAATGACATGGATTTAAATCCTTTATACCAATCGATGGAGAATTTTTTTCTGAGTCTGACTATGTACTTAACTCAAAATCGACATTTTTGGACTTAAATCCTTTGTAATTATCAGTACAGAATTTTGCTACAAATTAAGCAGATTTTGTTTTAATGTAGAATAATATTTTATAATGATTTTTTGGTTAATTTATAAATTTTAAAATTTGCTCTGTAACTGAAAAATAATGATGATTTTGAATAAGGGTATAATCTATATGCTGATCTCAGATTTTTATGTATACAAAACTTTAATATACCAACAAAATATTAACGACAACATCAATAAAGTATCTGTATTTTAATTATTTCTTACTTTATAAGTCCATAATTTTTCAGAGAGATGCTAATGACTGTCATTAAGCAAGATTAAATCTTCATTATTCATTTGGTTGCTATGATAAAGATATTTTCAATTTATCATTAGTGTGCACTCGGTAATTAGTTTCGCCTTTGAAAAATGACAGAGTCATTTGTTTAGTTCTAGTTTTAGTTTAATAATCTTTTTTCTTCAAGCATATGAAGTACTATTAATTATGATATACTAGTTCATATAGTTTTTAATTTCTTACATAGATAATATTTGCTTATGCAATTCTTCTCTTGGATTTATATAACATAAAGTTTCATAGTATAAGAAAATTCACTAATAAGTTTTCGAAATTTTAATATCCTGACGATATATTGTTTAATAAATTTTGAATAAAGGTTACTCTATCTAAAAATGCATTTGATGATTTAAAAAAAAAAAGTATTGAAAAAATACATAGTGATTAATGTTATTCATTCAACTGCTACGTTTAAATAGCTAAGGCATTTTCTACTGATTTTTATTATTATTAATTAATCAGCTATATATATATATATATTAATCGAAGCGGTTTATGGTGTGATCATGTATTTTCGTGTAATTCATGCAATATGAATAGTAGTCTCTATTAAATTTTACCATGCATAAATAAGAAATACATGCATTCAATAAGCTGAAATTATATTAACATATTCGAATATGATTATTATGTTTAACTTTCATAGAAACCAGGATATTTCGATAACGACAATATCGAGGTGCACCTCAGAACAAGATTTGGCACCAAAAATTTCGTACAGTAATCTTTGTGATATTTTTCTACTATTTAGAAATTTAAAAATCATTTCTATTTAACAGTTATAAAGTTTAACAAATTATACAGTTAAAAAATTAGATGCAATTATTTTCGGTAAATGTACATTTAAAAGTAGGCATTTTTTAAATTAAACAATAATTTCATTAAAAAAACTCATAAATTAGCAAACCTTCGTCTTATGTTTGTTTCTAAACTTGACTGCTTTGCTCATTTGAATTATCTTCATGCCAAAATCTTTTGATGAAAAACCTTAAAAACATCCGAAATAAAATCTGTGGAATTAAATAATTACTATTAATGCATTGGTGAGAGACCGGTGTAAAAAACAAATATAGTGCAGAAATTTGGCACAATGACCAAAATCAACATGGAAGAATAAAATCCATCCAAAGGTTTACAAATTGAAGGAAGATATCGGACAATCTCAAATGCAGAATTATTGGTCCTAATGGAATAATACCAGTCAATATCAGTCTTTAAAGTCAGAGCAAACAATTTCATTTCATCCACCCTAACAGCACATCTTCTCCCCCCAGGTTATCCATAGGATATCCTGTGGATACAAAGAATCCAAGGGGCATCCACAGATTTGGGGTATGTGTGCTATTAGGAAAATGACCTACTATTTCGATAGAAAATTATGTTTCCTCACAAAACACGTAATCGATTTCTTAAATAATTTTTATTACAATTTATCCACCTGTTAATATTCAAAACTTAAAAATAAACTTAAACAAACTCCCGCTTTTAAATGAACAAAACACGTCTTTAAATGAACAATGATGTATACTGAATGCTTTCAAATGGACGATGGAACATCCTGTGCATTTACAGTTAGTTTTAATAGTAATTTCATTGGTGATAAAGCAATATCTCTGAACAAACGAAATAACACATTTCCTGCAGAATATTACCTTTATTATTATCAATTAAATTTACAGTTATCTAATTAATGATTGTGACATAATTAAAAATATGCAATAGATTTCTTTTAGCAGCATAATGAATGACATAGTATAATATTTGTTAGAACATAGAACATTTTACAAAACATAAATCATAAAAAAGAAAATCTACCGGAAAAAGCTCTCTTAAGTGTAAAATATTTTTATCTGTATGGTATCTCAAATTCACAGGTGTGTTACTTTTAAGGTATTTAATGTAGGTAGATAGAACAGACACAAGGAAATTTTTAATTTGCATGAAGTTTGCCAATAAATATCACCAATAAATAATCGAATTAAATAAATATAAATGAATTTTATTAAATGTTATTTTTAAATATCCCGATTTATAATTCAAATACTTTAAACATATGAAATATGATTTTTTTAAATTCGTTATATTTCATAAATTCATATATTTGGTCTTACTCCTAAAATGTGGATAGTTCCGAAAATTAAATTAAAAAATTATTCACAAAAGTTAGATTATTAAACCTTAAATTTAAATAGTTTTCTTATTTGTCCTTTATTTTCAATGGAGTACTTTTGAATATATTTTATAAAATAATAAATAAATTCATACACAAAAACGTGAAAACTGATGTGATTTTTTATTTGGAAACTAGCAGATTTTGCCTGCTTCGCTAGTTACTATATTTAAGGAAATTTTCCAAATTCATTAATCACTATGTTTTAAACAACCACTTTATAAATAAAAAACTAAAACAAATTCCAATCAAATAGCTTAAAACCTCCGGGGCTCATCTGTCTTCAACAGTGTTTTCCACGGTATTTTGATCCGGGTCCTTATTGCTTGCATTTTGATCATAACAGGATATCTCAATTTAGACGCTAACTGGACGCTAAGTGACACTGCTGTTATTCAAGAACTGCGATTTTAATAGATATTTCTCGGACAAATTATCATCTTTAAGCTATCACAACAGATGGAAGCACCAGAAAATTTCTCCAGATACAAAAGCTTTAATTAATTAATAATCAAAACGAATAAAAACTCGAAAATTGGGCTCAGAGGTGCATCAAAAGAAGTCAAGGTGGACCTCCGTGCAAATTTCTATATTACTGCGATCTGCTGTGTTTTTACGAAAAGACGTGCACACACACAAAAAAACATATTTTATTATACGTAGAAAAGGTTCTTATTAATTAAATGTTTGTATATATATTTTAATGAATTAGCATAAGCATTAAATTAAAAATGTATTTTTTTTTAATTGTATGGAATTAAAGAATAATTTTTCATTTAAAAAAAATTAAAAATACTTTTTTATATAAATTTGAATTTTTGCTTTATTTTTGCTTGTAAAAGTTCTGTTTCCGACTATATTAAAAATCTAAATTAGTAGATATATTTAACACATAATACTAAATTAATGTTTTTCTTTATTAAAAAAAAAAAACTTTTCTTAAAGAAGATTAAACTTTATTTACAATGCACAACATTTTTGTGTATTCATGATTGAGATAGTAAAAACAAATGCTAAAATATTATCATAAATAATAGAATTTCCATTAAAAGAAATCAAAACTCAGTGAGATTTCTTTTTGTGAGAAACAGAAAGTAAAGTAGTGTTCATTATGATTTGCACCAGTCTTGTTACATCAATACTTATTTATTGATTTTGCTGAAATGAAGATTTACACTAACCTCTTGTGAAAATCTTATTTGGCTCCAGAATAAATGAGAATATTTGTTAACAATTCATTAATACCAGAATGTAAATTCATATCCCCGGGATATTGGAAAAACTAAATATGATCAGCGTTCTTTTGCCATACTCTGTTTACCCTTTAAAAATATTGTACAACTGCGATAACTTGGCACGCGAATCACGTGATTTCAGATGATTCCATGAATGAAATAAGGTGAGGATTGTGTTTCCATGGTAACACAGAGTAGAGTGGCTTCCAGATTTGGCGTTGTTAGCCCGTTTCTTAGTGTGAAATTATAATTTGAAGTTGTTGAAACTTAATGTTTGGATGTATTTTTAATTATTATTTAAAAGAAGTGTTCGGAGGTACTATTGTTTACAAATTTTAAAGTTTCGGCAATCAAATAACATTCAAAAAGAAATTTTGATTTTTAAAAAAAGCAATCTTAATGGCTTCCGAGAAGTAATTTTTAAGTACAATCATTATCAGCAGAAAGGGATGAAAGAAGTAACTTAATTAAACTTTAAAAAAGTTTATTTCTACAATGTATGAAATAAAAGAAACCATGATTAATACCATTACAGTTTCGATAAAATAAACATTAAATTATTGTAATTGTCATTAAATAACATGACATAATCATATAATGGTTGTAATAAAAGTAGAAAGAAAGAAATTTAATTAATCATGATAGTTAATATTTACAAAACATTCAATTATGATATATTTTTAGATTTAAATAAATAAACTAATCATGATAGTGAATGTCTATTAAAAAAAAAAAAAAGGAACTGTTTTACGTATACTTTGAGAAGTTAAAAGGTAAACGAGTAAATTTTAGGGATTCAGTTAATTTAAATACTAGAAATAAACATTGAACACAAATTATAAGCAATGTTTAAAGATATTTTGATTTATCGATTTTCTGCATATCTGATAAAATAATTATAAGAAATAATTAAAACAATATTTAATTTGACAAAAATTTAGCAATATTCTATTTAATTAGCAACAATAGACACTTTGATTGCTCGTATAGGTGCCAAAGAAGCTGGTAAGTCGAAGAATTGTTTGGCGAAAAGAACTGCCGCCAAGCATCATTTGTATTTCATTCGGCCGCCCCTTCTTCAAAATGAACACTTCCAAGGTCGTATGCCATCTTTTCGCGGTTTCACAGTACTTGAAATAAGATGTTTATTGATATAATTCAACTTATCGTAATAAATACTTATTCAATACAAGATAATTATTAGTTTTATTTTAAAATAATATATATTTTATCGACTTTCAGTTGTCTCAAGAAATGCAGTTTTAAATATAGCTGTCAGAAATTTCAATAAAAATATTTTACATTTAAAAAATGTCTTTAGTATATTTTAATACAATATGATACATTTATATTTATATATTATGTTCTCATTTTATGGTTTCCAGATTTGCAATATTAATAATAAGAGACATTGATTCTGTATGTACAGGGTTTCCGAAAAACATGATAGAAAGTAAACGATCGTTGTGAAAAAAAGACAGCATGCAAGAGAATGAAACCTATTTTATTGAATAAAGATATGAATGACATTTAATATACAAGATGCTCGAAATGTCTACCGTCCCCGACTATAGTGTTAAAACAGCCGGTTCCAAAACTTTGTCATAACTCGCTGGAGTATGTCGGAATCAAGTGCATCAATCTCATTTCTGATGGCCGATTTCAGGTCCTCCAGTGCATCAAGGGGATTACTATATATTCTGTTCTTGATGTAACCCCACAAGAAGAAGTCGCACGGATTTAGGTCCAGACTGTATAGGGCCACTCTATCCCGTGCCCCGTAAATTCATCTGCATCTAATGCAATCAAACACTTATCAAACGTTGTTTTAAGCCACATGAAGACGTTAACAGTTCTATGGGGGCGAGTCCTATCCTGCATGAACCTGTACCAGCGTGTCATGTTGAGATGGCCCGTTTCAAAGCCAAACTGACACTCTAGCAACTCTCGATATTTCACTCCTGTGACCATAACGTCAATGAATATCGCATCGATTATCCACTTCGACGATATGGCACACCACATCGTGACCCTTTGTGGATGCAGTGGCGAGACGATACTGAGATGAGGATTTTCGTACCCCAATGGCGCCAGTTTTGTTTGCTCACGGAATCATTCAGCTAAAAATGGGCCTCATCACTGAAAAAGATCTTGTGTTCACTGATGGAACCATTTTTAAGTTCCTCGATCATGTTTTTTGCGAAATCTCTCCGCCGCTCAGTGTCCCCCTCCTTTAGTGGCTGGCCCCTTTGGATCTTGTATGGACGCACCCCATTGCTTTCGTGAGCCCTTGTAATTATGTTTTGGATATTCTTATTTGTTGGGCCACTTGTCGAATGGAAGTGGTTGGCTGATCCTTAAAGATTGCGCGTGCAGTGCACGCTCAATGTTGTCATCAGTAACAACTGTGAATTTTCATCCCGACGCCACGCTTCTTGCATCCCAAACACACCCGGTAGATTCAAATCTGGCCATTAACCAATAAACAATGAAAATCAGAGTTAGATTAGGACAAGAACATAAGCCATCTGATGGCTTTAAAATCACTACGACTTTCGAGTGCTATAACTTACCGGGCGATTACCACTTCACTGGGTGTCCTTTTCTTTCCGAACTATGAACGACATGCCCGTCGAATGGTGACATTACTTCGATTATTCTCATAAAAATTTTTTTACAATAAATAATCGCTCTTCCAAAGTCAGTGATTCCCGATTGCTTAATCTTTCCGGTAATAAAGCATTTACCTGAAATGTCAATACATGTGCTATTAAAATATGGAAGATATACTTATATCAATATATTTGAAATCGGGAACTTAAAATACTTTCTACAGTCGGCTGCAAAATTATTCGAGCACCAGCAATAATCCTTGCCAAAAAAAAGTACACTTAATACAGCTTTGTTAAATAAATCCTTGTCGAGTCATGTTCTTAATCAGTCTAAGAACATGATTCGACAAGGATTTACTTAGCAATACAGTCTTAAGTGTACTTTTTAAATATAAGAATTATTGGCTAGTGCTCGAATAATTTTGCAGCCGACTGTATGATGTTTTTTGGACCACCCTATTAAACAAGTTATTAAAATAAATTATATTTCTTAAACAAAATCTTAAAAATTTATTTTTTAAACACGTACATTAGTATTATTTCTCATTTTTAACACTTTCCAACGAGGTTGAAAAGTGTTTATGGCTTCGGTTTGTCTGTCTGTCATTCTGTCCGTCTGTCTGTCTGCGCTCTAACTCCCGTAAATATTTATGGAATTTCTTGAAACTGACATATGTTATTCAAGTACACTATCGGACGTTCTCTATTGAAAATGGAGTTTTTACCTCTACTGGTTTGTGTACAGGGATACCCGAAAGTATTTCAAAGCATTGTGTTCTATGAGAGGTGTTTCTATTAACCATGTATTCGTACCTTTACTGTAGACATATCTGATTAAAATTGAAATATGTTATTCAAGTTCACTACTGGATGTTTCCTGTATAAAATGGAGGAAATACCACCATCGGTTTATGTACAGGGACACTCAAAAGTATTCCAAAGCATTGCGTTCTATGAGAGATATTTCTAAAAATTAAATTTTAATAACTTTACTTTCCCGGGAGTTTTAGGAAATTGAAATATGTTAATGTTATTTATATGCACAAAAGAATGCTTTGCATAGAATATAGCATAATTAGTATTAGATTTACAGGGTGGCACAAAAATATCCAGTTATATTTAGAGCTATTAATAAAAAATTGCTAGAATTGTACTATTGTTTACGTTAAGCGTTTTTAACACTTTCTAACATTTTTAAGTGTGAATATACTTTCAGTTTTGTGTATCTGCCTGTCCGTCTATCTGTCTGCCTGTCTATCTGTCCGAGCTCTAACTCCCGTAAATATTTATGGAATTTCTTGAAACTGATATATGTTATTCAAGTGCATTATCGGATGTTCCCTATTGAAAATGGAGTTTATACATCTACTGGTTTGTGTACAGGGACACCTGAAAGTATTTCAAAGCACTGTGTTCTATGAGAGGTATTTCTATAAACCATATTTTCATACCTTTAATGTAGACATATCACAATGAAATTGAAATATGTTATGCAAGTTCACTATTGGGTGTTTCCTGTATAAAATGGAGGAAATACCACCACCGATTTACGTACAGGGACACTTAAAAGTATTCCAAAGCATTGCGTTCTATGAGACACATATCTATAAATCAAATTTTAATATCTTTACCTTCCACGAAGTTTTAGGAAATTGAAATATGTTATTTATATGCACAAAAAAATGCTTTGCATAGAATATAATATGATTGGCATTAGATTTACAGGGTGACACAAAAATATCCATTTATATAAAGAGATATTAATGAAAAATTGCTAGAATTGTACTTTCGTTTATATTAAGCGTTTTTAATACTTTCTAACATTTTTAGGTGTGAATATGATTTCAGTTTGTGTATCTGTCCATCTGTCTGTCTGTCTGTCTGTCTGCCCGCGCTCTAACTCCCTTAAATATTTATGGAATTTCTCGAAACTGATATATTTTATTGAAGTTCACTATCGGATGTTCCATATTGAAAATGGAGTGAATATCTCTTCTGGTTTGTGTACAGGGACACCGAAAAGCATTCGAAAGCATTGTGTTCTATGAGTGTTATTTTTATAAATATTTTCCGTATAGAATGTTCCCCATTTAAAATGACATTAATAGGTCCTGTATCACTAGTATGTTTATAGGGACAAAAAAAAATATGCGAATGCATTACTTTTTAGGACAGAATTTTTTGAAAGTTATATTTGAAAATCTTTCTAGTGTATAAATCATAAAAATATTGAAATGTATTGTTAATATTCTAAAATAATGCTTTGTACAGAATATGATATGATTAACTTTCTGATTTACAGGGCTACACTAAAATATTCAGAGAAATCAAAAGCTGTAATAATAATCTAATGGCTGCATTTTCTTTTGCGTTAAGCCTTTTTAACACTTTCCAAAATGCCTAAGAGTAATTTTAAAATCAATTAGTCTATCTGTATATTTTTCAATCCTTCTGTCTGTTGTGTAATAACGTAGAAAAAGAATATTAAAAGTTATTCGATACAACAATTACGTACAGTTGGAAAGTGTTACTAAACAATGCGCACTGAATGATTTTTCTTTCTTGTTTAAATACTGTTTGCTTGTATCATTATTAATTTTTTTTTTTTTCGAGCTAAAATAACATCTTTTTTTTTTCTCATCTTTAACATTAGTCTTAATATACAATCCATTATTCTTAATATATAATCCATATATGCAAACGTTCACAATAGCAAGAAGCATGAAGACCGCTCATTATTTTCATATATATATTTTTTTCTACAGAAACTTGCTTTTGTCTGAAAGCCATGGTTCTGGAAAGTACTGTGCTACAATTTCTTTTTTGAGTTTAAATCGACTGAATGGCGCCTCCTAACAATTTTACCTTTTCGAAAATACGCGAGATCGATTCTTCACCCCTAATATACTACATCACGAATTTTCAAAAACTTGTTTCTATTTATGTATTTTTAATTATTTAGCAACCCTACCCTAATAATGTTACACTTTTTTAAAGTATGCGCATAAGTTTTCGTAACCCCAGAAACCTAAATATGTGAACTTTCAAGACCATAGCACTATTTTATAATTTTGTATTTTTTTACTCCCCCTTTTTTAACCCCTTTACTCCCCTATTATTTGGGTGCCGTATTTTTATGTTCTTATAATAGCCTGTAAATCCCGAAATATCTCAAAAGGAAACCAATTTTCGTTGAATGTATTGATTACTCATAATTGTTTATCACAGAATCATGTTCAGAGGAAAGCAAAAAATTCCTTTAAAACATCATCATTATTATTATTATTATTTTATTATAATTTTACAACTGAGGAGGCTCAGGTGTCCAGTTTGAATATAAGTCGATAATCCGGAAATAGCTATGCAATCTCGCTAAACGCATTATTTTCGAAAGTTACACGCTTCCAAATAAGCTGTAAGATTGAACTATCACAGGTTGGTTGAAATCACGAAACATTTCAAATTATTTTATTCAGTGAAATTTCTTTCCTTTTTAGATATTTCGGGATTTCTAGACATTTATCTGAATATAAAATTAACATTCCCCTTCCACCCTGCATTGCAAAATCAAAATCAAAAAAATTTTAAAGAGATTTTTTTCCGCTTAACAAAATTCTTAAAAAAAAAAAAAAAAAAAAAAAAATTGCCTGTGTCAGTTAGGGACTCTAAAGACTTCAGGATCACAGCTATAATATCTCATATGAACGATTACTCAAAATTAAAAAATATATATATTGAAATTAATGTGTTCCATAATAATGCTTCGCTTTTAGATATTTCGATGTTTACAAACTTTTACATAAAAATAGGAGTCCTAGATATATCATAATATGAAACATGATACATGTTTCAGAACAGATTTTTTTTTCGATGAACATGATTCTTTCATTGATTGTTTCATGTGAGCCCATTTAAATCCTCGGATCTCCACTTATACATTATCTTCTGATAGCTTAAATAAATATGTGAAACATTCAATTATCAATGTGCTCAAAATTATTTTACTTTTGAGATATTTCAGGATTTCCAAGCAACGAACATAAGAATAAGGATTTAGAGGCCTTTAACATTGCAAAATGAAAGTTGCAATACATGTTTTATTAAAAGAGATTTTTTTTTCGCTTAACACTATTCGGTAATAAATAAATAAATAAAGTTTGTCATTAAAAAAATAAATGTGTGCGTCATGTTGTGCCTGTTTCATAATTCTATGTCCGATAGATCATTTATTGAATTTATTGATCATTTATTGAACATTATAAATCTTTCTTTTTTTTTTAATGAAATTTAGAAGTAAATTACTTTCCCTTCGAGAGGTTTTCCTGTTTACGGATTTTAAAATGTCCAGAGTATCTATATATATGTTCATGTGACTTTTATTTTTAAAAAGCGCATGTCAACATGCATATAAAAAAATCATGTTCTTTTATTCTTGTTTATAGTCATAACTTTTTTTCATTAAATTCATCCTTGCTAGCAGCACTGATTGTGTTTATGAGGCACTGACCTCTGGGATAATATCATTAAGTTACATTCTGTCATTTTGTGAACTGCTTAAAACATTAGAGATTCATGTTTCGTAGATTGTATATTGGCAAATTAATTAGCTTGATTATTTTTCTTTTTAAGGATGTGCTTTCTGGTTATCTATATATCCCGTACTGAAAAGTATACAAGAATAATCACATAGTAGTTCTGGAAAACTTATTTTCCTTCTGAGAGTCAATTGACGTTAAATTAAGTGCAGATCTGGACAATTTTTATTTCATTGTTGTGGTCACCTATCGCTTCAGTGTCGTAGTAATACAACATAATTCTATTTCTTTTAAAAATGTTTATTTGTAAAAAAAAATTAAAATGGACATTTAATAAAAATAATTTGCACACAGCATTTTTCATTTCCAGCTATCCAGCAATTACGGTATTGTACAAAACATTTTTATTTGTTAAGAGATAAATATGTTATTTAAAAAGTATGAATCGCAAACAAATGAAATATATTTTTAGTTTTAAGAATAAAGAAAAAAATTCAAAATAAAAAGTTTTTTTTATTTTAAATACGCTTCAATTTATTAGTACAGAAAGAAAAATACCAAATAGAAAATGCACATTTATAAATTTAACAAAAACGTCATAGTTTATTTACCATAAAACAATAAAATTGTAACTCTTTTTTTTTCATACATTAGCATAGTATACTGCCTATACAAAAGTTTTATTTATAATATTATAAAATGGAAATATCTAAAATATAACTTTGATGAAAAACAGATATAAGCTATTAAAAGTTAAGCGCAGTAAAACGATATTTACAACCGCTGGAATAAAAATGTATATACACTTCGATTACTGCGGACATAAAGTGTTCAAGACTAGCATAAAGAAGGTACATAAAAACTTGAAAATGTAGGGTTTTTTTTTTTTCACTTTTATGTCAATTTGTCACATTATCTAAACACTTAAGGATATTTTTATTATTATTATCTGATTTATTTAACTATTAGAAATATTATTCTGTACTATGACACACTGTATTTACGTCTTAATTTCATATTATTTTCTAAATTACCATAACTTCTACAAAGATATAAATCAGGGTGATTACATTTTAACTGTTGGTACTTAGTATCTAAAATACCATGTCCTATTGGTCAGATTCGAAGGATGTTTCAATTGTATGCCATAAAAATGATTTCTGTCGTTAGTAAATATTGTCCACGTACAGTGACTATGTTGCTATAAAAGAAATAATACATATTGCTTGTATTTATAACGAAACTCGTTTGAAGCTGCATTGAGTTAAAAAACATCATTCGTTGTATCAACAGTGAAATAGCACAAGTATAACGAGCAATAACTGAAAAGGTATCGGAGAAATGTACACATATATATATGCATATATACAGAACATAAACCTTAGTCACATGATCAACATAATATACACTTGAAATTTTATTTTGTTCCGATCAGTAAATCTAGAGCAGAATCCTACACTGGTATTTGAACCTGACAGATGAATTTTAAACCAATCCAAACAGTACAAAATTCTTTTCATCGATCCAAACCCGATTTCTTTAGACGTGAAACGGACCCAAAACCTTAATTTTTTTACCTCAGAATGACCCGCATGAAATGTAAGTCAGACAACCGAACGCGCAACAGAAAAAAATTGTTCGACCCGACCTGATGCAGGACTCTAATATGGAGTTATTTGTCTCTGGAAAACATCAGTTAAATAATAACAACCTGTATGTCACAAAAAGGTTAGTCTTTAATGGTTTCAAAAAATACAAATAACATGAAATGATGAGTAAAATGTACTTTTTAAGTACTGATTAAAATTTCATAACAGTTGTTGTGATCTTTTAATTCTTATTTCTTATAGATTATAAATTTTTATTACAGATAATAATGTTATTTTTTTTATGCATATGTTACGTTAAATTAATTTGATATATTTTAATTAAATAAATAAATATTTAATACTCTCGTGCATTTTGTTTAATCATAAATGCATTTTTTTAATCATCGTAAACAGTAACAAAATATTATTATGATAAACGTTGTTTAACGTGTGTGCATCAAGTCTTATTATCAACACGTGGCACTCACGGTTAGGTAAAATACCCTATGTAGAG
The DNA here is from genome assembly GCA_963930645.1 of Salticus scenicus. Taxonomy (NCBI): domain Eukaryota; kingdom Metazoa; phylum Arthropoda; class Arachnida; order Araneae; family Salticidae; genus Salticus; species Salticus scenicus. The sequence continues at coordinate 45,636,076 of OZ005656.1, read as the reverse complement.
GGATTTCTAAAGACTAGACGGTGGCGGGCCTCCAAACTCATATCCAGTGTCTAATCCAGTATCCAATCACGTGCGATCTTATATACCTCCTGAGGGAACCAATCAGACGAAGTGTTAGATAGACTAATGGTTTTTCTGAGGCAGATTTCGCAATGGCATCGAGTCGATTGTTTATTTTATATTTGTTGATTATTTTTATGATTTTATTTTATATTTGCTGATATTATTTTATACTTATGTTAATTTTTCTTCATAATTACTGATCTGCGATACTAAGTAATATATTTTTTAAATGGATGTAGTTCCGAAGAAAATGTATTCGTGTGATACTTGTCAAAAATTGTTTGGCAGACCATCCAAAACTCTTAGACATCAGCGTCAAGTGCATTCAGGAAATGGAAAGTCTAAATGTCAAGAAAATGCACATTTAAAAACGTGAAATTTGTGCAATAAAGTTTTTAATTCTGTGCAAACTTATAAACAACATATCAAAAACTTTAACCATGCTAATGTAGGAAATATGGGGTGTTCCCTCTGCAACAAATCGTTTACATCTAGTGAATTATTTTTGAATCACATGCCAATTTTTCACGATGAAATGAATTTAAAAACAGAGAATTTTACTTTTGTAACAACTGATGAATTTGAGAATTGGAAACTTGAAATAGAGAAAAATATTTCGTCCTTTTATAAAAAGAGGCACACGAAGATGTCTCAAAAACTAATTACTGAGACTTATGTTTGTCACAGAAGTGGAAAATTTACAAGCAAAAGTAATGATGATAGACATCTAAAACTCCAAGGATCTAACAAAACTGGTTTTCCTTGTCCTGAACGCATTGTAAAAAAACTTATAAGGATTCTGAAAATAATATTATAAATGTTCAATTTTTGACTACTCATATGGGTTACAAAATGGAAGTTGGGCACTTAAAACTTTCAAAAGTGGAAACAGATTTCATTGCTGGACAGTTACAGACAGGTGTTCCTACATCATATATTTTGAATAATATTTCAGAAAACGTGAGCCCTACTAAACAGTTAGCTTTAACCACAGCTCAAGATGTGCGAAATATAAGTACGAGTTATGGTATTCATACAGACGTTGTGCGCATCCCTGATGATGTGATATCAGTTGACTCATGGGTGAGTGAGATGAGGAAAAGTGATGAGAACCCTATTTTGCTTTATAAATGCCCTGGTGAAAAAGATCTTAATTATCCAAACCTAGACCCAGAAGACTTTTTTTTTGGGATTCATGAAAAATGCCCAAGAGGAAATTTTTAAGCTATTTGGCCATGACATTATTTCTATAGATTCGACGCAGAGCACTAACAAATATAATATCCAGTTAGTTAGCATTATTGTGAAAGATGATAAGTGGGAGGGATTTCCAGCTGCTTTCTTATGTTCAAATCGGCAGACAGAAGAAGTTTTGAAATATTTTTTTTTCAATCAATTAAAATTAGAATTGGTAATATACAAGTACATAATTTTATGCCCGATGGTTAAAAGGCCTTTTATAATGCATGAACAAGCACGTTTTCCGAAACTAAATTCCATTTATTATGCGACTAGCATGTTAAAAGGAACTGGTTAAAGAATTTGTCAAATGGGCCAAACTGCATTAAGGACAAGAGTAAAAGAGACAATATTTACTACTGTGTGCTATGGCAAATGAAACTGATTTACTTACTTTTCATACATTATTAGCAAAAAAACCTTCATTGTTGGACTAATGATGCTGAAATTAAGGAATTTGTGAATTATTTCATGAAAACATATGTTGAACGTATAGAACTTTGGGCTGCTTGTTATAGAATTGGATCAAATATAAATACTAATATGACTGTAGAAAGATGGCATAAAGATTTGAAATACAACAGCGACCTGAATGGTAAACGTGGAGGTCGCCTCGAGAAGGATATACACAGTCTTATGAAATCTCTGAGAATGAAGCTGATGAATAGACTTACATCGATTAATAGAGGTAAATTGACAAAAAAAATTACAGACATTCGCCAGCTTCACATACTTGCTGAACAGTGTATTGATAATGTGACTGTATATGAAAAGGAGCCAAAAGCATCATGGATTGTCCCGTCATTTACACATTTTGGTGAAGTTTATACAGTTAAGTTGTTAACTTTAAACGATCACACTTGTAACATATATTGTGCGAAATGTAACGTATGTATACACCAGTACAAATGTAGCTGCCCTTACTCTGCAATTAAGTTTCAGTTTTGTAAACATATTCATATTACATGCTTAATGACTTGTGTTACAAATTTTTCTACTAATGCTGATGATTCTGAATGTAATTTGCAGATAAATCTTGATGATTGTAATGAAAATATAGAGAAAGAAGTAATTCCTAAAGCTTTGAGGAAAAATGAAAGTAAAAATTTGCAACAGGAAGCAAAAGAAGCTATTCTTGGACTTCTTTCAGAAGTTGAACATATGAAATCTGATGACACTTATAGACACATAATAAAGTCAATGAATGCTTTGAAAAATACATGTAATGCAATGAAAGTTTCTCATAAACATCTTCCTCCCGTAACTGAAACTTCATCAATAATGTAAAATATAACACCACAAAGAACTTTTCCTAAGGAAAGTAATAAAATAAATATCAAAATCTACAATTCCTCGTTATACATCTGATGATGTATTGAAAACAGTAATGCAGTCGTAAAGCAAACAAAAAAATCCCACTTTTGGCAGTTTGTCCATAAATACCCATTGGAGGCCACATTTTGTAAACCTTGTTCCCATTTTTTTCGCACTTGCTCCGAAACGTGTATTTTAATATTTTATAAAAAAAAAAAAAAAAAAAAAAAAAAAAAAAAAAAACATATTATTCACAAGATCTATGTGCTTTTCATTTTAAGCAGTTTCTTTGCTCTTGATAATCTTTTTGTTCCCACACGAAGTAAAATATACTTAACTCTTTTCAATCTGAAACTGATTTTTGAATGTAAACAAAGAATTCAGCAGTTTTTCTTACATTTTTTACTTTACTTTTAATTTTTTTAATCAAATTTCTAGCTTAATCATTGCTTTTAATTATTAATTAAAATACAATTTTTAACTGTTGAGATGAAGCAATAGATATGAATTATAAATACGATTACATAATCGAAATATAACATTATAGAAAAAAAAATGAGATTCTCATATTTATTATCCTGATAGGTATCTTTTATTTATTATCTCATATTCTTATTGTTGTGTCCATAAAATAATTTTTGTGCTTATAATATATTTTAAAGAGACACAACAGTATAGAGTGACAGGTCAGGACAAACAGCATTTGTAAAATATTAACAAATTTAAAACAAATTACTAATACATAATAAAATTTAAAAATATGAATATTCATTTCTGCATTTAAGTATTTCTTTTGTACTTTTTGAAATACATACGTTTTATTGCTATATATTATTTGAATATTGCTATATATTATTTGAATTGCTATATATTCTTTGAATAAACTATATACCTTCATATAATTTATTAGTTTTATTAGTATTGAAGGAATATTTTATTTTGTTATTTATTAGAAATCATCTTTCCTTTTTAATGTCTACTTATACATTAACAGTTACTAACTTCGTATCTAATCTGCAAAAGAAAAATGTAAATAAAGATGACCTGTAATTTGCAAAATCTTATAATCTGCATAATAATCTCTGGACAAACATTTTGTTGAGTAAACAGAGTTTACTGTATATTGTTACTTTGAATTTTAAATTTGGAAATGAAATTGAGCAGTATCTTTATTACTTAAGTACCAATTTTTCTACCTTATGAATAATATTTTAGGGTACATTTTGTATATAGAAATCTAAAAACTGCTTTCTTTTCATGCTGATATTGTTGTATCAAAAAATCTTGTCTTTTTTTTTTTTTTTTTTTTTTTTTTTTTAACTGAGAAACATGTAAAAATCTATTATCGTACAACTGTGTATGAAAACTAAAATTTTGCTCACTTTTGCTCAATTTTATTGCATCAATGATGTATTTAAAGTTATTGACGAGACCTTTCGAAAGATACCCATCTTGAAAATTTACTCCCTTCGAGGGGGGACTTCCCCCCCCAGGGGCATGGCGAGGCTCCTACACATACAAAAAAATTTCCCAGTTGACTATCTCTATTATAAATAATTCTTGTAAATTTCATAATGATTATTAAAAAATAATTCTCTTTATGCTCATTTATACAAAATTTTGTCCTATATCACCATGTTAAAAATTTAGAAAAAACGGGATGGCAACGCAACCTGTTAGACAATTTTTACCAAAAGTTGATAGGCACTAATTTATGTCAAGGTGCAACTAGATACCAATTTGTATGGAATTCTGTGCAGTAGTTCCTTAGATACAGTTGCCACAAAATTTCGTCTCACACACACGCACAGACAGACAGACATTTTCTAAAAATGGTCAAATCGTGTTCTACAGCTCTCAAAACGTATAAATCCATCAAAAACCTGAGGTCGAAAATTTTTATGAATCCAATACTTTCTTCTATTGAATATAGAAGAAAGTAATAATGGTATATTGATTTTGTTTTTTGTATGAAAGTATACTTCTTGTAAATAACAATCTATTTTTGTTTTTGTGCTTACCTCGTATTTGTCAGATTTTTATTTTCTTTACTTTAAAATCTTATTATTATTATTATTTTAATATTGTTATTGAGTGAATGTGTATAGGAAAATATAGAAGAAAGTCTTGTGGTGGCCACAACATACTAGTTTTTTTAAATAATAGTTTGTGAAAATTTTTCTATTACAATATCATTTGGTTGTTTTCAGAAAAACTAGAATAGTTTTTTTTAATTAATTACATCTATCTGTCTTTTTTTTTTAAATACACTCATTAAAGTATATAATGAAATACAGAAAAGTAATTCATTTCGCTTTTTTTTATTAAGCGAAAATTAAATTTTGCATTACAATATTTTATATTTTATACGTCTCAAATGTAATTCAGGTTAGCCCATTTAAATCATTCATAGCAATCTAAAAGATATCTTGAATTATATCGTTTATTCAAAATTTTCCAAGCCTAATCTAGTGAATGATGAAATCACTATTGAATTCGTGAAATTAAATTGATTATGTCAGCATTAGTTTCTGTTACGTCATCATCTTACCATTATTCTTAAGCCAATTGTGAAAAGGAGGTGATTATTAACTTAAAGATATATAGGATAAAGTATCTGCATAGTTTGAGAAATTATAGACATTCTGAATATTAAATGAAATAATTTAATATTACAGAAATTCTATATTTTATTGTTATACTCTAAACCAAAGAGTTAAAAATTTAAGGAAATACGTTCAGTAGATGTGCTTTAAATAATCATTCAAACATTTTCTTATTATTATATTTTGTTATGTAAAATTAAATATTACAAATAAATATGTAATAGTGATAGTCACTAACCGTATAAAGATAATCTTAGTATATACTAACAAATTTTTATTATTTTAATGAAAAAAAAATATTACTGTAACTGCGTTTTCTATATGTGTGTGTATATATATTTACTGGATGTCCCATAAGTCTGAGGATATTTAAAAAATTCATAAAATTCGTAGGAAATTGTAGAATTCAATGCGGTTTGCGAAAATGTTATTTTCGTGAATAAAGATTTTTTTGGGGGGTGGGGGGAGAGGTTGGTGGTGGCAATGAATAAAATATTAGTTAAAATTTTTGGTGACAGAAGGCGCTGTACGTAAGCAAATCAAGCATTTTCCATATTTATTTGCATGCAAATGTTTACACGCATATAAATCCTACTCTGTGTGCCTGCCATAACCGCAAATTACAGTTTGCAAACGAAGTACAACATCGCTAACTAACTGCAGCATCAGTCGACGGTTCTTACCTAGGGAATAAGACCTTCACCAATGATGCTTTATCAACCAAGTCAGCATTGCAATTAAAGCTCCATGTATACGGAAATGTGAGGCAAAATAAGAAATACGACGTCTTACCGTAAAATCGAGCAATTTATAGAACTCTGATTTGCCTATTTCTCGTTACGCATCCGTGTCATGTCCCTTATCAACGAAAAGTACATTTTTTTTTTCCCTTTACCACAAAAAAAAAAAAAAAAAAAAAAATAATAATAATAATAATAATAATAATAATAACAATATTTTTTTCGCAAACCACGTTCAATTCTACCAATTCCTTTAAGTTTTATGGAACACCCAGTATATTTACAATTTTGTTTCATTTTACATGCATTAATTCTTTTTTGAATATGTTCGTCGTTTTATCGAGTTATAGCGAAATACGGCATAGAGATTCTTTCAATATAACATTATACAAAATTAGATATTTTTATGCTGGTTCTTTTATAATTTTTTTTTACTTTATTTTAACTTTTTATACTAAAAGGATAAATGTATGTAACATTCATTTATTACTGTACTTTAAAAACAAAATACGTAAATATAAAAAAATGTAAAAGAATGGAGAAAATTAAATAAATTAGATATTTATAATTCAGTAGTTTTTAGAGATATCACTATTTTCCTCTTCAAATTAACTCGAATTAAAAGTAACTAACAAGTGTGCAACTATCTAGATATCAGAATAATTACATGTTTTAACATCATTATTAATAATTTAATAAATTAAAACAATATGTAAACATTTTCTAAAAAAATAAATAAATAAATAAATAATAAATAAAACTGCATTGCCACAAGTATGAACATGAGGTAAAAAAATGACACCAGAAAACTTAAAAAAGGAATTTAAGTAAGGGAAATGTACTAATGCTATACATGTTGGTAAGTAAGAATCGCTCTGTAGGACTGCCGTTTCGAAATAAGTATTGGTGATTATATAATGCGAAACTAAAATGTGAAATAAATCTTTTTCTAACTTTTGTAGGAAAAAAAAAAGTTTGACTATGCAATATGTGTGGCGAAAATTTTCTCAGTGTTTTATTTATATTTTGTTTTAAAATATAATGCAACGGAAGGAGCATATACGAGGGGGAAAAAATGCGATCACGGCATGACCTGTTGAGCAATTGATCCCCAAATCTAATCAGCACCAGTTTATGTCAGGGTGCAACTAAATACCAAGTTTGGTTAAATTTCATTCATTGGTTCGGGAGATACAGTGTCCACAAAAATCGTGATACACAGAGACATTTTCTAAAAACTATCAATTCGTGTTCAGGATATCCCAAAACGTGTAATCCATCAAAAAACGGAGGTCGAAAATTTTCACGAATCCAATACTTTCTCTATATTACATATAGAAGAAAGTAAAAATAGAGTAAGTTAATCATATTTTGTGGCGAGTAACTTTATTTATCAGTGAGTGTAATCTAAGCTGAAATTTCGGGCCCTGTAGTATATATTATGTATTATTTAATTTATCTTTAACTGTAGTCTGCCTAGAGTGTTTCTTGTACACAACAAAAAACTTAATTTAACATATAGTAAATGTATTATTTAATATTTAATTAAGAATCGACTGAATATGGATTTTACCGGATATATTTTTTCTTTACCGGATCCAGATATCCGGCAGCTCCCTGCCCATTGTGCATGAAATATTCAATTTTTAATGATCATTCAACAATTAAGAAAAAAGAAAATAAAAATATTTGTATTTCTAATTTATTTAAAGTTTCATATACTAAGAAATATTTTAAATATAATTTCTTTCTCGAGAGGTTTAAATATAATAAAAAAAACTATGTTTAAAGGGGACTAATGTGCATGTTGTACCTAACGGGACTAAAGTGAAAGTTGTACCTCAAGGGACTAATGTGCAAGTTGCACCAAACGAACAAACTATTTCTTTCAACGAAAATGCCTACTAACCCTGGACGATAGGTCTAATATATCGTATCATATTATGTATCGTATTTATCGTAATATAACTCAATACTTATTTCGCTTCCTTCTTCGACTCGTTTTAATACGCATTTTTTATATGCAAGAGCAGCCCCCGAAAAACAAAAACATTAAATCATTAAATTCATTTTTTTACTTATTTTTATTTCATATTATTTCATGCGCACATTTCATTTATTTCCTAATTCAAAATTATAAAAAAACTTTTTCGATATCGCTTGTAACGATACTGATTTTTATTATTTTTCTTCACTTTTTCTTTCAATAATAATAATAAAAAAAAAAAAAGATTTGGATGAAATTCTGGCAAAAGCAGAATTTAGTTTAGGACGGAGGACTATTAGTTTTTTTTTTTTTGTTGTTGTTGTTGTTGTTGTTGTTGTTGTTGTTTTGTTTTTTTGTTTGTTTTTGTTTGTTTTTCCTTTTTTTCTTTTTCAAATTATAACATCGCTTTCAAATTATTCAAGTATATTTTCGATAAATTTTAGATTTCGACAAATGTCCAACTATCGAAATCGATGACGTAAAAATCCCAGATTGAGACTAATAGGCCCTCACTCCTAAAAAAAAAATATTGTATAGGAATGAAAATCAAATTTCTTTTAAAATATATGACTCATACAAATATGTTACACAATACATTAATATAAAATTTTTAAAAAGTATTGTTTACGCATATAATGTAGTGAAATGTAAGTGTGCTATTCAGATCTAAATAAACATATTTTTTACATATTTGGATTAAAATAAGTATTTTTGATAAACTCGTAATAATCATTTTAGAAGTTATAAAAGTAAGCTGTATGATCTAAGAATACTAATTTTCCGCAGATGCAATTATTTTAAATACTCAAAATTTTACTAACTATAGTAAGAACACTAAATTCGCTAAATATAGTATCATCTGTATTTCAAAGAACGTTATATTATCGAAATAATCAAAAGTTTTAATGTACATTTGTTTAGAATAACTATGAAATGTGAAATTTAAACAATTTGTTTTTATTATTATTGTTAGGACGGAGTACTATTAGTCTCAATCTACGGATATTTACGATACGATACCAGTTATACGATAGTTGGACATTTACTGAAATCGAAAATTTATAGAAAATTTAATTGAATAATTTGAAAGCGATGTTATAATTAAAAAAAAAAAAAAAAAGAATAGTCCTCCGTACTAAACTAAATTCTGCTTTTGCCAGAATTTCATCAAAATCATTTTTTTCTGTTTATTATTATTTTTATATTAGCCTTGTTTATCACCAAATTCTTATGTACTTGCTCGCATCTGGAACGGTAGGTAGACAGGTAAGTTTGTTTGTGAATGTCACGCTATAAAAAAAGGGAAAATACATTATAAAATTACAAAAAAATAGAAATATCAGCCGTATCGTTACAAATAAGGTACCAAATGAAAGGGGCGATTTTTCTGAATCCAACGGATTAAACAGCTTATCGAGCGGACTAGTAGTTTTTTTTTATTATTATTATTAACTAAAAAATTAAAACTAGGTGACAACAGCAGAAGATTGTTTTGAAACCGTTTGGAGAAAAAAGAAAACATCTACTACTCATTAAGTCACATGTTTTTGAAGTGGGGTTAAAAATTGTAGTTTCAATTTTTTCCAATTTTCTCTCACGAACACAAAAATTAATATACAGCCTGTACAACACAAGACCAACTTGCAGTTCAAATTCCATCAATTTTGGTTAATAAACAAAAAAGTTACTTTTTTTTTTCAAATTAAATTTTATTCTAACTTCTAAAAAGATTTATGTGATACGATACTGTAAGAATTTGGGTTTTAACAGATTTTTCAAATAGCTTATTATTTTTTATTTCGAAATTCATTAAAAGTATATAGTGAGTTAAATTAAATATTTTTTTTTTTTTCGTAGGGCAAGCACCAGAAAATAATAGTAAAAATAATAATAAAAACAATTTTTTAAAAAAATACCGAATAAATGTGTTAGTCTTGACTAAATTTTACTTTGTATTTGTATGAGTAAAAAACATTATTATTATTATTATTATTGTTACTAGCTGTTGTGCCGGTTTTTCGCATGAGAATTTAATTATTATTCAGAGTACATTACTAAAATTTATTTATCTTACAAGGAAACATTCAAAAGGTGTCATCTTCAAAAAATATTGAAAAAATATATATGCGATTCTACTCTTCATAAAACACCAGAAAATGAAAAAATTATCGGCTGAAATTAATTACAGCGACCACAAAAAATTATTAAAATTAAGCATATTTGAAAATTTCACACTGCTAGACGATTGATTTTGAATACTTGGCGAAAAAGCAAAACACGGTCCTGTTCGTGCACGGCAATCTCGGTGCTAGCAAACGTATCGCCTAACAGCGCTAAATCGCAAAATATTCTTAATTTTGATAATTTTTTGTGTTAGCTGTAATTAATTTCAGCCGATAATTTTTTTCATTTCTGATGTTTTATGAAGAGTAGAATAACATATTTTTTTTTTCTATACTTTTTTAAGATGACACCTTTTGAATGTTCCCTTGTTAGTTGAAGCTGACTATATTATGCTAATAAAGATAGAGGATAGGTTATTATAATTAATAAGAGTACAGTTTGTCAATTTTTACTTATATATATATATATATATATATTGTCATAATTATTTGTGCACTGATTTGGACATTAATTTTCTCAACACTCAAAAAACATGCATTGTATTATCATGTACATTCCGAAAAAAAAGGTACGATAGCTAGTAAAAGAAAAGTCGCGAAGAGAGTTCTATACTAAATCTGTACCTTTATTTCAATATTCAACTGCATCAAAAATATATTAGCTTTTTCTGCATTGAAGTTTCGTCAAATATTGAATCTATGGCGATGTTTGAATCCAATATTGGTAACAGGGAATCACTTAATATATTATCATTATAAAACAGTGAAATTTTGCACCAAAGTAGCTCGGTCATTTCTCGCCAAGGTCTGTTTTAAAGTAACTGTGATAGCCATTTTAATTCCTTGCGAAACTAGTATGTTGTGGCCACCACAAGACTTTCTTCTATATTTACCTACACATATTCAATCAGTAACAATATTTAAAAAAAAAATAAAAAAAAAAAAAAAAAAAAAGTACGATATTTTTTTTCTAAGTTTTTTTTTTTTTTTTTTTTTTTTTTTTTTGTTAAAAGTGAAAAAAATCGATAACTTTGTTTTAAATTATCACAGATTTATAGTTCAACCATTCGTTTTAAAGGTATTGACGAGACCTTTCGAAAGATACCCATCTTGAAAATTTACTTCCCCGGGGGGGGATTTTCCCCCCCAGGGGGGGAACCGATGCCCCCCCATGCACAAAATTTTTTTCCTAGCTAACTACTACTATTATCAATAATTCCTCTTAATTTTACAATCACAAGTGTAAAATAACTCTCTTTATGCCCATTTATACGGAATTTTGTCCTATGCTGCCATGTTAAAAATTTGCATAAAATGCGATCACAACGCCACCTATTGAGCGAGTGATCCCAAAATCTAATCAGCACCAGTTTATGTCAGGGTGCAACTAAATACCAAGTTTGGTTAAATTTCATTCATTGGTTCGTGAGATACAGCGTCCACAAAAAAATGATACAGACAGACAGACAGACAGACAGACAGACAGACATTTTCTAAAAACTATTAATTCGTGTTCTCCATATCCCAAAACATGTAAATCCATCAAAAAGTGGACTTCGAAAATTTTCGCGAATCCAATACTTTCTCTATATTACATATAGAAGAAAGTAAAAAGAACAAAATCTTAAGCATCAACAAGAAGGTAGTGTACTAAAGCTGTGCCTAAGTCAATTAAAGAATACAGTTCCTTCTGATAAATTAATATTAGTTTACTTATAAATTACTTTTAAAATACCAAAAGTGCATTTCTGTTTCGTTTTGAAATGTAGAAAGTAATTTATAAAAACCTATTAAATTATACTTAGACCTATTATTGCATTGGAGAAAACATTGCATTTTTAAGGGAACATAAGAAGAGTCAAAGATGAGTCATATAATAGCAAAGATATTTTTTTTTTTTTTTTTTTTTTTTTTTTTTGTAATTGGCGCGTTATTAGCGATTATTTGTTTGGATTTTTTTTCTCTTATTACTTTCTTCTATATTCAATAGAAGAAAGTATTGGATTCGTAAAAATTTTCGATCTCGGGTTTTTGATGGATTTACACGTTTTGAGAGCTGTAGAACACGATTTGATCATTTTTAGAAAATGTCTGTCGTCTGTGTGTCTGTGACAAAATTTTGTAGCAACTGTATCTCAGGAACTACTGCACATAATTTAATTTTCTAGGGGTTACAGAACCAATTACACTGACGCCTTGACTATTATCGCAGAAATCCCCCATACCCATTTGCAACTTCTTTATAATTATCAAAAATCTAATATACTCCAGCTTCAAAATTCTGATCTAGCATCGTCCCTTTTCCCCAACATAGTTGTTCAACCACTTTCTTTCAGCTGGAAAATCCACCCTACCCAGGCTGCTGCGGCTTTAAGTATAAATTGCAATATTAATAGCTTCTCTCCATCTGCTCCTGTGGCGATTTTCACTGACGGCTCAAAGACCGAACAGGGTGTCGAAGCCGCATTTTGCGTGCTTAACAACAATGACCCCATTATCCAGTGGTCGTAAAAACTCGAGAACTACAACTCCGTCTTTCAAGAGGAACTCTTCGCCATTTTAAAGGCGGTTATCTGGATGGAAGAAAATATTCATAAGTTTCCCAAAATAAATATTTACAGTGACAGTCTCTCGGGTCTGCAGGCCATTGCCCGCTACAGGAGTAGACATCCCTTTATTCTAGAAATAAAATCCAAAATTTTCCTTTTAAAAAATAATTTAACCCTAGCACAGTTTCTGCCCACAGGGGTGGCGTTGGCGATGAAATTACCGGCAGATCAACTGGCCAAAAAGGCAACATATTCAATACTCTCTCCCAGCCCAACCATCATATATAAAACAAACATAAAACATCTCTGAAACAAAATTGGCAAAATCTTTGGGACTATTCTGAAAAAGGGAGACATACCTTTAATCTGATTCAAACGGTTTCTTTAAATTCTTGGTCTCTCTCCCCTCAAATTACAGCCTTCCTCACGGCCATGGCCCTTTCCCCTCTTATCTTAACAAGTTTCACCGCCGACGCTCAACCCTGTGTTCTTGTGGTCAGGAAGGGACTGCTTCGCATTATTATTATAGTTGTCCGCTTACCTCTTCCTATCACTTAAGGAACCCTCCTACTAAACCTCCCAACTGGTTAGAGAACATAATTACTAGACCCTCTTTAATTCAGAATTTGGCACAGTACCTCGCAGAAGGACATCTACCAACTCTATCAATTAATGCCAAGCCGAATAACTGCTTACATAAAGGCCAAAAGAGAACCAACGCATTATTGACTTATTCACTTTGTAAGGGTCTTTCTCTTGATTAAATCCTCCTAAATTTCAGAAAATTTAATCATTTGTTAATGTACATGACATCTACCAATTTTCGTCCCATTCGGATAACTCCTTCTTGGTGCGTCTTTTATTATTATTATTTATTTATTTATTTATTTATTTTGTGTGTGTGTATTTGTTTTGTCTTAGAGTGTATTAAAATGCATAAAAAATATTTAATTTATAAAATTAATTAATTTTTTTTTATTATTATTAAATTGAAAAGGCTGTTTGTTTGTAATAAAAAATTCCTTTTTTAATTTTTGAATTTCATTTCACTCATAATAAGCATTTTAAAATGATTAAAAGATAAATTAAGAAAAAGGTAAATTATACAAATTTTAGTGACATTCTGAAACATTTATTATGAAAACATAATTTTTAATTAAATTTTCTAAGTGGAATTGAAATCTTTTTACTAAGAAATTTTGGACTATAAAAGGGCAAAACTCAGCTTCATGAAGTTGAAAAAAAAAAAAAAAAAAAAAATCTTTAACCAAAAAAAATTTTTCATACATGTAATTATATTTTCTATTTAATATGGATCATTAACTATGTATAAATTTTCCGGAAATAAAGAAAATTCCTAAATCTAGTTCATGTTTTACTGTATTTCATACAATAACCTAACTTTCAGTTAATTAACAATTCTTTACTTCATTTAATGATTCTACAGTTTTTTATTTTATTATTTTTAATGAATAAAAAATTATTAATTAACCAGATGGAAAGTTCAGTAAGAATAAAATCGTAAAGCCCTTTACTACCACAGATGCTAATTATTTTTCAGAATGTTAAGCATATTAATACTTTTTTAATTAACGTTCTTAAACATATGATTTTTTTTTCATTACTTCTTTCTAGATTGCTTCTCCTTTTAAAGATATATTCAAATTTTTCCAATTAGCACATTTTTTTTCTATAGAATGCAAAATTACAACACAAAAGCATGTACTTCTTTATTCTAAGATTCTAAGACGGAAGGTGGCCGCTCACCACTATGCAGCGGTTTTGAGCGATTTCAACCTTTAGAGAGGGGCTCCGATGGCACTGTGGTGATTCAAAAGAGCCCGTGTCTAAAGGTTATTTATGATTTTTAAAGTAAAAAATAGCTTTTACAGTTCAATTGCATAACATTAATCACATTATAAAAAACATCTTCCGCTTTTATATGCCTATATATCTTTATCTTCTTTTAATATATGGCCGAAAATCATATAGTTAGTAAAACACAGATATTTAAAAATTCGTTAAGTGTATGTATATTTGAAGTTTTACTTACACATATATATATATATATATGTGTGTGTGTGTGTGTGTGTGTGTGTGTGTGTGTGTGTGTATTAATTAAGCAATGTTTTTAACTTTATTAAAAAATATAAAGATTAATTTTTTTTTATAAGTAGGTATGTATAGTTTTTATGTATAGTGATATAATTTACATGTACTATAGTTTAAAAAATCGATGAAATTTCCATGCATTATAACATTGTAAAACACTGATTTCATTAACGTGTCACCTATAGAATTTAGTCTAGAAAGTATAAAACACTTGAAAATTAACTAATAAGTTATAATGAGTCTTATCTTATTTATAAATACTGTCGAACCTCGTTAACGGGAAGACTGTTAATCTGAATTACTCTTAACATGAACTTTTTCCACAGTCACCTTCAAAATGAAGATTAGTTTAGTTACATGAAGATTAGTTACTGATACCATGAACTATTGATATAATGAAAAAAAAATTATCCCCAATGGGAATCACATTAACGAGGTTTGACTGTAGTATAAATATGTGTGCATATGGTGTCTGTGATATCTCATACTAACATATTTCCTTCCTTTTAAATTAAAACCACTCTAATATACTCGAAAATATAAATAAAAGAATTGATTAAACTTTCAGAAACAATCAGAAATTATTCACTTACGGAACGACAATATATAAACAAATATAGATTGGTAAACACATGCATTACACTCTTTGACATTGCCAGAGCAAAATCAAAACATTAACAGAAATTCAGTAATTTCTACTCGTATGAGAGGTCTTTAGTATTTAATTTCTTCGAAATTGACTTAATTTGATGGTTTCAGATTTTTTTTTTTTAAACAATGAACAAGCGAGTGAGTAAATGAGGGGAATTTTAAGTCGCAATAGTGTTACGTTATAGGCAATTGCGGAGACGATCTGGGACACACCACTATCGGTGTCCCGAAGACCTGCAATCACGATTTTAATCCTCCACGGAGGGAACAGCTTTTCCCTTCTGGTGATCCCAAGAGGTTTAAGTTTGACTGGAATAAATACGAAGGACATTGCAGCCACGACAAATTTCATGTGCACCAGCCACTATTAATATACACAACATACACAACAATCTTTTACCAGCTTGAGTATCGAACTCCAAATTTTCCAGTTACGAGCTCGGCGCTCTAATGACCAGGCTATCGAAGTCCCTTTAATAATCAGGAAAATATTAAAAAGTAGCAATTTGAATTGGGTGATTTTTCTAATCTTAATATATTTCTAATCTCATTTCCCTTTCCCGAAGATATCTTTAAGTTTAAAAACTTTAATTATCTAGTGAAGAGAACAATTGTAATTATTTGTCAAGCTAGCATCAATGTATAGACAATTATGGAAAAAACATCTGAAACTTTATCATTACATTTAAAAGTTTCAAGATTTTATTTTTATTTACATGTTTTTCTTTTATTATTTACAGTTTTATTTTTATACATTTATTTTTTGTTTATTTTTTTATTGTATTGAAATTGGGAATATTAAGAGAATGTTTTTAAAGACAGTATTTAAAAATATTCTTTTATTTTAAAAATAATAACGCTTTAATCTAATAGTTAATTTTTTTTCTAATAACAGTTATAAATACCGTTCATTACGTATGTTTATTCATATAAAATTTTCGAAAACTTTACAGCTATTAGAAAATACATTTGAAATAGAAATATACATGAAAATAATTACCCATATAATGTCTAATATGATTTAGTGATTTTTCTCATTGCAATGAAGCACACAATTAACTTTTTTTTTAATTGTACGTTGTTTACAGCATTATTGAATTCAAATATTAAAATTCACGATAAAAACAAAACTCATGCGATAACTAAAAATCATGCGATACGCATTGATTATTAATACACTTCAACTGTACGTGTTTGTTATATCGTATAATTTTCAAATACAGCTCTTAAATTCTAATTGCAGACCTTAATGGATCTGAATATTTTAGTGTAACTCTGTAAATCTGAAGTTTAACCATTTCATACTCTTTACAGGATATTATTTTAGCTCCTTAACAATAAAAGTCAATTTTTCTATGATTTTTACAACAGAAAGATATTTAAGTGTTATTTATAAAAAATATCTCCCATAAAACGCAATGCATTGGCAACTTTTGGGTGTCCGTAAACGAAAAGAGGTTGTACAGGACTTATTAATGCCATTAGAACACTCGATAGTGAACTTGAATATTATGTATAATTCTTTAAACATTCTGAAAATATTTACCGATGTTGGGGACGGGCAGATAGACAGATGGAGAGCCGGACAGAGAGATACGCAAACTGAAATCATATTCACACTAAAACTGTTAGAAAACGTTAAAAAGGCTTAATGCAAACACTTAATGTAAAGCAACTCCAGCAAATTTCAAATAAAAACCTTTAATGTAACTGAATTCTTTTGTATGGCCCTGTAAATCTAATGCTAATAATACTACATTCTATAGGTTCTTTTGTGCATACAAATAACATATTTCAATTTCATTAAAATTTCTGCAAAGTAAAGCTATTAAAATTTGGTTTCTATAAATATCTCTCATAGGCTGCAAGGCTTTTGAATAATTTCGGGTATCCCTGTACACAAGCATGTGATGGCATTTATTCCTTTTCCTGTAGAAAACATTTGATAGCAAACTTGAATAATATATTTCAATTTTATTAGGATTTGTATGAAGTAAAGATAAAAAATATGGTTTATAAAAATACCTCTCATCGTACACACTACACGATGCTTTGGAATACTTTCGGCGGTCCCTGTACACAAACCAGTGGAAGTATTCACTCTGTTTTCAATAGAGAACATCTGATAGTGAACTTGAATAACATAGACCAATTTCAAACAAATCTATGAATATTTACGGAGGTTATAGCGCTGACAGACAGACAAACCGAAGTCATTAACACTTTTCAACCTTGTCGGAAAGCATTTAAAAACGAATTTTTAAAATTGAGTGAGTTTTACTTAATTGAACAATTGAACGCCAGGCATATAATCCCTATACCAAAATAGAAATGTACAATCTGTGATATGTCTTATAAGAAGAACGAGAAATCATGCAGTACGCATTTATTATTAACACTTTCCAACTGTACGTACTTGTTGTATCGTACAACTTTCAATATTCTTTGCCTACGTTATCACACAGAAGACAGACAGAAGGACTGAAAACTATACAGATTGACCAATTGAATTCAAAACTACTCTTAGATATTGTTGGAAAGTTGCAGTCCTTAATGTATCTGCATATTTTAATGTAGCACTGTAAATCTCAAGGTTCATCCTGTCATATTCGATACAAAATATTATTTTAGAATATTAACAATATATGTCAATATCTTCATGATTTTTTCAGTAGAAAGTTATTTAAATGTGACGTTTAAAACTGTGTATCCTAAAACGCAATACAATAGCTTTTTTTTTTTTTTTTTTTTTTTTTTTTTTTGCTTTATTTCTTTTTTTTTTTTTTTTTTTTTTTTTGTTGTTGTTGTTGTTGTCCTTGTACACAAACTAGTTGTACAGACCTGTTAATGTCATTTTAAATATGGAACATTCCACGAGTGAACTTCATTAATATATACCATTTTTCAAAATTCTAAAAATATTTACGAACGCTGGGGACAGGAGACAGACAGATAGAAAGACAGACAATCGGACAGACAGATAAAAAAATTAAAACAATACTCACACTTAAAAATTGTTAGAAAGTTTTAAAAATGGTTATTGCAAACGAAAATGCACTTCTATCAAATTTTTATTAATAGTTCTTAATGTAAATGAATATTTTTATGTGGTCTGTAAGACTTCTACTAATCATACTATATTCTATTGAAAGCGTTCTTTTCTGCATATGAATAACATAATTTAATTCCATTAACATTTATGTGCAAAAATGTTATAAAAATATGATTTATGGAAATACACCTCATAGAACACAATGCTTTGGAATATTTTCAGGTGTCCCTGTACACAAACCAGTTGAGGTATTCACTTCATTTTCAATAGGGAACATCCGATAGTGAACTTGATTAACATATATCAGTTTCAAAATACTCCATAAATACTTACGGGAGTTAATGCGTGGGCAGACAGACAGACACGTGAACAGACGATCGGACAGAAAGATGCAAAAATTAAAATCATATTCGTACATAAAATTTGTTAGAAAGTGTTGAAAACGCTTAATACAAACGAAAGTGCAATTCTAGCAAATATTTATTAATAGCTCTTAATGTAATTGAATATTTTTGTATGGACCTATTTTGTGTGGTCCATAGCACCCCATGCTATGGACCATTTTACCCTGGGGTTGGGGTAAAATGGCTCACTTTGTCAGTTGCTATTAAAAAAAATATATTAAAAAAGTAACCATACTCATTACTTTTGACTTAATGCAAAATCCCGATATATTAGTAATATTCACACATATTTTCAACATCCAAAAATAATTACTTTATGAGTAAGCACTTATAATTTACAAAAGTGGTCCATTTTACCCCAGTCTCCCCGACACAAATTTTTTTCTTCAAATATTAACTTTGGTTTACATAATTATTTATTTATTTTCGAAAGCAACATTAATATACTCAGGTTTAACAAAGATAAAAATAGAGCCTGCTTATGACAGTTTTAATTTGTCACTTCTCCGTTATCTTCAGTTTGTTGCAAAGAAAATAAGGACAAGAGCTCGAGTTCTTTGTAATAATAGACAGATGGTTTACATGTAATTTGATTTTTTGAAAGAATCTTTGACAGTTTGAAATCTAACAGCCGATGATTCACTCCTATGTATACAATAAGTTCTAATGTGGACTGTAATGTAAAATTCGTAATAATTTTTTATAAGAGTAAAGGAGAAAAACTGAAAATATCTAGATACAAATACTCTCGTAGAATAGTGTAAAACTTTCACTGTATTTACTTGCGCTGCAACAGATGATTAATAAGTAGACCCAACCAGTATTTTAAAATGAAAACTTCGACAGCTACCTTATAACGGAGAAAATTAAAGCCAGATTCTGTTTTCTAGAAAAGCCGGATCGTACAAAAAATAAAAGTAACAAAAGTAATAATAGCTTTTAATGTAAACACAAGCATTATAATTATTAACAGAAATTTCTATTTTTTGTTTTATTAATACAGAGATATGCTAGAAAAAGGCTGATAATGAATTTTGAAATACATTCTCAAAATAAATAATTATAGCAAAAACGATTTAATTCTTTCTGGGGAAAAGTATAAACAAAATTACTTTTCAAAAACCCCGATATGAAAATTGCTTTATTTTACTCAGAGAACAATATGCTTGCATCTGTTGAAAGGCAGAAAAACGCTATTTAATGAAGCATTTTTGATTTTAAAAGAAAACGGGAAATTCTATTTAATTAATTAATTGAAATACTTAAATATAAATGGACATTTTTTTTTATTATATTAATCTCTCTTTTTTTTGTTATTATAAAATTTGAAAAAAATAAATTAACTTTTAAAGAACATATGTGTGAACACTCACACATACCTCCCTAGTTTACCCTTTCCCCAATTCGTCGCTCTAAATGTGATGTAACTGTGATGACTAAATTTAATGTAACCACCCAACTCAATAATTTTAGCCACTAGATTAATCTTTTTTACGTCCCTTAAATGTTCACTACTAATATTACTAGGATTTATCTGGTAAATAATTTCATGAAATAAAGCTAATCCTATAGATTTTCTTGAGATTTTCGGACTTTTTGGGGTTAAAAGTGCATCTACCATAGCATGTAATTAGCACATTCCACTACCATAGCACATTCCCTATTGCTGGCTCTGAATGTGCAACTAGTTCGAAATTAATAACCCAGGTGACTGTCAATTCGATATCAATCCTGCAGCAGCCAAGTTCTGTACTACTGAACCTGAGTAATATAGATAGGTTTGTCGCAAAGTTCCCCTACCCCATCCAGTCATTCGCAAGGTACTTTCGTCTATTCCTATTTTAAGCCTCAAAACCCTACACATGAAGCAATTAGCGTCATGCGGTTACAACTGGGACTTTTCAAGAACATTGCATGTTTGCTGACATAGGTCTGAAAAATTTAAGACTATGAAAAATATCAAAATATAAAAACGTGTATCAAAAGTTCATTATTACGCATACAGTTACTTACAAATCAGTATTTAGTAACAAAATTATATTTTCAATAACTTTTTCCGGATGGTAAAAGTTAGGAAAATGCAAGATGCTTTATTACATACTTGTCTACGTTAATTAAAAATAATAAAACTTTAGGTTATCAAAAAAAAGGGAGGACACTTTGTATACAAAATGAAATTTTATTATTAAAAAATTATATATTTTAAAATATTATAACTTAAAAAATATATTTACAGATCTTACATTCTTGAAAGTCAAATAATATTGTGCTTGGTTGGTTGAGTAGGTTCTACGTCGAGCTAGTGCAACACTATGGGTATTGGTGACAGTCTGTGATTCCCCTCTAATGGTGGCCTGTAGGCATGTCATCACAATTTGGATCCACCACGTAAGGGATGTCATACTATTCTGTAAATCACATACGTACGTATTAATAATATTTTACATTTTATATAGTAAACATTGCATAAAATATAATTACGTAAGTCTGCAGTATGTTTTAGGGAAAAACGTCGTTAAAGTTACTTCGTAAAAGCTGCCTGTTTAAGTTATACATGTATGCTATTTTCTTTAAAATATCAAAATATAGTATGGAGAAAGCAATGATCTAGTTATTATCATAAAAATAAATGACTCTGTATTCTGCCAAGAGATGATAAAGAAATATGTTACGCTCACTTTCTGAAAATGACTACTGAACGTTCATTTTTATCACTACATTTAAAAGTAAATGGATCGCATATATAAGTTAAGGTATCTGGAAACAAAATACACTTTTTCACTTTATGCCAATGCGAATTGGGAAATACTTTTATGTCTTATCACACAACAAAGAAAAAGTTTGTAGAAACATGATATCATCGCACAAATTTAACAATTTAACATCAAAAGAAAACAAAAGATAAAAGTTCTGAAAGTTGTTTTTTGAAATATCTCGTATTGGCTAAAGAAAAAGTATTACTTTCATTTATGAAACAGAATTTATAAAATGTTATGCTTACAGAACTTGGAAATTTTTCAAAAAATAAATGTTTATTCTTTTATTTGATGTTTCCCTAAGACAAAAGTAAATAAATAAATATATATATATTTAGATATCAAGTATTATTTTCGTAAAACTTAAAAAAAAATATGTTTATACAATTTAAATTTTGGTGTGTTCAGTATTAAATATGTTATATTAAATTTTTTTGTTCAAAATATTTAAAATAATTTATTGCCTTTAATTTTTTTTTTTTTTTTTTTTTTTTAGTATCTTTAAAATAGAAATAAACCAAATGTTCTGTCATTGTAAATCAAAGTTTGTTTTTATTAAACCTTTAAATTTCAATGTTGTCAATTTTTCATGGTGATAAGCATAATAAAATTTTATGTAAAATAATTCAGGAATCATTTTCTGTCAATTATGGTAAATCTCAACTTATGTAGTTTGTTATTTGTTACGTTACGCTAAAATATAATAATAATAATAAGTGAATAATTATTATAAGGAATTTAAATATATGATTAAAAACAGAGAATAATTGCTTACATAATTCCTTTTATTTTTTCAATTTATTAGATAGTTCACATAAATAACCTTTTATAAAAAGTGTAACTTTTAAATAAATGATACATTGTACATATTTATAATTAATCGTAATATACAAATTGTTTTACAAAATCCACCGTGAAATGGTATTAAATATTCTTCTGGTTAGCAATATAATGTATATAAAATCTGTACCTAAGAAAAAAAAAAAGAACTAATGCATTTCAAAGAAAAAAACATAATATGTATAATTTCTTAACAAAAACTACCTGAAAAAAATGCATTTAAACAATTCGAAATATGTTTGATGTATCATATAAAAATTAATTTACTAGTAACTTCAACACATTGTTATAATCGTCTATATCATCAAATTTTTAAAATGTTAAAATTTTAAGATTCCGAAATAAATAATTTGTAAAGTTTTATGTTTTCGAATATTTTTTAGTATGAAATAATAAACACGGTACATACATAAATAAATGGACTATAAGAAAAAAAAAACCCTCTAAAATTCAATATTTTCAAAGATTTTTTTTTAATGAAATGTCAGAGGGTGCCCAGTTTTTTTAGTTTGAAGAATGTGGCCAATGTTATTTACAAAAGTGTTCGAAATAAGTTGCAAAATATCACTACGCTGATAAAACTTTTTTTCCCGTTAATTTACAAACAAATTCCATTTTTGCGTTTTATATGACACGACTAAAAAAAACTTGAACAGTCAGAATGCTTTTACGTTTATTGCAACTACATTATTACAACAAACTGTATATCTATATATTTAAATTAGCGTGTGTTATGCTTATTTGAAAATTGAACGCTATACCTAAAGATCGTATTCCAAATTATTGTAAATTTGAAACATTACATAGTTTGGTGCTCTGCTTCTTAAGATAATTCGGTCCCTGTTATTTTTTGATTTATCATGATGTATTGTACTCATAATAACGATATATTGTACTCATAATAACGATATTCTTGTTTCTCTATATATTAAAAAAAAGTTACTGTCACTGGCGTCATTTTTTTTTTGTCTGCGACAGCATCTTCTAACGGAGGACAGGGTCCTTCGCGTCATGAGAGGTATCATGGGTTCCGAGTACTCCAAGGGAGACATTTCAGACGCTTAGAAATTTTTATCATTTTAATTAAAGAAGTTATTAACTAAAAAAAAAAGTTTGTGAAGGTACTCTATTTGCCATTTTCAAAAAAGTTTCTCCCAGTGACGTCGTTCTTCTGTCATGAAGTCAATTTACACGAGAAAATTAATAAAATATAATCCATGGTTGTAGGTAGGTAGGTTGGGTTTGGCGTCGCACCAATTCCAATACTGCTCTATAGGTAATTGGCGACGGTCTGGGACGCCTCCTCTAGGTATGTTCCGGAGACATGTCATCACAATTTTGAACCTTCACGGAGGGTATCCCCCTCCGCTTTGGTGATCCCCAGAGGTATAGTGGAGATGGGAACATGGAGGCCTTTGCGACCACGACAGATTTTATGTGCGCCAGTCACCATTACTGTACACGACGGTCTTTGGCCGGCTCAAGTATCGAATCGGCAATCTTCCAATTACGTACTCAGTGCTTTACCGACTAGGGGTACCGCGGCCCGAAACCGTGGATGTAAAATATAAAGAAAATAAATATAAACTTTTTATCTCTACTTTTAGAAAATTAATTTTCTTACACGGGAAAATTAAAATATGATCCATGGTTGTAGGCAGGTAGATAATTAGGTAGATTGTGATTGCCGTCGCACCATTACTGCGCTATGGATAATTGGCGACGGTCTGGGACGTATCCCTACGGATGTTCCGGAGACATGCCACCATAGTTTTGGTCCTACACGAAGGGGATAGCTCCCCAGCTTCGGTGGCACCCAGAGGTATAATTTTGATGGGAACACGGGGGATATTGTGGCCACGACATATTTTACGTGCACCAGTCACCATTAGTGTACACGACGGTCTTTGGTCGGCTCGAGAACCGAACCCACAATTTTCCAATTACGAGCTCAGCGCTCTACCGACTGGGGTACCGTGGTCCGAATTTAAGTTGTAAAAAAGAAATAAAATGGGTCATATACTAAAGCTATAATGCAAAATGGTCTAGACATTATGATTTTCTTTCTATTAAAAATATATATATATATATATTATATATTTCAATTTGACATTCAATATGAGAATTTCCATAATAATTTTCTGCTTTTTTCTTGTAATATGCACTATTAATATTCCTCTTCAGTGAAAGAAAGCAGCAAATAGGCGGGCAGATTTCTGAATGGGTTAGTAAAGTAAGTCGGGTAGGGAGCGAAGCCTCCTTCGGGGGTTGGTGAGTGGAGCGAGCAGGGTGCAGAATCCCCTAGTATTATATAACAAGAAAGAAAAATCATGCAGTACGCATTGATTAGTAACACTTTCCAACTGTACGTAATTGTATCGAATACCTTTTAATATTCTTTGCCTACTTTATCACACAACAGACAGAACGACTGAAACACATGCAGATAGACTAATTGATTTTAAAATTACTCTTAGGCATTTTGGGAAGTGTTAAAAAGGCTTAACGCAAAAGAAAACGCAGCCGTTAGATTATAATTACAGCTTTTAATCTCTCTGAATATTTTAGTGTAGCCCTGTAAATCTGAAAGTTAATCATATCATGTTCTATAAAAAACAATATTTTAGAATATTAATAATGCATGTCAATGTTTCTATGATTTTTAGAGTAGAAATATTTTTAAATATAACTTTTAAAAAATTCTGTCCTAAAACGTAATACATTGTTTGTTTTTTTATTGTTGTTGTTGTTGTCCCTGTAAAAAAAACTAGTTGTAGAGGACCTATTAATGGCATTTTAAATAGAGAACATTCCATAAGGAACTTGAGTGCATAATTTTTTAAAAATCCTCAAAGTATTCACGGATGATAGGAGCCGTAGACAAACAGATAAGAAGGTAGACAATCGGATAGACAGATGCACAAATTGAAATCATATCCCCACTAAAATTATAAGAAAGTTTTAAAACGCTCATGTAAACAAAAGTGCAATTCCAGCAAATTTTTAATTATAGCAGCTCTTAATGTAACTGATTATTTTTGTGTGGCCCTATAAATCTAATGCTAACCATACTATATTACAGAGAAGGTACTCTTTTGTGAATACGAACAATATATTTCAATTGCGGAGAAAAAAATTATCAAAATTTGGTTTATAAGAATAACTCTCATGCAACACAATGCTTTGGAATGATTTCAAGAGCCCCTGTACACAAACCAGTAAGAAATGGGCTCTATTTTACATAGGAAACATCCGATAGGAAATTCAATAATATATTAAAATTTCATTGAAGTTTCTATACATTAAAGGTATTAAAATATGGTTTATAAAAACTCCTCCCATAGAACACAATGCTTTCTAATATTTTTGGGTGTCCCTGTACACAAACCAGAAGAGGTATTCACTCCATTTTCAACAGGAAACATCCGATAGTCAACTTGAATAAAATATATCGGTTTAAAGAAATTCCATAAATATTTACGGGAATTAGAGCGCAGTAAAACGGACAGACACAGACAGACGGACAGAAGATAAGTCAGACAGATACAGAGATTGAAATTATATTCACACTAAAAAAATGATAGAAAGTTTCAAAAACGCATAAAGTAAACGAAAGTACAATTCTAGCAATTTTTTATTACTAGCTCTTAATATAACTGAATATTTTTGTGTCACCCTGTAAATCTAATGATAACCATGCTATATTCTATGCAAAGCATTCTTTTGTGCATATAAATAACACATTTTAATTTCCTAAAAGTTCATGGAAAGTTAAGTTATTAAAATTTGATTTATAGAAATATCTCGCATAGAACGCTATGCTTTGGAATACTTTTAAGTGTCCCTGTACATAAATCAGTAGTGGTATTTGCTCCATTTTATACAGGAAATATCCAATAGGGAATTTGAAAAACATATTGAATTTAATTGAGATATGTCTACAGTAAAAGTAAGAAAATATGGTTTATCGAAATACCTCTCATAGAACATCATGATTTGAAATACTTTCGGGTGTACCTGTACACAAACCAGAAGAGGTACAAACTCCATTTTCAATAGGGAACATCCGATCGTAAACTTCAATAACAATATCAGTTTCAAGAAATTCCATAAATATTTACGGGAGTTAGAGCTCGGACAGACAGACAGGCAGACAGACAGACGGACAGGCAGATACACAAAACTGAAATCTTATTCACACTTAAAAAATGTTAGAAAGTGTTAAAAACGCTTAACGAAAACGAAAGTACAATTCCAGCAATTGTTTATTAATAGCTCTTAATGTAACTGGATGTTTTTCTGCCACCATGTAAATCTAATGCTAATCATGCTATATTCTGTGCAAAGCATTCTTTTGTGCATATAAATAACATATTTCAATTTCCAAAAACTTCGTGGAAAGTAAAGTTATTAAAATTTGATTTATAGAAATATCTCTCATAGAACGCAATGCTTAGGAATACTTTTGAGTATCCTTGTACATAAACCGATGGTGGTAATTCCTCCATTTTATATAGGAAACATTCAATAGTGAACTTGAATAACATATTTCAATTTCATTCAGATATGTCTACAGTAAAGGTATGAAAATATGGTTTATAGAAATACCTCTCATAGAACACAATGTTTTGAGATACTTTCGGGTGTCCCTGTACACAAACTAGTAGAGGTATAAACTCCATTTTCAATAGGGACCTTCCGATACTGAACTTGAATAACATATATCAGTTTCAAGAAATTCCATAAATATTTACGGGAGTTAGAGCGCGGACAGACAGACAGACAGACAGACAAAAAGAAGTCATAAATACTTTTCAACCTTGTTGGAAAGTGTTAAAAATGTTAGATAGTGTTAAAAACGCTTAACGTAAACGAAAGTACACATCTAGCAATTTTTTATTAATAGCTCTTAATTTATCTGGATATTTTTGTGCCACCCTGTAAATATAAGGCTTATCATGCTATATTCTATGTAAAGCATTCTTTTGTGCAGAAAAATAACATATTTCAATTCCCTAAAATTTCGTGGAAACTAAAGTTATTAAAATTTGATTTATAGAAATATCTCTCATAGTACGCAATGCTTTGGAAAACTTTTGAGTGTACCTGTGTATAACCCGATGGTGGTATGCCCTCCATTTTATACAGGAAACATCCAATAGTGAACATCAATAACGTATTTCAATTTCATTAAGATATGTCTACAGTGAAGGTATTAAAATATGATTTATAGAAATACCTCTCATAGAACACAATGCTTTGAAATACTTTCGGGTGTCCCTGTACACAAACCAGTAAAGGTACAAGTTCCATTTTCAATAGGGAACGTCCGATAGTGAACTGGAATAACATATTTCAATTTCATTAAGGTAAGTCTACAGTAAAGGTATGAAAATATGGTTTGTAGAAATACCTCTCATAGAACACAATGCTTTGAAATACTTTCGGGTGTCCCTGTACACAAACCAGTAGAGGCAAAAACTTCATTTTCAACAGGGAACGTCCGATAGTGAACTGGAATAACATATTTCAATTTCATTAAGGTAAGTCTACAGTAAAGGTATGAAAATATGGTTTGTAGAAATACCTCTCATAGAACACAATGCTTTGAAATACTTTCGGGTGTCCCTGTACACAAACCAGTAGAGGTATAAACTCCATTTTCAATACGGACCGTCCGATAGTGAACTTGAATAACATATATCAGTTTCAAGAAATTCCATAAATATTTACGGGAGTTAGAGCGCGGACAAACAGACAGACAGACAGACAGACAGACAAACCGAAGTCATAAACACTTTTCAACCTTGTTGGAAAGTGTTAAAAAGAGTCCTCAACAATTGTGTTATCTGCCAGTAATAGCTTAAGATATGAACCATATTTTTTTTTTCATTTGGTTTGGAAGTTTTGATTTACTATTTTTCATAGTGGAATATATACTAATTTTTCGTTTTATAATTTCTTTCTTATAGAAAATAGAATATAATGAATTTGTTGCGTGTAATTTTATATTCTGATAATTCATATATGAGATAACTTACAACTTCCCTCTTCTTTTCTGGATTTGATTACAGTTTTTTTCTTCTTTTTTTTAATCTAAACATTTAAAACTAATAATATTTACTATTGCAAAATGTTCATATTTTGATTCCAGTTTCAGGCCATTTCGTGACAAAGTAGTATTGGTAGATTTCGAATTTTAGACATTTTTCTTTTTAATTTGTAACATACGATACATTTACATAATACGCTATAGGTAGTAATTATGGTTATCATTATCCTTATCCTGTTTTGTTTTGTTAAAAGTGCAGTTAAAGTTAAAAAAGTGTAAATGTTAACATATATTTTCATAATACATGGCATTTTTCTCAAGACTGGGAATCCATTGATAGTGCTAAAATGGAAAATGAAAATGTATAAAAGAATCCATACATGGTGCTGAAATAGGCAATGAAAATGTATAAAATGTAGAAGGTTGTGTGATAGGTAAATCAATCTTGAGAATGATACCGAGTGGTATCGGAGCATATGTTGACATTTCAATATTTTAATTTTTTTATCTTTGAAACTGCATTTTAAGCAAAATAAAAAGGTCTATTCTTACAATTAAACGTATTGGCCTCACGAAAAACAATGTAGGTGTTTGATTGCATACAAACATAATTGTGTATAATGTAAATCAACAATTTAACATACTGCCTAGAAAAGCATTTTCAAGTTCACTGAGTTTTATTAAAGATTCAATTAGAGAATTGCTTTTAATATAATAACTCTTTGAAAGTTATACATCCTCCTTTTTCAATCCCACTTCTTCCACACAATATATTAATTTCAACTTGAATTAATAATAATACGAATTAGCCGTTTATAGCAAAAAAGTTATATATATTTAAAATGAAATGAAATACTATCACATAAAAACAATCTCAAGTCAAATTCTCGATTTACTCTGATAAATTTGTCACTAGTACCACCGTTAGAAACCTTACGGCAACACATAACAAATAAGAAAAAAGAAAATATCTCAATTAAGGATTGTTAAAATGAAATATTCATAGGTCACTTTTTTTTATGAAACGAAATAAAATTTACGAAAGATTGGTATGTTAAATCATAGATACCAACAATTTAATTTATTCCGGAGTATTTTTAGCCCAGACTTTTTTTCATACCACTTATCTTTTAAGGATATTTTTTTCTTATTTTATCGAAGTTATATTTTGGAGAAAGTTTTTCTATAAAGAAAGTGGCGCGAAATAAAGGATAAATGGGTACTAGATAATTACTTTTGTAAAGATATATTTAATTATTGAATAAAATAAATTTTCATAGTTATAAATGTAACAGAAAAAATTAATATTTCATAATTTTTATAAGTAAATTAAAAATGCGCCAAAAATAGAAGAAGGGGGGGGGGGAGTGCTAGAGAAGGTAGTAATTTTTTTCATTTTTCTTTTCGCATTGACATAAGGAAAGAATAGTTTTATACAGAAAATAAATAAATAAATAAACTTACTAGTTAAGCGTACTAATTTAAAATTTACTGTTATTCTAGTTAAATTATTTTACAAGTATCAAGAACTATTTTCGTTTTAAAAACATATTCTTATTTTTTTCTGTTTCTTTAAATTTAACGGACGAGAATTGCAAATAGAGAGAGTTTTTAAAGGTACATATTTATTTTTTTAAACACTTTCTGCCAAACATTTTTCTTATATTTTAGATTAAAAAAATAATAATAAAAAAAACAATAATCATAAAAAGAAAAATTTACTTAATTGCCATTAGTGTCTCATTTATAATGGTGTGGTCTTCGCAGGTAATTATTTTATGAAGTAGTACCTGGAGGACCGTGTTCACTAGTTCTCACTGCAAAAATTATTAAATTATTCCTAGTGTAAGTACAGTGATTCGTTTTCGGAAATATGTTTCTTATTCGTTTGTCCTGGACAAAGTTTGATTTACCAGTGAAAGCTAAGTTCTCTAGAGACAAAAAAAAAAAAAAAAAATTCAAATGGAATTATCATGTCAAACTTCTAGCTAAATCATTTTTTTTAAACAATTTGACCAAGTAGTTTTCTAGAAAACCAAGTTTCACCTGCATGTTTTTCCACGCAAAATACGGGGCAGTAGACGCGTTTTCCGGTTGTTTGGACTAAGATGGTGCAAGTTTATAAGGAGCAAATAATGAAGAAAGTGGTTATTAGAAAGGTAAGTTTCTTTCATAGTTTTTTAATAAAGATTTGAAATGTCCAAAAATAAAAATTTGCCATGAAAGCTGGAAATATTAGTAATGAGTAAAATATATTACTTTTGATAAAAATGGTCTTACTTTTTTGTATGAACAAGAAATTGTCTGTTACATCTATGGCATTCCATTCGTGCATACTACAATAAGAGTAAACAGTGTGTTAGAGACAATGGGATTCATATTTGTCTTTTTACTTTCTTCTATATGTAATATAGAGAAAGAATTGGATTCGCGAAAATTTTCGACCTCCGTTTTTTGACGGATCTACACGTTTTGGGGTGTCCTGAACACGAATTGATAGTTTTTTTTAAAATGTCTGCCTGTCTGTCTGTCTGTCTGTCTGTGTGTGTGTCTGTGGTTTAGTTTTTTTCACCGTATCTCACGAACCAATGAATGAAATTCAACCAAACATGGAATATAGTTGGACCCTGGCCGGGCATTGTGCTGATTAGATTTGGGGATCAATAGCCCAGCAGGTGGCGCTGTGATCGCATTTTATGTAAATTTTTAACATGGCAGTATAGTACAAATTTTCGTATTTTTCACCCTATCTCACGAACCAATGAATGAAATTCAACCAAACTTGGTATATAGTTGGAATCTGACGGGGCATGGTGTTGATTAGATTTGGGGATCAATCGTCCAGCAGGTGGCGCTGTGATCGCAAAATATCGTATTTTTCACCGTATCTCACAAACCGATGAATGAAATTGAACCAAACTTGGTATATAGTTGGACCCTGACATGGTATGGTGCTGATTAGATTTTGGGATCAATCGCCCAGCAGATGGCGCTGTGATCGCATTTTATGTAAACTTTTAACATGGCAGTATAGGACAAAATTTCGTAGAAATCTACATAATGAGCGTTATTTTAAACTTGTAATTGTAAAATTAATATGAATTATTGATAATAGTAGTAGTTAACTACGAAAAAAATTTTTTGCATGTGGGGGCACCAATTCCCCCCCTGGGGGGGTAAATTTTCAAGATGGGTATCTTTCGAAAGATCTCGTCAATACCTTTAAAACGAATGGTTGAACTATAAATCTGCGATAATTTAAAACAAAGTTATCGATTTTTTTTTTTTTTACTTTTAACAAAAAAAAAAAAAAAAAAAAAAAAAAAAAAAACAGATTTTTTTTTTTTTTTTAATATTGTTACTGGTTGAATGTGTATTACTTTTAACAAAATAAGAACTTAGAAAAAAAATCGTATTTTTTTTTTTTTAAATATTGTTACTGATTGAATATGTATATAGGAAAATATAGAAAGTCTTGTGGTGGCCACAACATACTAGTTTAGTTCCGCATCATATTATAGGTATGGGGAACTTAGGTAATCGTGAAAATTTTCGACCTCGGTTTTTTGACATTTCTACACGTTTTCAAGTGTGAGGAATCAGACAATGACAAAATTTTTATGGTGTCTGTCTGTTGGGTGTCTGTTAGTCCGTTAGTCCGTTAGTTTGTTAGTCTGTGTACACGATATCTCAAGAACAAATTGTCGCAAAGAGGTCAAATCAGTTTTAAAATATTACTTTTGACACTGCAAGAACCATATTCATTTGCAACATTCGAATTAAAAAACTTCGTAAGTTATTAGAAATTTACGATTTTCTTAACATGGGAGAATAGGACAAAAATTCACTTAAACGTGCATTAAATAGAAACTTTTTACTGTAAAAATCTCAGACCAGTTTTAAAATATTAGTTTTGAAGCCGGAATGAACATCAGTAACTATAAATAAGCTACTTTGAAAATTTCGCAAGTTATTGGAAATTTACGAATTTCTTAACATGGCAGTATATGGCAAAATTTCACATAAACGTCAATTTTTAGAGATATTTTCACGGTAAAGATGTCAGACTACTTTTGAAATATTATTTAGAACACTGGCATGAATATTAATGACTATGAATTTTCCAATATAAAAGTTTCGTAAGTTATTGGAAATTTACGAATTTCTTAACATGGCACTATAGGGCAAAATTTCACATAAACGTCAATTTTGAGAGATATTTTCATCGTAAAGATATCAGACTACTTTTGAAATATTATT
Source organism: Salticus scenicus (assembly GCA_963930645.1). Classification (NCBI taxonomy): domain Eukaryota; kingdom Metazoa; phylum Arthropoda; class Arachnida; order Araneae; family Salticidae; genus Salticus; species Salticus scenicus. The sequence continues at coordinate 45,603,328 of OZ005656.1, read as the reverse complement.
TAGAACACTGGCATGAATATTAATGACTATGAATTTTCCAATATAAAAATTTCGTAAGTTATTGGAAATTTACGAATTTCTTAGCATGACAGAATAGAGCAAAATTTCACATAAACGTCAATCTTGAGAGGTATTTTCATCGTAAAGATGTCAAACCACTTTCTAAATATTATTTAGGATACTGGCATGAATATCATAGACTATGGTTTTTCCAATTTAAAAAATTCGTAAGTTATTTGGAATTTACGATTTACTTAACATGTCAGAATAAGGCAAAATTGAGCATAAACTTCCATTTTGAGGATCATAAATACGTTAGACAACTTCAAAATTACATTTATGATATTTGTTTGAACATGATTGAATACCAATATTCTAATAGGAAAATTTCGTATATTATTCGTAATTTACAATTTTATCAACATAGCGAAATCGTAAATTTTTCATATAAATATGAATTTTGAGGATTATTGCATTGGAAATAGTAGCATGAAACCTAAACAACGGAATTGACCCTGATAAAATAAATTAATAGATTAGAATAAGATAAGTATATCGAAGTGAACGGTGGATAGCCAATGAGGATTTCATTCTGTTACTGTATCAAGCTTTGGTCTCGCACTAGAAATTTATGAGAACATAAATATGATGGGGAACTGAGCAGAGTCCATCTATGCCAACTAGTTTTTTTTTAACAACTGTTGCTATATTTGCTTCTTTACATTTTGCACATATACAAAGAAAGAATTTAAAAAATGGATTGGTTTTTCTAAAATCAGGGGTACAAACCTTTGTCATTTCTTGCCAGCTTAGACTTATATTAGTATATAATAGAGACTCGAAACTTCGAGGTAATTGAAGCGAACGGGAAAATGACAAATAAATTGCTTTGTAAATGGCTTGATGTGCAATAGGCTTAAAGTCACGAATAAACACTTTTTGAATAAATTCTGATCGAGCTACACGGACGTTCATACTACGCAGGAAACAATTACGGGTGTCATATAATAATATTTTTCATACCGTAAATATTATAGAAAAAGGTTTTAAACTATCATTAGTTTTCCTGAGAAAGCAAACACGCTGGAAATGGACCCACCAAGATTCTATGACTATATTTCCTGTGTAGAAAAAGGAAAACCCAGAATATGGTTAGGTAGTAATAACGAGAAGTGATGCTGAATGAAACAAATGCCTATGATTCCGAGGCAGATCATAGTACGCATCAGATCATCTTATGTAAGAGCTGCGTCAAATAAACCTGATGTCAGTACTATCTCAGAAATACGAATCAGAACCTATTTTCTTCCTTTTGTACGAACCAGCTACCGGTGATTACTCCAACAACAATTAAGAAGACGCGCGGCGAAAGAAATAAGCAAGTTGTGTGAAAAGAATGTACCCTCTCGTCTTTGAAGTGTGATATTCAATTCAAAGGTGACACAAGTTTGCCTGTAAGGTTTAAAGAACTAAATGACCCCTTCTACCTTTTCAAGTAGAGGAATGTCTCTTGTTATGGGCACCGCAACATATCTTTTAGCAGAAAACAAATACGGTAGATTTGAGTACTGTCAAACTTGCATTATGACAGTACGCAATTTTTGCGCTAATACTAAAGTAAATAGACGCATTTGTTTAGTAAGTGCAAGCACTGAAAAAAAAAAAAAAAAAAAGAACTGAAAAAAAAGCAACACAAAAGTAGTTTGGAAATATTTCCAGAATGCGATAAATCGAACTGAATTAATTCAAAAATGTAAGTTCAATGTATATTCATACAGTATATTCAGTATATTTTGTGATGCAATATCGAATTCAGCCAAAACGAAGAATGAAATTTGCTTTTTCTGTCAATATAAAAAATGGCTGCTATTCCTGTTGTGGGCACCTTCATGTAACCGGCTATGGGCACACTTGTTTTTTTGTTTTTTTCATTTAAAGCATGTGTTTTACTTACAGTTTTTTAAATATGGTCGTTTATGCCAACATAACATATTTTATTAGTGTTCTTATGTATTTTTAGGCATTTTTAGGCGTTTTTAGCAATGTCAAGCCTGGAAAAAACGATCGATTCAAAAGAAATGGATTTTAATGCCCTGGTTGATGCCGTTTAGGATTGCTTAGTAGATAAGAAATCATAAAATTGACTGCCCGAAAATATGGACTTCCTCGCAGCATCTGTGTACTTCAAGAAGAAGGCTGGAAAATATAAGGCAACTCAATTTGTTACACTGCCGGCCAAGCGCGCTAAAACTAGGAACATCCACAACCTGATAATGATGTTGACTTCTGCATCAAATGTTTGGAGCACCTGCTACCATGCCTAACAAGAGCTAAGTCAATAAAATGCAACGAGGGAGATCACCTGGTGCACTTAAAGAGTGCCAAAATTGATACCAATTATTTTATTTGCAAGCATTGCACTTCTGATTTGGAGGACTAAGAAGATGGTGTATAAAATTGAAAACATGCCATTTTCTGTTGTTATTTTTGTCACATGAATTTTGTTATTTCCTGTATTTATGATGGTTTTTCTTATTGTATTCTCATTTTTAGCGTATTTTTCAAATGTTCCTACAACCGGGTACACAACTTTTTTTTTTTGGTCAAAAAGGACCACTTCACAAAATTGATGATAATATTTTTCTGGTTGACGGAATTGATACAGTTACTTTATCAAACGTTAGATAAGGATTCTATCTTTCCATTGGTATTGAAATATTTGCATAATGTTTAATCTACAGTCGGCAGCAAAAGTATCCGAGCACTAGCCAATAATTCTGATATCACAAAAGTACACTTAAAACTGTTTTGTTAAATAAATTCTTGTCGAATCATATTCTTAGACTGAGTGAGACCAAGAATCTACAAGGATTTATTTTACAAAGCAGTATTAAGTGTACCTTTTTTAGACAGGGATTATTGCTTGTGTTCGAATACTTTTGCTGCCAACTGTATCAAATGTTATAAGCCAAAATTAAAACTGTGTCCACAACGGGAGACATTCCCCTACATCTTTTCAAATGTCCTAATAAATGACGTAGTTCATCAAACGAACTTGTATGCAACAGACATACGAACAAATAATGCTGGGAAATTTTACTAATAACGGCGTTATAGAATTTCTTGGTATAATACTACATACAATCGCTATTCAGTTACCTACTTTCACAGACTATTAGAATAATATACTTGAACATCCTCGAATATATGAAGTAATGCCAGTCAATTGGTTGGAAGAAATACGCAATTTTCTCCTTTTAAATGACAACATGTCGTTCTTTAAAACTGGAAAAGACGATCCCGACAACCTACATAAGACTAAACTCATTATGAATTTTCACCGCTTATCTGTGCTTACAGAAGAAAAACTAAGAATCGATGAGCAAATCATCCCGTTCAAAGTCCAAAGTTTCATCAAACAATACAATCCAGTGAAACCTCATAAGTGGGGCTATAAATTTTTCCTTATTTGGGGTATATCGGTATTTAGATATGAGTTTCAAATATTTACTGGTGCTTCAAATAATGTGCTACTTCCAAATAAACCAGATGATTGGTGTTTGTGGGAATATTGTTACTCGTTTTTCACATACCATTATACGGAACCTAAATGCCCAATTTTGCTTGACATTAGGTTTTAAACATACGACTTCAGGTGTATTGAAAATATGAAGATATAAATGCACTAGGAACTGTCAGATTGAATAGATTTGAAGCTACTCATATACCAACTGAAACAACGATATTGAAGAAAGGGGAACATTTGTTGAGAAATATGTAATTGCTGATGGTGTGAAGCTATACGCGGTCGTTTTGTACGACAGAACAGTTGTATGCCTGCTATCATCATTTGCAGGAAGCCAGCTAATTGAGAAAGCAGAACGTTTCTTCATATCTAATAAATAATTTCAACAGATTCTACTTCTACACATTGTTAAAATTTCTAAAGAATATATGAGATGGGTTGTAAAATTGGATTTCATGTTAGGATACTACTGTATAATAATTCAATCTAAGAAATAGTACATGAGAATATTTCACCATCTAGTTGACAAGGCCCTAGTAAATGCTTGGCCATTGTAGCCACACAAGGCAGGCTTATTAATGCCACTACTTCACTTCAAAAATACACTTGCCACTGCACTCTCAAAACTGAACAAACCTTCCAGATGCCGTGTACGACATCCTAGCATGAAATTCAGCATGCAAAGAATAAAGAGAAATGAATGAGGCTCTCTGCAGTTGTTCGTGACGGCCACATTCAATTGGACAATTTTGTACATTTACTTATATCAGGAGATAAATATTGATGCAATTTTTCAAAATCCAATGGTAGATCATTTGTTCAGTGTAAGATGTGTAAAGTTCATTTGTATGTAAATAAGGACAGAGAGAAACTGTTTCAGAACGTTCCATAAAGGACTAAAGGAATATTGATTTAGATCATGTTGTTATCATTGCGTCATTGTACATTTCAGAGTAAGAACTTATTTATTATTTACCCTTTATTTTCTATAAAAACACTTGATGAACAATAAGTTAAAGAAAGTTTAAATGAATTTATAGTTTTCATTTTATCTAAAAAATGATCGATTGCTATCTTTAAAAAAGAGTAAAAATTAAAAGTTTATGTGATGCGTGTGACATCTGTATAAAAGATTTATAAGAAATAGAATAGAATAAAGAAAGCAACATGTTGGTTTCAATTTTTTTTAAGCTTGAGTTTTTGAGTTGTAATTGCCGAAACGTCAGTGGAGGCCCTCTGTTGAGACTCAAAAATATTTTGGGTTCCGTCTGTGTGTTTATTTGTATGTCTGTCGTGCGATTACGGCCGCAAAAATCACTGTATTGACTTGAAAGTTGGTACACATGTTCATGTGCTCCACGGAATCAGCTGTATAATTTTTAGTGTGTATTGTAGTTCATGTACAGGAACATGCCAAAAGTTTTCTTAGCATTGCGACCTATGGGAAGAATTTGTATATACCGCGATAGCGTCCGCAAAAATCATGCTATTGACTTGTAATTTGATACACATGTTTATTAGCCTCACGTAATTAGCTGCATATTTTTGGGTGTGTATTTCATTTATAGTTCGTGTACAGGGAAACTCAAAATTTTTCTTATCATTACGGTCTATGGGCAGAATTCGTATGTATCGCAATAGCAGCTGCAAAAATGCTCCGATGGATTTGAAAATTGAGACACGCATAAAGACTTTGTATAGAAGTAGCTGTATAAGTTTTTATGTCTATAATGTTTATGAATTGTGTACAGGGACACGCCGATGTTCTTATAATTACGGCATATGGGGGAAATTTCGTTTAGATGCATTTCAACATCATTACTTTGCAATCAACAAAACGAAATCAGCTTACAATAGAAAGATGCTTGAACTTATGCTTTATGCAGAAAATATGTTCTGTTAGGCTTCCTAATTAGTGTACAGGATCTTATAAAAGTGTTCTGATAATGCCACGTAATCATCCAAAATATGTCATATTTCTTAAGAATTATTCATGAAAAACGCAGAAAAGCGAAATTGTTTTTACTGGTGTATATGTTACCATTAAAGCTCCAAATCCGTTAATGTTCAGTTTATCTAGTTAATCTGCAGATTAACTAAAATGACCTGTCAAAGTGTGGAATCAAGAGTTTTCCGCATTTTAACTAGGTAATCTGCAGATTAGCGGTTTCTGCATCGTTAAAGTTTAAATGTTTGTTTCGAGCCTTAGTTTTTTTACATTCACTATGACGTCAAACAGTCATGTGATACAGATACGCGAATGACCTTCAAACATAACTAAAACTTTTACCCCTTCCGCTACGCTATGATGATAAACAGCAAACGCAAAATGTGGAGAGTGGAGGATTGAAGCCATAATTAGGTTTATTATTATGACTAACACAAAATTTAAAGTAACAAGTAAGTTATAATTGTTTTAATTTTGATTTTATTTCTATCTTTTCAACTCTGTCAATATAAGTTTGATAAGAATCTGCATTTTATAAATGAAGTCTAATCTTAATTAGAAGCTGTCTCTCAAGAAACTCCATATTGAATTATAAATATTAAATTTACATTATTTCCTTCCAAACTAAAACTGTTAAACGATAACTTTTTAAAACTAATTTATTTTAAAATTGGTTTAAATTACTATTACTTACTGGAAAAAAAAAAGATGTATTAATTTTTAACTTTGAAAAATAATATAGCATTTAATAAATACTTAATATGAAATTTTTGTGCATTTTTTAGCATTTCATTACTTTCTTTTTTTATTTTTTTGTTTCTTTCAGTTTCAAGTTCCCTTTATATATTTTATATATCATGATTATATTTTTATTTATTTATTTATTTATTTATTTTTAATTCTGTTCGCTTTTTCAGGTAATTTCGTTGTAATTCATCACATAAAAAGTGTTAATAAAGGTTTTTTTTTTAAATTGTAAAATTAATATATTTGCTAAAGTTGTACAGATATATGTATGCTGCAAAGTATAGTTTAATAAAGCATTGGAAAACTGTCATTTCAATTTTCATGCATTCTAAAAAAAATTAAAGCAGTTTTAATTATTTCAAGTACTTCTTAAATAATGCTTCTAATTTCTTTCTTTAGCGAATTATTATTATTATTATTTTTATTTATTTATTTATTTTATTTTATTTTTATTTTTATTTATTTATTTATTTATTTTTTTTTTTTTTTTTTTTTTTTTGAAATAGTATTAGCAGTATAAGTTGTTAATAAAATATTTTTTTTAAATTTAAATGGTTAAATATTTTTATTTTGAAAAGAATTCGTTACTGTATTACAATTCTAGCATTCATTTATAAAATACAATTTATTAAAAGCTATTATATTTCATATTAAAAATGCATAACATCTTCAAACTTATATTCACAGAATAAAAAAGATGAAATAAATAAAAAAATTAAAACAAATATAATTTTAAAAGATATAAAAATTAAAACACATACAGATTAAAATAGGTAAAAAAAGAAATAAAAAAGAAAAGAAAACAATTTTTTTCCCCGAATGAAAAAATACAACACAGCCGGCTGTAAAATTACAACACCAGATATCTTTTTTTCACTTTAACTAGTACCTAGTAGGTAATGTGCAGATTATCTAGGTAATTCGCAGATTACCTAGGTAATTTGAGAAACGAAACAATTTTCCTCACTTTAACGGATCACCCTAGTTAATGTGCAGATTACCTAGCTAATCTGCAGATTAACTGATTTCTGCACTTTAGCGGTAACATATACAATGTTACAAAAGTACTCAAACACCCCATTATATTATTCTCTTTATTTAATATACTGATTTCTCTTACTTTAATTTATTTATACAATTATTAATTTCTTAATTTTCGAAAAGTCGAGTGGAGTGTTTCCAGATTTTTTTTTTGTTGTTGTTGTTGTTGTTTATTATCATTATTATTTTGAAAAAAAAAAATTCGTTTTATTTAAAGAATATATATTTTTTAAAAATCTTATTGTACATACCATTGAGTTAATAAAAAATGCTAAAATGTTTTCAAAAGACTTATATAATTATATATATGTCAGAGAAATATACTTAATACTCAGATCTCCAGTTCAACGGATTTAATTTATTTCAATATTTAAGTCCATCACAAAAGCCCTAAATTTCATTGAATAAATACAGAAAAGTAATAACAGAAAGTATTAATGCAAGAATATTTTTCGTAAAACGTAAAAATTGCTCATAGTTATTAGAAATAACATTTCGAATAAAAGGCGCACATCTTGAAAACTTTCTGTAAATAAATATGCTATTTTATAAATGCGTAAATAATGCATTCTGACATTTATACGTTTACATATTATCTTTTACAATCTCCTTATTTCGCTGCTACCTTACATTTCTTTTTATTCATTGCAGCGGTGCATGTATGTTAATGCAAGAATAATTTTGAACGTCATTAAAACTAATCATGTAAATTGAGCTTCGAAATGCATAAAATTTAGAATACTGCAAAATAGAATAAATAATAATAAAATGTAGTTTTTGATACTTTAATATATCAGAGAAATATAAAACATAATAGAAAGGAATTTTAATTGTAAAAAGTAATATCGTATACTAAAAATACATAAGGAAACAATCAGAATCGGAAAAAATTTTGTTAATCAGATTTGATACACTAATAAAACATAGTGGCATAGACATAGAATCTATAGACATATCTAATGAAGGAGCCATGCGTAAAGATATGATGTATATCTGGCAAGTCCATGGCTCCCTAAAATTATACATGCTAAGTTAATAAAACTAAAAAAACTAAAATAAGAATAATGAAAATGAAAATGAAAATGAAAATGAAAATGAAAATGAAAACACAAATAGAAGTGCCATAATTTTTATTTTTGAAACAAAATACCGAATTACTAATCTGATAAGTAGGGAATTTTTTCAGACACAAATAAATGCAATCATGAATTTTTTTATTGTCAGTAATATTTTTATTTGAAAAAAAAAATGATTTTTTTTTCTGTTAGTTTAGTGGAAATATCTGTACTGATAAGTATAAAGGATTTAAGTCCAAAACTGTAGATTTTCAGTTAAGTACATAGTCAGACTCAGAAAAAAATTCTCTATCGATTGGTATAAAGGATTTAAATTCATGTCATTTAATCTCTGAGGAAATCCGTTGGTAAAAAAAGATTAAAGTTAGAAATTTAGCATTAATCTTTGGTATAAAATATTTAATTCAAGTTTTTCTCTTTATTAAATGAAGATTGACAATCACTGAATGGTATAAAGGGTATAAATCAACCTAATCCCTTTTTCCTAATCTATTCATTTGATTAGTTTTTTGTTAGTTTAACTTTATTTTTCGTCTCCTGAAAAATCAAGAATATGGACTTAAATCCTTTATACTTATCAGTACAAATATATAGATGTATTCCCTTCTTTACACAATGTGAAACCACGTGTATATGCACGAGGGTTATCTAGAAGTTCTTTTTTCAATTTTTGCTTTGCAAGCACTGAGTTAGGGATTACAATTGTGCGTGTTGTTTTTGATGACTCATTAGTTAACAATTTATGTTCCATACTTGCCAACTAACCCGTAAGATTGTTAGTCTTGCCCCTTTTGTCTATTTTTTCACACCAGAGTACTTTTAGAATACTTTTCTTCTTATCTAATCGTAAATATATTTGAAGAGAATTACTCTAAAAATTAAGTGGTGTACAAAAAGGGGCGGGAACTAACAATCTTCCAGGTTAGGTTGGCAAGTATAAAGTTGTTTTTAGATCCTTGAAAATTGTGTCGTGCGCGTTTAAAATGTTTAAAGAAAACTGAACAACCAGTTACGTGCGAGTTGTGATCTGTCATCCGCTTTCTGAAATCTAAGGACATTAAATCACTAAAATTCCCAGACAACCGTAAACTTATTCGTAAACTTTATTTTTAGTAAAGTTTACGGATAACACAAAATGTGTGATTCAGCGGAAGAATGTGTCGCAAAGTTTGAATGGAGAACGTTAAATTGTTTATGACGAAGAACGGAGATGGCGGCTGTCTCTTATTAATGATGATTCGCTTACAGCAGGGGGGAAAATATTAGGAGAAAACGAAAATTCACAATTACTTCACTATCAATGCATTTTTCTCAAACTTCCTGTTCCCGTCTTCATCAAATTGTGTTTTACTTCTTCAGGAATTGTGTGATTCAGCGGAAGAATGTGTCGCAAAGTTTGAATGGAGAACGTTAAATTGTTCATGATGAAGAACTAAGATGGCGTCTGTCTCTTATTAATGATGATACGCTTACAGCAAGGGAAAAAAATATTAGGAGGAAACGAAAATTCACAATTACAACACTATCAATGCATTTTTCTCAAACTTTCTGTTCACTTCTTCATCAAATTGTGTTTTACTTCTTCAGGAATTGTGAAATTACTGACGGCATCATTCTACGACGAGGGCATACAGACGTTCGTGCCCGCGATGATTAAATACTTCAATAATAGTCGAACCTATGTTGCAAAATATCCAAGCATTGTACTTCATCATGCATCAAAAGTATTTTTCTGATGATGGTTTCCTTTTTGTTTAATTGTTTAACAGAACTTACTTTCTGGACTGCCCTCGTATGTTTGTTTGATACGTACGTATTATGAAACTGTACGTATTATGAAACTTTTTTCCATTTTTCCATTTAATGTATATTTGCTGAAAACGCTTCTTATATGTTAATGTTTATAATAGGATCTTCCTTAAGCATTAACATGTTTTATAATATACAACATTTCTTTCCATCAGTTGTTTGACATGAATATGTTTTTATTTCTCAAAATCATTTTAATTAATTTCGTTCTTTTTTTGCCTCAATTTAATTATAAACCTAAGAAATTCATATATATTATAAAAGTTTTCAATAGAACTTATTCGTTACATTATTTAAATATCATTATATGTCATATTATCATTTAAATATCATTATAATATGTCTTCGTTTTTCTTAAAAATATATTATTTTTATTTATTTAGGCTGGATTATCAAGAATATACTTAATATATTTTAATTTTAAAACAAAATCTGTCTGGTGTCTAAGGGGTTTTTTTTTTTTTTAACTATTTGATTATACATATGAATTATGTCAACGCGACTTCAGCTGAAATCTGCAAACCCGTTTTTACTACAGGTAAACATTTATAGCTGATAAATTAATTATAAATCTGTATAGCTACACACTTTGCGTAGATGCATGAAGGAATCATTAGTGCTAATAATTTAAAATAAACAGGAAATAAAATTATGCATTAGTTTCTTTCTGTTTTAAGCAGAGTAATGGTATTAAAATATACATTCAAGAAATCTTTCATAAATTTTAATATAACCCCAATCCGTTGCATGTTCTTATCTACTTTTCATAGAAATATTAATATAACATTTCAAATGGGAAACATTTTAAAGTGAATCGCAATATCAAATAACATTTTTAAGTTTTCCTATAAATATTTACGGAAATGAATGCCTGTACAGTCGAAGAATCAGTACAAGACCAATTCATAGTAAGATATCGAATCTGTCAGAAAATGTTGACTTTCAGAACATAATTTCAGAAAAGAAATCAGTAAATTACAACAATAATAATCTTATGTACAAATTTTAGTTTGTTCGTTAATTTCATTTAATCAGTAAAAGACAGAATACAGATAAATTGATAAATTTAATTGTAAATAGTAATATTAACAGTAACGTCTATTGTTTTTCAAAATTTTCGCTATCAAACTGGTATTTAACACAAAACCACTGACTATTTTATAACTTCGGAAGTTTTTTAATATTTTTATTCAAATTAAAAAGAGTGTTCAAAAACTGGAATTTTCAACATTCTAATTTTTAATATTTAAAGTTCGCGTCATTATTTTCATGATTCCATTCATTTTTTTTTTTTTCATTTTATGAAGATGTAGGCTAAATTTCTCTATGTATTTACGCTTGAAGTAACGTTCGGTTTTTGTTTTCAAATATTTCAAAAAATCGAACTACACATAAACGCACATTTTAATCTATGCTCTACCAAGTTCATTTTTCGATTTTTAAAAACAACAAATATATAAATAATATTGCACTAAAGATTGGATATTTCATTTGATAAACTTCAAAGACAACATCTTGATAGTCTGCTATATACACTCCATTAAAAGATCACGCTCCTAAGCGGATATAACATTCCTAGTGTTTTTTACTGGTATTAAAAATGTATATAAACAGACGCGTTTAACTCTTAAGCATACTAGCAGACGTACATACACACGCAAACATATTATCTATATTTTATTCTCTTTTTTACATGAACACAAACACACGTACAGACACAACACACACACATATATATGTATATGTCATCTGAAGCAGCAGCAATTTCAGCCTTTATTAATCCACTGCAGGTTGAAGGCCTTTCCTAGGTAATTCCAAACTGCGCTGTTTTCTGCAATTCTTCTCTATTCTGCTCTTCCAAGCTTCACAATTTCATTTCTCCAACGACTCGGTGATCTCTACCTCGCTCTTTTCTTATCTCTTGGTATCCGATATAGGACTTTGGTGATCCATCTATCATCATTTCTTCTCGAAGGTGCCCAGCCCAGCTCCATTTTAACTTCTTGACACTAGAAATAACATCCGTAACTTTGGTTTGCAACCTAATCCAAGTTTTTCGCTTACTGTATCTTCGGGTGAATCCTAACATGCATCTCTCCATGCTTCTGAGAGTTATTTGAAATTTTTGTAAAGCTTTATATATTAATGTCCAAGTTTTTTAAGCATAAGTTAAAATTGGCAAAATACACTGATCAAACACTTTTCCTTTTAAACAAATTTAGAGTTTGCTTTTGAATATAGCACTATTTCTCCCGAATTCTCTCCATGCAAGTTTAACTCGGTTGTTATTTTTTTCCATGATGTTCCCGTTCATCATAAGAACTTGTCCCAGATAAGCATAACTGCATACCGTTTCTAATTCATACATATCAACAGTGACCTTCAGTGGAGAAACAGAGGAATTTGACATAATTTTGTCTTGTTGAGGTTTATTTTTAATCCAATGAGCTTACTTTCTTTAAAAATGTATATGTACAATGCTCTATATATGTATAATGTTTAAATATGTATAATGTTTAAACTAATGATCAAACATATTATATATTGATGTATAATTATTGATTGTTTTTTACATAAGATATATTTATTCGTAATTCTTACATATTAAAAGTAATATAAGGGTAATTGCAGTATAATAACAATATTTCATTAAGAGAGGAGACAAATATAAAGCTTACAGATGTCTCTCTTAAAACTTTCCAATTTCTATCGGAATTCCTTAAGCTATAAGAAGCCTTTAAATGAATTTAATTCTGCTTGTATTACTACAAATACCTGAATCACATAGAATATGTATATATATTTATGTGAACTGAATGATATTCAAACATACTAGTTTGCATATGTTACAAATCAAATATACGTCAGTATGTTTATTTGCAAGGTGCTTATTGATTTACTGAAGTCAAACATTTGTCCAATAAATATCATCTTCACAATTTAAGAGTTTGGTCCAAAAGATCATCTTCGGAAAACCATACTTAAATAAAACAAAATATTAGCTAAATATAATAAGCTGTATAAGTAATCATATTTTTTAGAAAAATAATTAAAGTATTTTATGTATCATAAAAGAAATTATAATACAGCTTTTATTATTATAATACTGTTTCCCGTCATAATATCACATTAAAAAGTGTATTATTCAAAAGATTTTTTTTTCTTTAATTTCTGATTTTAAATGTTCAGATCATACTCTTTTAAATGTTCAGATCTACAAAAGTTCATACTCTTCACAACGCTTAACATTCAAAGTATTTTACTTTCGTCATGACACATTAAATACATTTTAATTTTAATTAGGAGAAAGAAAACCTTCAACATTATATTTATGCAATTTTCATTATTTTAAATAAAACTATACAAACGATACACTTTATTGAATTTGTGTAGCTCCGTATATTTTCAAAAACAACATGGGCACAGAAACATTTTAATTGTGTGTGTGAAGAATTGATTCTCACAAAAGTATCTTTATATCTTTTCCTTCCTAAAAAACAGCATTAAAAGTATTAATTTTGAATAGCCCTGTATATTTTCTAAATTTCCGCATACACACAATATTTCATATTATAATAATTCTTCATAACATTGAGAATTTACATTGACCAATTTTCATAACAAATCTCAACAAATTCGCATGCCCTATAAAATAATCAATTAATAAAATCATACCCTATTCTACTGAAAAATAAAATAGGTATATCTTAATCCCATATAATAATAAGCAAGATGCTTCTCGAACCGTATCGGGTATGACCACTTCAAAAAACATGTTTTGGACCGCCATTTTATTTTGATAAAATGTATGTAAAATTTTATACATTTATATGTGTAGATTTATTTTATAATAATTTATTGAAATTATAGTTTTATAAATCAAAGTTAATTTTCATTCATAATTGACATTAAAATTAAAATAATAATACAATTTATTTTGTTATAGTATAAACGTATTTTTTAATAAGAAATTATAATTAAAATATATTCCAAATACACTGCTCGGTATGAAAATTGCCTCTGACACCATTTCAGAATATTCTTGTATAAAATAACCTCTTGAATCCGAATATGACACGCATTTTGCTCTATCATCCACCGTTTAAGGACAGCTTCCTAGGTTTATCATTTTTCGGTAATTTTACGGCTAAAATTTTTATTTTTAAAAGAGGAAAGGATTATTTTAACTGTTAAATATCTTCTCAGGGGCTACAGAGTTTGAAAATTCTAAAGCATGAACATTTGCGACAAGGGGAAAAATTAGGCAAGGGGGAGGATTTGCCACAGAAGTTATGTATTACATTTTTTATATTTTTTTAATCTATTATTAATGTTATTTATTAAACATTATGAGTTTGTTTTAAAGTGTTAAATTAATTCTTTTTCATTCCCCAAATCAAATTCATGGCCATAAAATTACCGAACAGAGATAAAAACTGGGGTAGGGAGTGGTGTTCCGGGAAAACTGTGGGTGACTGAGCAAAATGGGGGTGATATTCGGATTTAGAAGGTCATTTTACATAATAATCAGTAAGAATGGTATCAGGGCTCGAATGTTTTTTTTGTTTTTTTTCAATAATTAATAGAATCAATTTTTAATAGAAATGTACTATGCATAGAAATGTAAATGTTTACAAAGTATATTAATGCATTTATAATATAATAAAACCAATTTTCTATTACTTCCTGCACGATTTTAACTATATTGACTTACTAATCATTAGATAATCTAAAAAGTAAAGTGCTTATTTTTCTTTCAACAGCTGCATTCGATTATTTATAAATGCCATATTGTTATAAACATTAACATAAACGTAAAGCAATTATCTGCTCTCTCTACTTATTTTGAATCTTCCTATTCATTTATAATAATAATTTTTAAAAAATGCTTAGTATGTGATTAGAAGTAATAATCTAAAAATATATATAACATACTTTGATAATCACTCTAGCATATTTATTTAACATGTACATAATTATAAATTAACATTGTTTAAAATTACGGAGCATTATTGTAATGAAGCTACAAACCGGAATCACCATGTAAGACTGAGCATCTGGTAATTCAAAACGCAATTATAGGCTCCAGTGATCTTATTTGGGTGAAATACTATTTTATGGTCATTCCAGAAATATCCAAGCATGAAATAAATCCTTTCCTCAAATTCAATTAATGTACGAATTATGTTCCAAATTTAAGGTTACTCAACTTTCAGAAAAAAATATGTATTTGTTTAATGAAATATTGAATAAATAATATGATATATACGCATATGTTTGAAAGGATTGAAACAAGCTTGGAAATTGGTATAAAAGCGACAGTTTTTTATTCCTTACCTCAAAATACATTCTTATGACACAGATGTTGTCAATGCATATTAAAGTGTCAATATGTGTCAAATTATCTATATATATAAAAGAACACTTCCTGACTGAGTGAGGGGGTGATCTATCAACGCCCAGACCAAACCCCTGGACCTAGAAGCATGAAATTTTGTGACAATGTTCTTTCTATGACGTAGGCATCCACTAAGAAGCGATTTTACAAAATTCGCCCCCAAGGGGGGGAAGGGGGGGGCAAAACGTGATTTTACAAAATCCTTCATATCTCAAACAAAAAATCAGATATCCGTAAAATTTTTGCTTTAAAATATAGCTAATACAAATGTCAAAGAACCAATTTCTGTAATTTTCAAAATTCGGTTCCCAAGGGGGGCGGGGGGGCAAAACGTGATTTCACATGCGTAAAACGTGATTTCGCATAATCCTATATATCTCAAACAAAAAAATAGATATGCGTAAAATTTTTGCTCTAAAATATAGCTAATGCAAATGTCTAAAAACCAATTTCTGGAATTTTAGAAATTCAGCCCCAGGTAGGGCAGCAGGGGGGGTGGTGCTAAGGGGCAAAAACAAATAGAAATACAGTTAGGGCGTTCAAAATTGATACGGATAGGTTTTAGAGGGCTGCAAGTCGAATGAGGATACTTTCGATTGTGTAAAGTTATTAGGAGGGCAGGAAGGGGGAGGGGAGAGGGGGGGGGCAAAAAATAAAAATAGAGTTAGATCGTTCAAAATTGGTATATAGTGGTTTTCGATACCTACAAATCGATTTCGGATATTTTCGATTTTTTAAAATTATTAGGAGGGGCGGCAAGGGGGGGCTATGGGGCAAAAACAAATAAAAATACAGTTAGGCCGTTCAAAATTGGTACAGATAGGTTTTAGATGCCTGCAAGTCGAATGGGGATATTTTCGAAAGTGTAAAGTTATTAGGAGGGCCGGGAAAGGGGGAGGGGAGAGGGGGGGCAAAAAAATAAAAATAGAGTTAGATCGTTCAAAATTGGTATATAGATGTTTTCGATACTTACAAATCGATTGCGGATATTTTCGAATTTTTAAAATTATTAGGTGGGGCAGGAAGGAGGGGGCGTAAGGGGGGGGCTATGGTCAAAAACAAATAGAAACACAGTTAGGCCGTTCAAAATTGGTACAGATAGGTTTTAGAGGCCTGCAAGTCGAATGGGGATATTTTCGAAAGTGTAAAGTTATTAGGAGGGCCGGGAAGGGGGGGCAGAGAGACAAAAAAAAAGAAAATAGAGTTAGATCATTCAAAATTGGTACATAGAGGTTTCCAATACCTACAAATCGATTGCGGATATTTTCGAATTTTTAAAATTATTTGGAGGGCGGGAAGGGGGGGGGAGTAGAGCGGCAAAAAAATAAAAATAGAGCTATATCGTTCAAAACTGGTGCATAGAGGTTTTTGATACTTACAAATCTATTGCGGATATTTTCGAATTTGTAAAATTATTAGGATAGACAGGAGGGAGGGGGGCGAAGTGGGAAAATAATAGAAATAAGGGTTAGAGCATTTTGGGAATTTTTTCCGAAGGCAGTGAGAACCCGGTGCGACATTTTTCCTACTCAGATTTTGTTTCTCTTTTTTTTTCACGTGATAAAAATTAATGCAATTTTGAGAATTGATTATAGTGATTCATTTAAAAATAGGGACCAGCGAAGAGGGCGTTGCCTTCTAGTAATATTATATAAATGACCTATATCACATATATCATTAATTTTATTATTATTGAAAGATCCGCTTAAAAAATGCTAACGAAACTAGAAAAATTAATTTTCAAAGTGATGATTAGTTAATCATAAGAAGTAATAATTTTAATTTTAAATAAGTTGTGAAACCGTATTCCATATTTCATTATTATTTTAGCAGTTTGTGCGTTTAGAGTATTAAGAGTTTAGTTTACGTCTTAACAACGTTAATACTATCAATAACTTAGCGGAACATGATTAATTCTTTATCGTTTCTTTTTGTCTCCAGTGTTTTTTATTTTTATTTATATATATATATATATATATATATATATATATATATATATATATATATATATATATATATATATATATATATATATACGGAATTGGTCTGTTTTATGTAAAAATTTTAAATTATGAAATATGTTAAAACCCGAATAAAGTACTACGTCAGAAACGCCAAAGAAAAATATATGACGTAGTACTTTATTCGGGTACTTTATATCTGACGTAGTATTTTATTCGGGTTTTAATATTCCAACGCCAAGTCTCCTGTTATTATATGAAATATGTTTTTTAAAAGTGTACTATATTTTTATAATATAAAACTACATTTTAATAATGTGCATTTTTTAACGACGGAATAAATAAACCTAATGTCAAACAAATTTAACATTATTAATTATAGAAGTTAAAAACTAATTCTAATTATGAAATTCAACAAAAGTAAAATCACATTTTATTTACTAAAAAAAAGAAAGATAATAATAATAATAATAATAATAATAATAATAATAATAATAAGGATTTCTTTTTTAATTTCATGTATTTTTTTAAATATCTCTGTATGTGCATGTGAAAATCTTAAGAGGCAAATTACGATAAATATTTATAGTTACGATAAAAACGTATATTTGATTCATACACATCACGAATATAATTAATTATACCAAGGTATAAAATTGAAAAAATTACATTGCTTTTGCCGTAACACTGAGAAAAGTTTCTGTGACTGACATCTAGAAACAAAACTGTGTCTCTAGTAAATACAGTTCTGTGTCATCCTTATAAATTCCAGTTCCCTTCTCTAGCGTATTCTAAAAACCTCTATTGGAATTTTAGATCGTATTCTTATATTATCGGGTTTAAACGTATTTAAAAATCTTTGCAAATAAATGCGAACTCAAAAGGCGAGGTTTAGTAACTATAATCTTCATTTATCATCCAACTCTAGGAAATAAAGGGAAAATTTCTCGTAATACGGAAGATTCATAATCTCCATAATATTCATAATATTGTTTTCCGATCTAGAGAAGTATAGACTAGATATTCTCGATCATTTCGTCTGTTCAGCTTATTACTTTACCTGATACGCATAGCTACTTATTCGTTCTAGATGGAGGCAGTATATATATTTTATTTTTTCAGTGTATACTTAATGAAATTATTTGTATTAAAATACACTAAAAAACTATTTACAAAATTCTGTGCTAGATTTTAAAATATATTTTATGATTTGTAAAACGTAGAACCAACTATCAAGTGCAAAGAAGTAAACAACTTGAAATGATTTTGAAAAATTAAATTTTATAAACATCTTGTATGAATAGCTGTATAGATTCATATTATAAAAGATTTTTTTTTTTTTCCGTAGCCAAAATATGATTTCAAATTATGTATATTTAAGTTAAATTTATTTATTACCAATTTTAAAGAAAAATAAAATAACTGGATTCCAATAAAAATTACCAAATTGAAAATGTAAAAAAAAAAAAAAAAAAAAAAAAAGTAATAGAAACAATTTTAATTTGCTTTGGCTATTTCATAAATATTAATTATAATTTAAAAAAATAATAATTATTATTAATTATTATTATTAATACCACGTTCATTTATGCATCTATTATTGTAGCAATGTATTAAACAAGAATGAAAGCAGTTTTTCATTTGTTACTAACTGATGTATAAAATTTTGAAAGATATAATATGAAAGTCGTAATCTAAAAATTAAATATTAATAAAGTAAATTTTCGTCTACGTAGTAGACAACAGATATATATGAATTTCTTAAAACTTTAATATTACTATAGTACCTTACGTTACGGACTTAAGATTACGTCTTAAGAACCTGACACTCTATAAAAATTCGTATAAGAAATTAAATTAATTATATGAATATAGATCAAGATTTTATTATTATTATTATTATTATTATTGCAAGTTATGCATATTCATTTTCTTTATTAAAAAAAAAAGAAGGAGCACAAACATTTTATTTTTCTTTTTCAATTAATAAACTATGTTCCAGTTAATTAAGTACACCAATTCTGCTTAGGTAATTCAATATTTTTCTTAATAGAAAAACCTTAATTAGGTATATTCAGAAGTCAATAGAGTTAAAATCTGAATGCTTTTCTGAACAACAAATGCTAATTACTTTTCGAAAAATTCGGATGATGAATATTCTTTATGCAATTAATATTCATAAATAAGTAGTTGTTACTACTTTTTTTTCAATTATACGGAACAGTTCTTGTTATTTTAAGAATATTTTAAAGAGGAAAATATAATACAGTTGAACCTTGTTTACGTGAATTACTTTTAACATAAACTGTTTCACAATCCTCGTCAAAATGAAGGTAAGTTTAGTTATATCAAGATTAGTTACAGATACATGAACTACTGATAACATGAACAAATTTTTTATCCCCCTTGAGATTCACGTTACCGAAGTTCGACTGTATTTTCATAGATCTTTTAACATGATATAATATTTTTCTCTATTATTTATTTAAATAAAACAATATATATATTCGCTGAGAAAAAAATATACCGCCTTCATCTAGAACGAATAAGTGGTTATTTTCTAATTTCATAAACTAGAATTATATATTTCCGAGCTATGCGTATAAGGTAAGCAAAAAAGCTGAATAGACGAAATGATCGAGAATTTCTAGTCTATACATTTCTAGATGGTGAAACAATATTCTGAATCCTTTGTATTGCGGGAAATTTTCGCTTGAGTTTCTAGAATTGGGTCATGCAACAAGATTATAGTTGCTAAAACTCGTCTCTTGTAACTTTCATTTATTTGCAGAGATTTTTAAATACGTTTGACCTCGATAATACAGGCAAACCCTCTATAATTCCTATAGAGGTTTCTAGAACTCGCGTTCAAAGGGGATAATATAAGGATGAAGGGGAATTTATAAGGATGACATGGAACTATTTTTTCTGGAGCCAGGATTTAGATTCTAGATGTCAGTTACAGAATTTTTTTTCTGTGTTTTTAACAGCCTAATTAGTTTTCTCACATTTTTAATATTCATAATTATTGTATTACTTAATACAAATTAATTATGTGTTATAAATTAGTTGCATTTTTTTCTATGCACAAGAAAAAACAAAAAGAATAATGGAATAGCCAACAGCTGTTTGATAAATTTAGCGTACCGTCATTAGTGCATAAAGGTTTAAAATCGTAGTTCTCCTATGTGTAAAAGATGAATCGAAACACTTTTCGTTTATTTCTTTATGCACTGATGATGCTACGCTAAATTCTACCGAAACAGTTGTCTGCTATTCCCTAATGCCGACGTTGGAACATTTTCTGTGCTTAGCTATCTTGCGCCAAGTATCCTTGTAATATTTTTTCCTATATTTAAGTTACTATAAAACTAAAACTGAAATAAAAAAATAAATTAATTAATTAATAAAATAATAACAATAAAAAGTTTTTTAAAGTAAATAATATTAATAATAACAATAATAATAATAATAATAATAATAATAATAATAATAATAATAATAATAATACAAAATAAGCGATGCCAAATATATGAATAATGATGTTTTAACATTGTAAAATACATTTTTTTTTTCAGAAGTTGTAATTTAAAATTTAACTGACTATTCTATTTCAGTATCTCAATCGTTTTATTAAATTCCTCAGTTTGCAGTTTATCATTCTGTTTCTACTGAAAATATTTGTGTTTCACTTCTTTATAATATATATATATATATATATATATATATATATCCAATAATCTTTAAAGAATTTTCAAACCTTTTATCTTAATTGTGTTATTTGCGCCCCTAAATATTTCATCTTATCGAATTATTTCATAAGTCAATATCATTAAACATTTGCCTTTATTAATATTTCGTTTCAATAATTTTACACTTTTGAATTATTAACAAACAAAAATTTCAGTTTTTTCAACTACAGATTATAAAAAGATAATAATTGGACGTAATATAAAAAGTGGTAAATCGTTAAAAAAAGTTTTTAATAAAATAAAATAAAAATACTACGCAAATATTTAATAAAATCATTTATAAATGTGATGATTTTATATTTCTATGTATATATAAACATATTTACCACATTGCTAATAATGTATCCGAAAATATTTTTTTTCCTATTAGCTAAAATAAAATTCAAATTCTATAGCGAAACTATAGAACATTTTTTTCATATTCAGATCTAGAAGTTTTCCGATAATCATTAATACATAAAACAAAATTAATAATCTGGTGTGTCACTTACACGACTTTCTCTTACCCTGCATTTCAATACTATAAAGATAGATTGCTTATTAAGTCCTAAGATTAGTAGCGTAAGATGTAAGATAATAAAGTTCAATGTACTTTTAAAATAATCTAAAATAGGTTTAGAAACAGTTTTATTTGACATATCATTATGTGTGAAAGGGGGCTGCTGCCCCCCTCAACCCCCCGTTTAATTATAGTGGATACATCTATTTTAAAAATGTCCAAGCTCTTACTAATTTGCCTTCAAATTTTCAAGTGGCAACTTTATACGGACTTCAAAGTATTCAATTCGAATTTCCTGAAGTTATTTGTTTTTAAGTAAGCTGATAATAGATATACATACAGATCGACAGCTAAAAATTGGACTTTCGTAAACAGGTTTACCTCAAAACGTGATATTATGCAAACGATCGGAGTTGAAAATTAAAAAAAAAAATACTTTATTTACAGCATGCGTAAGAAAAATTGATTTTGCTTCCTGAGCAGTGCTTCGACATAGCAAAATGTAGCAAAGATACACTTTCACCAATTACATTCAATAGAATAGAACGTTTAGTTTAATTTTAGGTAGTCTTGTATATTGTCTGTAATCTATGCACTATTGCAACAATATTGTGTACTTAAATCCCGTCTTACTTGAAAAACATCTAACAGAAAAGGAATTATAATTCCAGCAATTTCCAAATATAGCTACAACATATCTAAATACTTTGGGTAGCACTATAAATGAATGATTTCCATATCAGAATTTACACAAGACATTCTTTTATGCATATAAAAAAAAAAATTCATTCCGACTTGCTTAAGGCAGCCTATAGATCTTAAAGTGTATTTACCTGCAATTTCCCTCATAGACGTAATGCCTTTAAATTATCTTTGGATAGCCCTGTATACGGACCATTTCCTTGATCCCAACGAAAAGTATAATGTAGCACCCCTATATGGTACATATTTAGAATCCCTAGTTTGGACTTCCTGTTTCTATTTGTTCTTGAGAGATGCTTATAACAGACAGACACATACACACAAACACACAGACCTACCGCTGAAAACATAATTTTCGGACTCAGGGACCTCAAAACGTGTAAATATAACAAAAACACAATTTCAAAAATTTTATCCCAAAACAATAATTTCTCTACCATATGGGTAAGAAAAAGTAAAAGTACAATACACTCTTTTAAGAAATTAATTCATCTAACAACTTAAGAATGAAAAGTATATTTTGGATAGACAATTTCATTTCGGGTGCTATAATAACATTTTTTCATCACTCATAATTATATTGTTGCAAAATTCATTTATATAAAATCGTTTTTCCTGCGTGAGTTAGTGCGTAAGTAATTGAGTGAGTGATTCTTCATCGCCCAGCCCAAAACCCCTGTACCAAGCAGCATCAAATTTTGTGACAATGTTCCCTCTATTACGTAGACATCGACTAAGAAGCGATTTTACAAAATTCGCCCCCAAGAACGTGAGAGAGGGCAAAACGTGATTTCACAAAATCTTTCATATCTCAAACAAAAAAAAAAAACAGATATCCCTAAAATTTTTACTTTAAAATGTAGCTAATACAAATATCTAAAAACGAATTTCTGAAATTTTAGAAATTCTATCTGCATGGGGGGTGGGGGGGGGGGGGGAGGGAGCAAAACGAAAAAAAAAAAAAAAAAAAAAAAACAGATATACGTGAAATTTTTGCTATAAATATAGCTAATACAAATACATAAAAACCGATTTCTGGAATTTTAGAAATTCAGCTCCTAAAGGGGGGAGGGGGTCGAAACGTGATTTCACATAATCCTTTATATCGCAAAGAAAAAATAATCTGGTGTGTCACTCACACGACATTCTCTTACCTAGAAATTAACTACTATAAATACAGATTGGAGATTAAAGGGTAACATAACGAGTGCTATTATGCAAATCTATGCAAAAACAATTCAAAATAAGCTTCAGCAAAGCTTCATTTGACAAGTAATTTTGTGTGAAAGAGGGACTACCACCCCCCCTCAACCCCTCATTTCTCTAATGTACCTACATTTATAAACAATTCAAACCTATTATTAAATTTAAAAGTTCATTTAAAATTATTCAGACAACTTTCACAGCAACATTCCTTGAAACTTATCAATCTTGATCAAACTTTTCTATTAACAAACACATTAAAATCAAAATACAATATTTGGATCGCCTGAAATTGTTTGTTTTTAATTTACTCTAACAGACACGGAGAAAGATCAAACGTTAAAAATTTACCTTCGGTATTCAGGAACTCTCAAAACGTTTAAATATAAAAAAAACCAAGCGATAAATATTTGTCTTAAAAAATACATTATTTTCCATATGTCTATAAGGAATTAATTTCGATTCCTGACAGCTTTCCTGGACGTGGTAAAATATTACAGTAAAGCTCTTCCACCAGCAATAAAAAATAATGTTATGACTTAAATATTGGAAGCCCTGTATATATCCTAAAATTTATATACACATAACATGGTGGACATAAATATAATCCTATATTAATAACACACGGCACAACCTGAAGTACACTTTCGACAATTTTCAAGTATTGTCGCAGTATAATCTAGTTCTTTTGTGTAGACCTGTTAACGGACAGTGAATGATTTCTATACCATATTCTACATTAAACATGTTTTTATGTATATAAAATATTTATATTCGTGTCATTTGGTTTAGTGTAGTCTATAAATGTTAAACTCTACTTACCTGTAATTTTCCCCATAGACGTAATGAACTTGAATTATCTTGGTTGTTCCTGAACACGAAACATTTGCTTCATCTCAACGAAAAGTTTAGTGTAGAATGCCTATATCATACGCATTTAGACAAACACACAGACCAACCGTTAAAACATGATTTTTGGATTCAGGGTTCCTAAAAACGTGTAAATATAACAAAAACACAGTTTCAAAACTTTTACCCAAAATCAATACTTTTCCAACCTTATGGGTAAGAGAAAGTAAAAAATATATATATGTGAGATTTTTGCACACAAATATCTAAAAACGAATTTCTGAAATTTTAGAAATTCTTCCCAGATGGGGCAGGAAGGGGGGATGGGCTATGAGGTAAAAAAGAAAAGAAAAGAAATACACTTAGACCGTTAAAAATTGGTACAGATAGATTTCAGAGGCCAGTAAGTCGAATGCAGATATTTTCGAAAGTGTAAAGTTATTAGGAAGGGCGGGAAGGGGGGGGCGGAGGGGAAAAATATAAATAGAGTTAGATCGTTCAAAATTGACACGTATAGGTTTTTGGGACTTACAAATAGAATGCAGATATTTTCAAAAGGGAAACATTATTAGGATAGACGGGAAGGGAGGGGACGAAGGGGCAAAAATATAGAAATAAGAGTTAGAGCGTTGAAAATTAGTATTATCAGGTTTCAAGGCCTGATAAATCGATTATAGATATTTTCGAAAGTGTAGAATTATTACGAGGGACGGGAAGGGGGGCGGGCGCAGGGGCAAAGATAAAGAAATTCAGACAGATCGTTGGAAATTAGTATTATTTGGTTTTAAAGTCCGAGAAAAACATTGTGGATATTTTTGAAAGTGTAAAACAATTAGGAGGTGCGGGAACGCGGTGGGTGTATACGCTGCCGCAGGTAGTGGGGGCTCTGACCAATTATTGCACCGATGAGAGAAGAATTTTTTTGTGTTTTATATTTATGCTTCTATCTTACGAGAATATAGTAATTCATTAAGAGTGTTGAACATAACTGCGCACGAGCAGCGCACAATGGCTTGCGCTGCCGAAGGAAGGCAGTGGGACCCGGTGCGATATTTTTCCCGATAAGAATTTTTTTCTCTCTTTTTTTTTCACATGATAAAAATTAAGGCAGTTTTGAGAATTCATTATTTATAGGGGTTCATTTACAAATAGTTACCAGCAAAGCGGGGGTAGCCTGCTATTGAAGGATATTTTAATTAATGTATATGAAGAATAATGTACGAAACTAAACTAACTAGTAGGTATGCAGATCAGGAACCTCAACGTCCTATTTGCTTCCCGCATTATTTAACAAGTCATTTTAATTTATTTCTTGTTATATAATATATATATATATATTGATTTGACTTGCTTGGTACATAAACAGATACATTTCTGAGGGGTTGGCAGCCCCCTCAACCCCCCGGTGTATCTCTCTTTCAATACCTACCTGTATATCGTGTAAATGCATTCTTAATAACTCACAGTCTTGTATTATTTCCCTGAAATTCATAAATATTTGTGCCATATTTCTTGCAAAAAGATTACATAGCATTTCGGAATAATTTTGTGTAACCCTATAAACTAATTACAAATTCTATTCCCACATTTTTCAACAGAAAAACTTACTTTTAAAATTCCAATAAAATTCCATTATATTTAATGGGGATGCAACTATGTTAAAATACACTTTTAAGAAAAACCGACTATAGACCGTAATAGTATGAAATTATTTTATGTATCCCGGAAAAGGAGCCACAGTTATTATATACGCCAATAATAAGAATACACCTAATTAATTATAACTCATTAATTTTTCAAAATAATTTGACATTATTTGGATGATTATAGTACGTCATCGGAAATCTTTTGTGTGGCCCCACAAATAAATTGTTTAGTCTATACGTACCCTTTTTTAACAGAAAACATACTTTTAATCATCTTTACAATGTATGTTAATTCCATTATGTTCAATGCAGCGTAAACGCATAAAAGTGCGCTTAAATAAAAATTTGTCCATAGGCCCTAATGTCGCGAAATTCTTTTATGTGTCTCTGTAAACGAACCATAAACACTGTGTACACCAGTAAAAACTATTCAGTTTATTCTACGTTTTTCACGAATAATTGTTCGAAATTTGACATAATTTGGATGAATTCGTTACATTGTCAGAACACTTTTCTATGGTCATGTAATTAGGAAGCCTAAGAGCACATGTTTTCTCCAGAAAATTTAAGTTTAAGCATCTCACTAATGCACGCTAATTTCATTTTGTTGCATGATGTTAAATTACGTTTAGACGAAATTCATCCCATATGACAAGAATATTGGCGTGCCCCTGTGCACAATTCATAAACAATATAGACATAAAATATATATATATATACAGCTATTTCTATAAAATGCCTGAAAGTATGAGCTAATTTAAAAGTCAATCGGAGGATTTATGCGGCCGCTATTGCGGTGCATACAAATTCTACCAATAGGCAGTAATGATAAGAAAAAATTTGGTGTGTCCCTGTACACGAACTACAAATATAATATACACCCAAAACTATACAGCTAAAATTCTGTGTGGTTCATAAATATGTGTACAAAATTGAAAGTCTATAGCTCGATTTTTGCTGTGGCTATCGCGGTACACACAAATTCTTCCCATAGGCCGTAATGATAAGAATCACTTTGGCATGTTCCTGTACACGAACTACAAATAGAATACACACCCAAAACTATACAGCTGATTCCGTGGGGCTCATAAACATGTGTACCAAATTTTAAGTCAATAACGTGTTTTTTGCGGCCGCTATCGCGCGACAGAAATACAGACACACAGACGGAACCCAAAATCTTTTTGAGTCTCAACAGAGGGCCTCCATTGACGTTCGTTGCATGTCAATAGCTTGATTTTTGCGGTAGGCAGTAATGATAAAAAAAAAAATTGGTGTGTCCCTGTACACGAACTACAAATATAATATTCACCCAAAACTATACAGCTAAAATTCTGTGTGGTTCATAAATATGTGTACCAAATTGAAAGTCTATAGCTCGATTTTTGCTGTGGCTATCGCGGTACACACAAATTCTTCCCATAGGTCGTAATGATAAGAAACACTTTGGCATGTCCCTGTACACGAACTACAAATAGAATACACACCAAAAACTATACAGCTGATTCCATGGGGGCTCATGAACATGTGTACCAAATTTCAAGCCAATAGCGTGATTTTTTGCGGCCGCTATCGTGCGACAGACAGACAGACAAACACACAGACTGAACCCAAAGCTGTTTTGAGTCTCAACAGAAGGCCTCCACTGACGTTTCGCAATAACAAAATTAATGCCTTTCCTAATTGTATGAAAAGTATAAAATATTGTTTTAAATTTTTATATTTTTCTTTCTGAACCGTATGATGCATACCAAGAAGTGTTTAAAAAAAAGAATGTTTGAATACTCAAATTGGTGAAAATAAAAATAAAAATTTACAGATTTGAAATATATTGTACTTATATAAGTATAATTATTTACATTTCATTTAATGATACCAACTTGAATTTGAAGTAATATGCATGTGATAAATGTAAAATGCTCTTTTTAATAAATGAGTGAAATCTACATGAGTTCTATTTGAATTTGCTCAAAACATATTACAAATCTTAGATAAAATATTCGTGAATTAGAAAAATGATATTGCTTTCAACAATGTTCAATATTTTTAACCAGGGATTTAATTTTCACAACAAAATTTAACATAATTTTTTTGTCAGAAATGTACAGGAATAGCTAATTCCAAAAAGATTAAACATCCTCTTTATAACATTTAAAAAAAAAAAATTAATATCTTTAGTTATACAATAAGGCTTTTATATTTGTTTCACTTCGTTGTTCCTTAAAATAAAAATTATGCAAAAATATTTAACATCGGTTAACTGTTTTATATAAAATGCAAAATTGTATTTTATAAATTTTTAAAAAAATTTAAATGAAAAAAAAAAGAACATATATATATTTGTGAGAGTTTCCTTAAAATACAGTTTTTTTTTTTTTAGTTTCTGATGTAAGAGAGTGATACTTTAAGAAACAGCATAAGGATTACCTCAACGAAGGAAAGAAATATGCTTCATAATGACTACATATAAATCATTAAACTTAATGAGAAAATAATTAGGAGATTACCGATTTTTCGAGACTTAATTACTCAGAGATTATATATGGAAAAAAAAAGGAATCTGTAAAATATACTTTCATTTAAATGAGTGATTTTTCTAGAAATTATGTAAAAATAACTGTAAATAAAATGCAATAAGAATTTTTTTTTAACTTTTTTTTTTTTTTACATGTAAATATTTAAAATGCGTTTAAAAGGAAAATTTGGTCAAAAATACCCTTTAAAGGATTTTTTACTAAAATGGTACGTGAATACTAATAAACATTGGTTACTATCATCCAAGATAAAATAAAAAATTATTTCTGAAATAAAAAATCTTATTTACAACAGGAACTGTATTTCATTTATTATATTATATCTACATTTTTTAAAACTAATCTTTTACGTCTAATATTCAAGGTAGATAATTCTTTGCTTTTTTTAATCAGTCAATCTAGCAGTAAGTATATATTATTTAATTTTAGAATTATAAAAAAAATAATCCATCGACTTTCTTAATAACTTTTTCAACATGAGAAATGAAGATTTTTATTAATGAAATTTTAAAGCCGATTTTTTTTTTTTTTTTTTCGTGTAAATATTGGCATGGTACGACAAAAAGCAAAATAATAGCTGGTACATAAAAGTAGTTGGTGAATAATATAAAAATACTTTCTTTCAACGATAGACAAATTTTTCATTTCATATCTTGTAATTTTTTAAAAAGGGGCAAGTAGATAAAGTTTGTGTTATATTTTTAAAAATCATACAACTTCGTTAAAAAGAAGAGGTCACAAAACTAACAATTTTGAACCTTTATGTGTACCACTTGCATATTTCTCAATAATAATAATAATAATACTAATAATATCAGATTCTATAGGTAAATGCGCTATATAAGCCTTTTTAGCTTATTAACCAGAATTTTAATAAAGTGTTTCCTTTGTGAATACGGGTGCGTTTAAATTTTGATAATTTAGTTTTAGACATCATTTATTTAGTTGTCTTTCTCTTACACAGTCTTTCGATCTATATATTTAATTTTTTAACTTCACATATATTCATACAAAAAAATTTAATAATTTATTTTGAAAGGAATAAATTCCTTTTTTTTTCATTTCAACACATACACTGTGAAAACAATTCTACTGAAAAGTGGAATATAAAATCTCTCCCACAGAAAATTTTTGTTTACTAAAAACACAGAAAACTGCAGTAAAATTATATTTCAATCTGACAAAAGAAAAAAAAATCCATAACCAGATAAAATATATAACCGTTAGTACACATTTTATAAGGTGGTTACATAATTTTTCTCTTTTGCATACGAAGAACTTGGTATGAAAGTGAGATTCGGAAGTGCAAAATAGCATCACAAGTTCTGATTCCGTAGATAAGAGGTAAAATCGCCAATTATGCGATAGACTCTGGTTCGATCGTTGTAGGGAGAAATGGCGAAATTCTTTAATATAAATATCTTTAGAGCGTTTCCTAAAAAAAAAAAAAAAAAAAACCTATACTGTGTGAACGTTTTCTACATTTTTCTATTACAGATTGTGAACTTATTTTTGTCATAGTTCCTGGCAACTTTGTTGTTTATTTTTATTTATTTACGTTATTTTATTTACTTTTTTATGTTATTTATGTTATTTATTTATTCATTTAATGCAATATAATCGAGTAATATAATTAATGTAATATAATCGAGTAATATAATTTATTTATTTAATGTAATATAATGTAATAATCGAGATATCTTGGTAGCTAAATCTGGACATAATACAAAATCATATTCTATACATTTCTGAGAAATAGAAAATAAATAAAAATAAATAAATAAACTATGATTACAATTCAGCAACCATAAAATGAATTTAGGTAGCATTTTTCAAGAAAATCGATAGAGCCGTTTTTGAGACATTAACATTTACCAAAACTTGGCATACTCAATTATTGACCGTTGGCAGTTGGTCAGTGCGTGTGTGTATGGTGTGTATGAGTATATGTATGTGTGGAATCTTCTGACTATCATATCTCCGAAACTAATAGACATAGAAATACGAAACTTCAGAATTGATACAGTTCTGGTGTACAGATGAATCTCCCAAATTTTGAGAAAAATTGGAAAATCGGAAGTGGTTCATTGGAAACCGGAAGTGGGACCGTAAGTCCATATCTCAGAAACGGCTCTAACGATTTTCTTCAAAATTGCTATATATACACTCTATTGGATATCCTTTAGAATGATATAGTTGGTTAGTTCAGGAAAATTGATAAGCGTCCTGCATAAATCGCTCAATTTCAGCTCTCGCAAGTGCGTTCCTTTAAATATGGCTGTACGCATCTTTTTCAAACTCGCCATACTAACTCTCTTTTAAATATTCTTTTGTATGTAGTTTTCCGGTCAATAATTGAGTATGTCAAGTTTTAGTAGAAGTTCGTGTCTCAAAATCAGCTTTAGTGACTTTCCTGAAAATTGTTACATAAATCCATTTTAGATACCCTATTTTCATGTATTATGTGGTTATTACAGAAAAACTAACGGCCATTCTGATTAGATAGTTCAGTTTTAGATGTCGAAAATTAGTGTTTAAAAAATATATATCATATATATTTTTTTAACTCTCCGTGTAAACTCTGTTTTATACGTCTTTACACGTGTGTCAAGTTTCTCTTACTGGAAAATTCCAAAAAATGCATATAATACGTATAACAGTGAGTAATGGAAGTCGTGTAGTTGTTTCACACCAGATTTGTTTAGTTTCGCAATGTTGTCACTGTGTAAAAAAAAAATCTGGAGTGACTCCACTCGACTTTCCGAACATTGAGTAATTAACAGTTTTGTATATAAAGTAAAGAAAGAGGAGTTGTTAAACAAACAAAAGAGAGAAAACCATAATAGAGTGTTTGAGTATTTTTCTCCATATATTACACGATGTTTTATTTAACGCTACTGAACTTTGAGCCCATAGATCATAATGATAAAGAATTTTTCGTTGTGTCCCTGTAAAAACCTATAAATGCTAAATTCACCAAAATGCTTATAGTTAGTGCAACAGTGATTTATAATACTCATATAAATTTTCAGCTCAATTCAATAAGGCGTTTAGATGCTATCGTACTTTTAAAAATTTAGTCCCATAGGCCATAATGATAAAGAATTTTTCTTTGTGTCCCTGTAAAAAAACTGTACGTGCTAGATTCACCAAAGTCTATACAGTTAGTTCAACTGTGATCTATAACATGTGTACAAATTTTTTGCTCAGATTAATAAGGCGTTTAGGCGCTATCACACTTTTAAAAATTTGGCCCCATAGGCATAATGATAAAGAATTTTTCTTTGTGTCCCTGTAAAAAAACTATAAGTGCTAGATTCTCCAAAATCTATACAGATTGAGTATTTGTGACCTATAATATGTGTATAAATTTTTTGCTCAATTGAATAAGGAGTTTAGATGCTATCGCACTTTTAAGATTTTACTCCCATAGGCCATAATGATAAAGAATTTTTCTTTGTGTCCCTGTAAAAAAACTATAAGTGCTAGATTCACCAAAATCTATAGGGTTCGTACTATGGTGACTTATAATATGCGTACCAACTTTCAGGTTAATCGAACGAAGCGTTTAGACGCTAGCGTGTTCACCCACAGACATACACACATACACACATACACACATACACACACACATACATACATCATCGTAAAAATAGTGAAAACGGACTCAGGGGACCTCAAAACGTATAGAAACATCAAAATCTCGAATTCGGATTTTTTACATGATTACAATACTTTCCTCACTATAGTGTTCGGAAAGTAATAACTCTAAGTTTTATGGATATTTAGATAAGGATCCCTTTGTGTATAGATAAGAAAATGAATTTTAGAGTCGGAATAGCAGCCAATAGCATTTTAAGAAACTGGAGGATAGGAATTACAATACGAATTCCTACGCTCCAATAGGAATTTGAAGCGTAGAAAGCTATGCAAAATGTGGATTTTATGTAATATTTCCAACAATGCGAGAGAAGGGTCACAGAAAAGGGGCAATTAATGACATTTTTATCATTTTTTTAGCCATGGAAAGCTTCCAGAAAATCACTTCCATGTAAGTGTTTAGACCGACAGATTATTTTAGCTGAATTAAAGTTGAAAGTATGGCTATTCTCCCAACAATGCTTAGCAAGGGCGATTTGTTAATTTCTTGTTTCTAAATATAACCCATGTATTCTTTAAGACGAAACTTTAGATTACGTTTTATTTAACCAATATATGATTAAACAGATTCATATACTATAGTATTGATATAGTATTCCATGATATCAATATACTCATACCACAATAATCACAGTGTCATCATACCACATTGATATAGTATTCAAAGTCAATGTTGACAATCATATATAGGTCAATCAAGACGTAAACTAAAGTTTCGTCATAAAAAAAACACGTGGGTTATATTCTGATACATGAAATTAACAAATCGTCCGTTGCTAAGTATTGCCTGGAGAATAACCATATTTCAACTTTAATTCAGCTAAAATAATCTATCAGCCTTACATGAACTTGAGTTTCTAGAAGCTTTTCTTATATTAAAAAAATCATAAAAATATCATTTCTTTCAATTTTACTGTATCCCCTCTCTCGGATTGTTGAAAATATTACATAAAATCTATCTATTTTTGATTTTTACGTAACTTTCTACATCGCAAGTTCCTATTGACTAACATCTCTATTTTTTTTAAATTTCTATTGGCTGCTATTCCGATTCTAAAATTCGCTTTCCTATCTATATATAAGAGTAATAATGCATCTCGTCATTCTGCACTACCCTTTACGCTACCGAAACTGCAGTTTAAACTTAATATTTTTACATTGACATTTTCAATGTTGTGTAAAGATTTATATTTCTGTTAATCGTCAAGTCTGGTTATGTATTATTACATTTTATTTCAATATTTTCCTTATTGATGATGATTCTAAGTATTTATAATTGTATAAGTATGGTGCACATAAAATTTGTCGTGGCCACGATGTCCTCCATGTTCCCATCCAAATTATTTTTCAGGGGTCGAAGTGCTGGAGCCATCTTCTTCGAGGAGGAACAAAATTGCAATAGATATAATGTTTCTAGATCATTCTTAAGGGGGGGGGGGGTCTTAGACCGTCGTCAATCGCACATAGCGTAGCACTAGTTCGACCTAAAATCCGATCGCTAACTCTATGTAAATGCTCAAAAGGTTTGATGTGTATGAAAAACAAAAACTGGAAAATATTTTGGTTTAATACGGTTATAAAAATACAAACGTTCTTAATTTAAAACTTAAGATATATAATCGAGATTAAAATATTTAATTTGTCATATGCTTACGTAAACTGTATTTTTTTTTTTTTTACTTTTTAAGTAAGATTTACGGAAAAATAAACCAATACGTGCTTAAATGCCGGTGATTCGTTTAAATGATTTAAATATTTACATTATTTTTCTTGCAAAAAAAAAAAAAAAAATAAAATAAATAAATAAATAAATAAATACGTCTGAATTAAATTTTGATTGTACCAGTAATATATGAAGTTTTAAAGAAAACAATGCCACTGAGAAGAATTATCTTCTTTGGCATTTATTTTAATCTGTGTCTATCAGGCAGACAAATAATTAAAGTTACTAAAAATGAATATATGTATATATATATATATATATATATATATATATATATATATATAATTTAGAACATTGTTAAATTTACAGTTGACAATGGTAATAAGATTTTCGCAAAATAATAATAATAATAATAATAACAATAATGAAAGTTATTTGAGAGAATAAATATTGAATCTTCTTATTATTGATATAAAATTTTCACAAAGAAATACAACTTAGATATATTAATTTACATTTAATATCTATATGCATATAAAAGTTTATTAGCGTCTTTTTAATAATAAAAGCCCAAGTATTATGAAATGAATGCTGAAAATGATGTCATAAATAAAACAATGTACTGGATGATAATTTTTCCATGGGTTTTAAATGCGTGCATTTGAACTGAATAAAATAATGAAAAAGGATAATTTAAAGAAACAACTTACCTCACGATCGCAACAACGTATTAAGATTTAATATATATATATATATAGTTTTATATTTGAATTGCACGGTTCTGAAAAATTCTTTCACTAATTCAAATAAAAAATTAAACATATAAAATTCATTAGTCCGTGTACAGAGATTTATTTTTTAAATTATTCGAGTATTGTGTGTAATAGTTGTCATCATCGGGATTAACCTGGATTTATTCATCCATGAAACAAAGCTTAAATATCACACAACAATTTCTATTTTTAAAACAAATTATTTTCTTTGTTATATGGAATTTTAATACGTCAGGGGAAAATATAAAAAAATAAATTAACTGTGCAATAATTAACTAAACCAAGAGAAAATATTAAAAACTAAATAGACATGTATTAAGTAAAAAACTTTAAATAATCACCATAAAATGCTAGAACTCAAAACAATTGTTTCGGGTCGAAAGAAAACACCACCCTTCGTCTGACGAAGTCACGAGTACTGCAAAAAAAGTGGG
The DNA here is from genome assembly GCA_963930645.1 of Salticus scenicus. Taxonomy (NCBI): domain Eukaryota; kingdom Metazoa; phylum Arthropoda; class Arachnida; order Araneae; family Salticidae; genus Salticus; species Salticus scenicus. The sequence continues at coordinate 45,568,107 of OZ005656.1, read as the reverse complement.
AACGCACACTCGTTCCTACTTTATTCGAGTGACAAGGGGTATTGTTTTATTTCGACTTGAAACAACTATTGCGATTTCGTGCATTTTATGGTGCTTATTCATAGTTTTATTATTATTATTATTATTATTATTATTATTATTATTATTATTATTATTATTAACATATTACTTAATCACGCCATTCCTGTGGTGCTTAGACACGTGGTTACAAAATTTGATTTAAACGATTACGATGTCATTTTAATTTCATGGGGAAGAATGGACTTTAAAACATATAAAAATCTTGATGTAAAAGATGAAGACATTTTGTCATAAAAAATAATGTAAATTAATTTTTAGTAATTTAAACTAGAAACAAGAAATAAATTTTGAAATACACATGTAAAGTTCGAGCGTTCGGCAGACACAGACCGACTAGTATAAAAAAGTAAGGCAACCATAAAATAAATGTCTTATATTGTAAAACATCAATAATTATTTATTATTATTATTAGCTTTATTCCTAATTATTATTGAAGAAAATATAGGGTAAAAAAGCACTTTTTCTTAGTTTATTTTATATGTTAAAAAAAAAAAAAAAAAGGATAGCGTATAATTTTTTAATTAGGCTTTCTAATTTTCTTTAAATATTAATTTTTAAAAATGCTTATCTTTTAGGATTTATTATTATTATTATTATTGAAGCAAAAGTACCCTATTCAATGTAGAAATGCATCATACAAAACAAGGATAATTAGGAACATGTAATCTACATGGAAAATGAAAAATAATAATATGTATTTTTCATTATACAAACTTTTTTTTTTTTAAATTATTTATCGGAATACTTGAGATCAATTATGTGTAAAATCTGTATAACTAATTTTTGCTAGCACAAAAAAAAAAGTAAATAAATTAAAAAATAAATAAATAAAGGACGCGTAAATTTTTTAAAGTGATCATCAACTAAGAAATAAATTACTGTCGAATAAGTGTACTTATGTTTTGGGATAATAAGACTCTTGAGAAATCTTTCAAAAAACTTTATCGGTATATTGGCAATAATAATTTTTTATTGATATGAATAAAAAATTAACTGCTATATAATAATAATTCACCTATAATTTTCAACAGAAAAAAAAAAATGTTTAAGCTTTGATTTTTTTCCCTCTTTTACATTAGCTAATTAATTTAAAAATCTTTCATATTATTTTATATATTTGGCTATTTATTTAGGTATAAAATTGATACTTGAATCTTAAAAATTTTAAACAATTATACTTAACTTTCCCCAATGAACACTCTTAAAAATTCGTCAAGTTAAGAAAGAAAACCTAATTCTATAAATGCTTTTAAGAATTCTAAAACTAACATAATGATACGTAATAAACAATATCAAAATTAATGAGTGCATACTTTTATATATAATTGAATTATGAGGTTTTAATTTTATATGTATTATTGCGCTTTAAAATTCCGTACTATATATATATATATATATATATATATATTTTTTTTTTAATTGATGAAAAATATTGTTTAAGTATATTTATAATAATGTTTTTAGTATGTATTATAAATGATTAAACATAAATTTTTGCAGAATATTTCCAAATAAGAACGAATTACTTTAAATATTAATTTATTTTTAACATTAGATTTTATTTTACTTTTTTTTTGTTTAATTATCTATAATATTAAGATTGTTTATTCTTTGACAAGTGTAAAATTATTAATATCATATCATAAATACAGGAAAACATAAAAACAATTACATGTTGTATTAAATAACATTATGCACAGATTAAGCCTATTTATTAATTTGTATTATACATAAAGTATTCACGATATATATGTATTTCGAAAACAAATTTTCTATTTGTGTCAGTTATAAGAATCGGAAATATTATTGTATCACGACTCCTTGTAGCAACTAGAATTCTATAAATATTAACAGACATACACTCATGGACAAAAAAATTAGCGCACCAAGAAGGAGTCGTCAAAATAAAACGAAATTTTACATATGTAATGACTACTTTGATGTAAGTAAATAATTAGAAAATCAAAGAAAAAGGATAATTTATTTCAGAGAAAAAGGCAAAAGAACGGAGGATTTAATTATTTGCTGTAACCTTGCCTCTAGTTCGTTCAAACTCGTGGGATGCCCAACTCGCCGTCCCAAATGATCCCAGATATGCTCGATTGGAGACAAATCTGGGGATCAGGCAGGCCAAGGAAGGGTAGTAACAGTGCGGAGACAGTCTTGTGACGGCCTTGCCGTGTGAGGCTGAGCATTGTCTTGTTGAAAAATGGCTCCTGGGAGCCGTTGCATGAGTGGCAACACATGTGGTTGCAGGATGTTATGGACATACCGCTGGGCTGTCATGGTGCCATGAATCAATACTAGGGGTGACCGTGTATTGTAGGCAATGGCACCCCATACCATCACACCAGCTGTGGATGCAGTGTGCAAGTGTAAAGAAAAGGCAGGATTGAGGTATTCCCCCCGTTGCATTTACACACGTACATGTTAGCCATCCTTGCCCAAATTGAATCTGGATTCGTCGCTAAGCACGACGTGGTTCCACTCGGTTGCTATCCAACCCCGTCGAGTGTGACACCCCTCCAAACGGAGCAGAGGGGGTGGGTATTATTGGCGGCACATGTAATGGACGCCGCGATACCAAATGTCCTTCAGCCAGGCGCCTTCGTATGGTTCAAGAGGACACAGGGGCCCCTAGTGAAGGTGCTACCTCTGCCTGGATTGCGGCCGATGAAGCAGTTGACTGTACGCGTGCATTTCTTACGATGTGGCGGTCTTCTCGACGACTAATCTGTCGAGGGCGTCCTGAGCCTGGTCTTCGTGTTCGTGACATCTCTCGGGTCCACTGCTTCCAACACCTCCTCACAACACAATCAGAGCGGCCTAATTGACGAGCTACTCGCCTAGCTGACCACCCAGCTTCCATTATGCCGATGATTCTCCCCCTCTCAAACTGCGACAGTTGCTCATATTGTCTTCGAAAACAACGTAATGGCATGTCTACCTCAGCTCTTCCTTTGTAAACGAGTCAGCACACTCAAATAAGCTTTGGTTACATTTTTTATACTCCAAAGAGAACGACAATAAACGCCCTCTACCGGCTATACGTAATGCGCAATCACGCTGCATTTCTAATCATTTGCATATTTCCCCGACATGTACATTAATGCCAAGTTTCGTTACGATCCCGCAATTATTTCTTGGTGCGCTAATTTTTTTGTCCATGAGTGTAGATCGTGGACGGATATTTAGACTAACTAAACTCATAATCATTTGTAAATAACGCTGGAAAATATTAATACCATCAAACACAATTGAAAAAGTAATTCAATCATTTTTAATTATAGACCATGATGAATCTTAATATTTTTATGTTGCTTTGTAAGCCTTAATGCTACCCATTACTTATTGTTTAAAAAATATGTTTTTATGCACATGAATAATAAATGTCAAATTAATTCTGTTTTCTACAGTATGAAAGTATTAAAATATACTTTATAGAAATATTTCTCATAGAGAACGCAATGCATTGTAATGGTTTTGGGCACCCATGTACACTAAAAAGTCGTAATGCCGTTCTATTAAAACAAAAAATCAGTAAGGAACGAATCGTAGTAAATTTAATTAACATATATCATTTTTAATATATTTTAAGAATATTTGCGTTAATTACAGCACGGTGAGACAAACAGAAAGATAAACTGAAAATCATAACTTCGTTGGATAATCATATAAAATCCATACCACAACTTAAAATATCTTTGAAATAATTACATTTTTATCTAACACAGTATCTGAATATTTTCTGTGGCCCTGTAACGCAATCATTGACGTCAATCACACACACACTTCTATAGAAGACCTGCTCATACTCATCGTTATAATATGTGTCAATTTTGTTATATTTTGTTCAGCATAAAGTTATAAAAACAAACTTTAAATAAGAATTTTTCATGGACCATAATGCTTTGGAAACTTTTATGAGTCCCTGTACATAAACTATAAAAATTAAGTGCACATTTTTTACCGTTTTCAGTGGGGAATATGCTAGAGTAAACCTAAATAACATTTATCAGTTTAAAAGCTTTCCACAAATATTTCTGGAAAATAGACCGCAGGCAGACAGCCGGATAAACAGACAGACCAAAGTCTCAAACGCCTTTGACATTTGTTGAAAGCGGCCCTGTATTGCTACTATTGTGAGAGGAAGCAGGCTATCACAAACCTATATTGCTGGGATTGCGATAATTTTCTACCCAAGCTCGCTATTGTCTTATCTATTCGAGCCGTGTTTCTAGAGAGATATTTTTATCTTCGAGACATTTATAGAATGTATTAATAATCTCATTAACATAATTTAAATCCGAAAAGTACTTTTGGTACTATCGTTGCAAAGATTCGCAGCAATAATTCTCCTTCCTTCCCAAATAACATATATGTGCCACAGCAAAAATTACACTGAATATGTTCTTCAATACAAGTTGGTGAAGCAGACAGCATGTGACAGTTCATGTACCTGTTAGTCTAAATAAATTTAATTAACAACATGCATGACCAAATTTTAGGCGTAAGATCATACTTCATGTTTCAATGAGATTGCTCCCGCAATCCAGCTAGTCTACTCCTTGCTCCACAGAACCCACATAATCATTACCATATCAAACTATGAAAGGCGAAAATGGTTATTTTCAAGGTTTAATTTGAATCACTTCAATCTGTTGTAATCGTGAACTGAAAATCAACAGCAGTTAAAAATAACATATATTTGTATATTTTCCGTGCTATTACATTGTTGGTTAAGTGTATTTTAATGTGCATTGCACGTATTTTTCTTTAAAAAAGCAGAAGATATTGAATGTGAAAAAAGCATTTTTGCACATTCGATAGTCTAACAGGGTAGCGACGACATCTGGAAGACGAATGGTTAGTGTACAGAGCTTCAGTTTAATAGTGTCCAATCTGAATCCCGGTCGGACATGAATATTCGCAATATTTCGGAATCAACTTTAATACGTAGGGCTAGGTACCTTAATGTGCAAACAAATTGATTGTAGATCAACGTATCAAAAACGTAACGCCACAGAAAGTGTAAATATTACAATTTAAATGCGACGTATGACGCTTCACTCATTGTATTAAAATTCATTCCTTCGTGTCGCGTGAAAAACTTCACACTTTCGAGAGAAATAATTAAGTTTACACACATTAGATTTTGACATGAAAATGCTCACATTCCTATTGAGTCAGATTCTTACCCCAGAAATGTTAAAGAGTTGCGATGTCTCTAAAACTAATCATCCATGAGAAACTGATCTAAACAAATCTCTCTCAAATTGCCATAACTGCCGAAACGTCAGTGAAGGCCTCCCTGTTGAGACTCAAAAATATTTTAGGTTCCTTCTGTGTGTCTGTTTGTCTGTCGCGCGATAGTGGCCGCAAAAATCACACTGTTTACTTGCAATTTGTTACACAGGTTCACGAGCCAGATGGTATTAGCTGTATAGTTTTTTGTGTATATTCCACAGTTCATGTACAGGAAAACAACAAAGTTTTTATCATCACGGCCTACCGACAAAATTTGTACGTATCGCGATAACGGCCGCAAAAATCATGCTATTGACTTGCAATTTGGTACACATGTTCATGAGCCACATGGAATTAGCTGTATAGTTTTGTGTGTGTGTACTATTTGTAGTTCGTGTACAGTATACACCAAAGGTTTTCTTATCATTACAGCCTATGGACAGAATTTGTTATGTACCGCAATAACGGCTGTAAAAGTCCTCAGGCTGACTTGTAAATTGGTACACACGTTCAGACTCTGTATAAAAATAGCAATATAAAGTTTTATGTCTATATTGTTTATGGACTGTGTACAGGGACACGCCAAAGTTTTTCTTATCATTACGGCGTATGGGGTGAATTTCGATTAAACAAATTTTAACATCGTTTTAACATCGCATGCAACAAAATGAAATTAGCGTACATTACTGAGATATTTAAACTGATGTTTTCTGAAGAAAATATGTGCTCTTAGGCTTTCTAATTAATATACAGGACTTTAGTGTTCCGACAATATCCCGTAATCATCCAAATTATGTCAAATTTCGAACAATTATGCATGAAAATTGTAGAATAAGTTGAATAGTTTTTACTGATGTATACAAGGTTTATGGTTAGTTTACAAAGACACACAAAAGAATTTCAAGACATTATTGCCTATACACAAATTTTTATTTAAGCGCATTTTAACGTGTTTATGCTGAATTTAACATAATGAAATCAACATACATTATAAAGATGTATAAAAGTATGTTTACTCTAAAAAAGTGATATGTAGAGACTGAATGATTTATTTACGGGACCGCATAAAAGAATTCGGATGACATTCTGTAATCATCCAAACGATGTCAAATTAGGTTGAATTATTAATGAGTTATAATTCATTAAATAGGTGTGTCCTTTTTTCTGTATATAATTACTGTAGCTCCTTTTCCGGGATACATAAAAGAATTTCTTACTATTACACTTTATAGTCGATATTTCTTAAAAGTGTATTTTAACATGGTTACACCGCATTATATATAATGAAATTCTTTTATTAGAATTTTAAAAGCATGTTTTTCTGTGGAGAATGCGGGCATAGAATTGGTAATTAATTTGCAAGGTTACATAAAATAATTCCGATATGTTATGTAACCATTTTGCATTAAATTTGGTACAAGTATTTATGAATTACAGGGAATTAATATAAGACTATCAGTTATTAGGTATACATATATATACATATATATACAGATTGTTATAGAAAGACAGATACAGCGGATGGTTGAGGGAGGGTGGCAGAAATCTGTCAGAAACGTTTCTGTTTATGTAGGAAGTCAATCGAATCAATATGTATATTATTATTATTATTATTATTATATAAGGAATAAATTAAAATGATCTGTTGAATAATGCGTGATGCAAATAGGACGTTGAAGCTCCAGATCTGCAGATCCACTGGTATACAGTCCAACCTCGATAACGTGAACACTGTTAACGTGAATTCCTTTTAACATGAACTGTTTCACAATCCCCGTCAAAATGAAGACTAATTTAGTTATATGAAGATTAGTTACTGATAGCATGAACTTCTGACAACATGAACAAATTTTTTATCTCCCATGAAATTCACATTAACGAGGTTCGACTGTATTTTTAATTTTAAGTATTAGAAATATCATACTATATTTATAATAATATGAAGAGTAAATTAAATTAAAACTGTTGCACATAAATTATGTTGTGGATTCTAAATTTAATTTTTAAAGCAACTCGCTTTTAAGTTGATTGGATTAAAAACAAAGATAATGGGAAATGCAGTCTCATGCTTTAATATCCAAATACGCATTGTTGAATATAAATGCGCTTATCTATATCTTATGTGAGAAATAAAATAACCAATTGTATTTTGAGCATTTTGTCATTCTATATATATTTACATATATATATATATATATATATATATATATAATAGAACATTTCTTTTTCTACATTTGATACTACTTAATTATTTTAAACATTTTATGCTAAAAGAAAAAGAAAAACACTCTTTATTTTCATTAAATTATCGAGTAATACAGGAACATAGAAAAAAAAATGAAGGACATAAATCAGAAATTGCAAAGTTGAACTTCCCTTTCATAGTTTTAAGGTTCTTATCCACACGATTTGACGTATTTTGACACACGATTTGATGTATTTTGAAATACAGTTTGGCGTACTTCCCAAATCTATTTCAAAAACAGTCTATTTCAAAAGAGACATTTGAAATGCATAAAGTTATTTATTACCAAAAAATACAAGTTCCTTTTATAAATATTTTGTTTTGCAGGTATACTTATTCATTTTATATGTTTTTTATAAAATTTTATTTAACTTCTTCATTTTTATTATAATACAGATTAATATCAATAATTAATATTGAAAATTGCAATGTTCGAAAATAGTTTAATCTAATTTCTGTGTTTAATTTCAAATATACAAATCATGCAACAACTTTTCCATATTCTAGTAGAATAAACTATATAGTATGGTAAAATAAAAATTACTATTTATTATAAAAATTACTATTTATTAGTAATCTGTAATAACTGTTATTGTAATTGTATTTGAATTCGCGGAAAATGCTAATGCAGTTTCAGAGAAAAAAAAATCCGTATATTAAACAATAATTCAATTTAAATATTAAATTAATTTATATAAAAATTCTTGGAGTTTTCCTTGCATATTCATTTAAACATACCGGTATCTAAATAATATTTATCAAAAAAAAATTATATATAGCATTTGCGTTATTATAATCCATAATACCATTCTGAAAAGCAATTTTCGATTCTAACTAATACTTATTATTAAAAATAAAAATAAATAAAACTTAAATATTATTATAATTATGTTATTAGGCTATATGTGTAATCTATACACTATTGTTTCTTATCAATATTAGTAGTTATGTGTGTTTTTTCTGAGTGTATGAACGCACTTGTATTCTCAAACATTTACTTTCCGTAAAATATTTGGACCGAATACAGAAATTGTAACCAGTAAATCAATCAAAATGAGTTTTTTTTTTTTCAGACATTCAATTTATTATTTTAATTTATGAGTTCTAATTTGATATTAAAGCCTACTTATTTATTATATATGTTATTTTAAAAAAAAATACTATATCTTTAAAAATAAAATTCTGTGGTTCTCAATAAATAAATAAATAAATAAATAAAATAAATAAATAAATAAAATAAATTGAGGAATAAACTTTTGTTGCAAATATTTTTCGAAATTTCGTTCTTTGTGTTTAATCATTGGAATAGTTCTATTACACTTCTGAACATCACAAGAATGGATAAACGTCAACAAATCTTTATTGCAACTAAACTTCCTTATTGGAACCTTTTTTTTTGTATGTGTGTGTGCGCGTGTAAAAAACGTTTAACTTTTTTTTTTATCAGTGTATAAATTTTAGGGCGAAAATAACTTTATATTTCTAAACTAACAGTTTAGTTTTTTTTTTTTTTTTTTTTTTTTAAGGATTTACATTTATTTATTTACCATAATACGACTATCATGATCTAAATATAATCGCTGTTTATTGCATTAGTGAGAACTTTAAAAGTTAGCTCATTAATTCACAAACATTTTTCAGTAAAAAAAATTTTTTCATAAATGAGTTTAAGATATAATGTGTATCATATACACTAAGGGACAAAAAAAGAAGCCGCTCTGCAGAAAAATTGACTTATACCTTTTGTGTTTGTAATAGCTTAAAACCTAACGACTGAAACAAATAAGACTGTTATGTTTGTATAATGCGGAAGTCATAACATGATATCTATGTATATTTTTTATTTAATAATTCGCTTTATTACACTCTACGGAGAATTAAATAGAAATCTACATAAAATTTTCTTTTAAACGTAGTATAATAAACATATGCTTTGTATTCTATTATGATTTATTATATGAAAAGAAAGCTTTTTATTTTAATGATGAATTAAAACTATTTATTTGTTATATCTGAACATTTACTTAATAAAATTATGCATTCTGCATTGGATAATTCCGCATTTATATGGAATTACTTTAATGCGCAATGAAATAGTATTTTACACTTTTTTAACATGAAACTCAGAAATTTCACTGTGCCAAATGTCATAAATATTTTTTTCTAGTTCTTTCAAAGTTGTAGGCTACAAATTTCGACCCTCTTTTACAGACTAAACATTTTCGAGCGGATTGAGATTAAGACTATTTTCAGGTCTAATAAAAAAGAAATTCTACGATATTCTTTGTGGGATTTGACTTATATGTTTAACTTATTATATTTAACTTAATATGTTTAAATGTGAATTACTTTAAATATAATCTGCCAACGGAACTTCTATGTTTAATTAATGTTTATACAATAAACTTTTAAAAAGCTCTCCCTGCCTTTGACTTGATATGAATGTGTTGGAATCATTGATTAGAAACAAACACATATTTAATCAATTACTTTTTATATGTGCTCAAAAAGTGCTATGAAATTAATAACCTGCTACTTTTTTTAATTTGTTAATTCCATTTATTTTCTATTGATTTGAATTAAAATAAATATATCGTGGAGCTTTGTTTTCAATTAATAGTGCTCAACATATGAAATAATATAAAATAAAAGCATGTCCCCTTCAATTTTTTTTTTTAAATATCTTTCTAAAATGATAATCAAAAATGTGATTTTTTAACATCATTATACATTAAGGCAAATATGTATCAACATTTAAAACGACAAAATATAAAACAAAATTTGTATTCAGTGGTTTTGGAAGCGTTATACATGCCGTCATCACATCCTCAGTGCAGATTAACAATACAGATGTGCAAACAAGGAAGCGAATTCTGGAGTCGGATTAACAGTAGAGATGGGGGGCATAGTTACATTTCAGTAATACGCAATTTCGTTTCACACCAACTTTCTTGCCTCTGTTATTTTGTAACCTATTATTGCATGATTGAAATGCGACTTCACGTTATACAATATATACACGTGTTATGCATAATGCATATGATTAATGTTTTTGAATAACAATACTTTCGACTAGTAATCTTTTCTGTAGTTAAAAAATCCAAAATGCTATTACGAATTTGTAAAAGATTAAATATCATACATGAAACGTTGGCCTCGAAAGATTATGCACTTGTAAAAACAAAATATTGAAAATAACATTTATAAATGTAATACTTGTAAATATTTTTTTTCAAAGAGGGTCACATATGGTAATCACACATTTGTCATGAAATTATCATGTCACATTGTTTTCCTCATATTCAGAAAACAAAATATAAGTTAAATTCACGTTATTACTTTATCAACAACTTATAACAGAACTGCAGACTATATAAATGAAAAATCTAGTATAATTTCATGAATATAAGTTTACATTAAACTTTCATAAATTTAGTCTTTTTTTTTTTTTTTAGACTGAAAAATCTACAAGAAAAAAAGATATCTTAGTAAGTTCATCTCTTTTAAGCCAAAATATTGCAGAATACTTTCATAAAAGTTTGAAAATATTGTATAAGGAAAACTGTAATCGGGTTATATTCATAAAAATAAATGAGTTTGTATTTTGCCAAGAACTGATTATGAAATATGCTACGCTCACTTTCAGAAAATGATTACTGTACACCTATTTTTATCGCCACATTATAAAACAAATTGATGACATATATGTGTTTGGATATCAGGAAATACACTAAAGTTTTTATTTTATAACATTACGTGTTTTTTTTTTTTTTTTATGTTATCGCATAGCAAGGGAGAAAAATATTAACACACGTTTCACAATTCAAATTGAAAACAAAATAAAAATTTAAATGTTTTGAAATGTACTTTTTTTTTTTTTTTTTTTTGTAAAAGAGAAATCGTTTTCTTTTATAAACACAATTAAGAAAAATTTATCATTACAACATTTGAAAAATTACTTTTATATCTAAATGTCATATTCCCTCTATATTAATGACAAAATTTGATACAGAATGATTATTTTTAAATATAAAATATCTTCAAATAAATAATTAGATTTGACACAGAACAGAAATATAAATATTTGTACGACGTTAAAAAAGCCAGTGTAAACATTTGTTAAGTGCAGACTGCAGTTTCAATGGCGCATAGCTTGTCGTCATCAGTGCAGAATGAAAAAGTCGATTATTTCTCATATATATTGGTAGGGAAGCAGAATATAAAGTCAGAGTAGCAACCAATAGGAATTCAGGAAATTGCAGCTTTAAGTCATTATGCATAATGCATATAATTAATGCTTTTCAATAACAATTCTTTCGACTAGTATTCTTTTCTGTGATTTAAAAATCAAAAATGCTATTACGGATTAGCGAAAGAATAAATATCATACATGAAACGTTTGCCTCGAAAGTTTATGCACTTGTAAAAACAAAATATTGCGAATAACATTTTGAAATGTAATACTTGTAAATATATATATAAAATAAAATAAAAAATGTGGAGGTTGGGAGGGAAGATGTTTGATTAGGGAGGAAGGGTGGTGCTGGAGGGTTGAATGGTTGGGAGGGATGACGAATTTAATTTTTAAAAAAAGGAAGCATAGTATTATTGCAATTGCAGGATACATATTCTTTTTCTGGTTGATATTATGAAAGATTCAACTTTTCCTACTTAAATTTTGTTTAATTATTCACACTTCAGATTTCATTACATGAATAATAAAATTTGGTGGTTTCATTAAAAAAATTACAATCTAAAAAAAACTAACATAAATAATTAATAATAATAATAATAATTAATTCACCAATAATCATAATGTCTTAATCATGACATAGTGGACTTTGGATGAGATTGCTTAAGACTAAAAATTTAACTCAACTATGTAAAAATTCTATGTTAAACCATACATTTTAAGTATTTACCTAAAAGTAAATCTCTTTTTTCACGTGAGATGGCATTTGCTCACGCTACGTTGAAAGTTAAAAATAAACTGAACTTTAAAAAGGTTAACGTTAAAATTAAAAATCACTTTTTTCAAATTGTTAAAAGCTTTTAAAGATTATAACTAAAACTAACAAATAATGCAATCAATTAAAATATTTCAATAGCACCTACATCGATTAATCGTTTCTAAACTTTTAATCTTTTCTTTTTACTAATGTTCGTTTGGCAAACTGTTTATTTCTACTATCTCCGTAAGTATCGTTTAACATGTGGATTGCTTGAATTACTTATTCCTTGTTTAAATTTTGGTTTGTGTTATTGATTAATTTAATTTCCTTTTTTATTTTGTTTTTTTGCAAGATAGAGACTTGAGCTGTATATTTGCTGGAATTATCTACACAGATTTCCGAAATCTTGCGTATCCTGATAGAAATGCAAGTTTCCTGATGAGTGAACATTTCTATTTTTCAGCATTTAAAATTCCAATTTTCAATTCATGAATTCCCTTTTTATTTTTTCCTTTTAACGGAACTCTTTGGTGATTTTATTCTTTCTCTTTTCTCTAAAATGTTGACTGCTACTAATAATTCATAGTTTTTGCAAATTCTCTCATCGTTAGGCTTATGTGTTATGTTAGTGTCATTTCTCTTCTGCGTAAGTACTTTAACATGTTTTTACTAGTCATTGGTACTCAAATTAATACCGTGACTATTTTTAATCGAAATAAATCTCAATTAAAATTTAATTTTATGTGGGTATCTTCATCTATCTTTTGTCTGCTGTGTGTTACAATGGTACTATATATATATATATATATATATATATATATTCAAAGCTGGTCACATATGATTATCACAAATTTGTCATGAGATTATAGCGCATTCTTTTCCCCATATTCAGAAAACAAAATATACCTTAAATTCAAATTATAACTTTATTAACAACTTGTAACAGAACTGCAGAATATATATAGGAAAAAACTAGTATAATTTCATGAATGTAAGTTTATATTAAACTTTCATTAATTTATATATATATATATATATATATATATATATATATATATATATATATATATTTTTTTTTTTTTTTTTTTTTTTTTTAACTGAAAAATCTACAAGAAAAAAAGACATCTTAGTAAGTTCGTCTCTTTTAAACCAAAGAACTGCAGAATACTTTCGTCAAAATTTGAAAATCTTGTATAAGGAAAAATGTAATCCGGTTATATTCATAAAAATAAATGAGTTTGTTTCCTGCCAAGAGCTGATAAAGAAATATGCTACGCTCACTTTCAGAAAATGATTATTTTACACCTATTTTTATTGCCACATAATAAAACAAATTGATGACATATATGAGCTTGGGTATCAGGAAATACACTAAAGTTTTTATTTTATAACAATACAAGTTTTTTTTTTTTTTTTTTTTTTTTTTTTTTTTTTATAATGTTATCACATAGCAATGAAAAAATTATTAACACACGTTTCAAAATTCGACATGAAAACAAAACAGAAATTTAAATATTTTTGAAATGTATTTTTTTCTATAAAAGAAAAATCGCTTTTTTTTTTTTTTCTAAAACACAATTTAGAAAAATTTATCATTAAGGCATTTGAAAAAAAAAACTTTCATATCTCAATGTTATATTCCCTGTATATTAATGAAAAAAAATTATACAGAATGATTATTTTTAAATATAAAATATCTTTGTATAAATAATTAGACTTGACGCAGAACAGAAATATCAATATTTACAGAACGTTAAAAATCCCAATGTAAACAGTTGCTAAGTGCAGACTGCAGTTTCAGTAGCGTAAAGCGTACCGTCATCAGTGCAGAATGAAAAATTAGATTATTGCTCATATATGTAGGTAGGGAAGCGGAATATAGAGTCAGAGTAGCAACCAACAGAAATTTGAAAAACTGGAGCTCTAAGTCAATAGGAATTTGGGATGAAGAGAACTATGTAAAAATTAAGAATATGTGAATTTTATGTAATTTTTCCAACAATCCAAGAGAAAGGGTACAGCAGAATCACAATTCATGATATTTTTGTGATTTTTATAGATATTGAAAGCTTCTAGAAAATCGAGTTCATGCAATTGTTTAGACTGACAAATTATTTTAGTTGAATTAAAGTTGAAATTATGGTTATTTTCCCATATTATTTATTAACAATGCTTAGCAATGGCCGACTTTTCAGTTTCTTGTTTCTGAATATAACCCATGTGTTCTTTAAGGCGAAACTGGTGTTTAAGTTTTGTTTGACCAATATATGATTGTCCATACTGACGAGGAATTATCTATAGATCCCAAGAGTTGTATGTATCAATAGGGTATTTTAATCTAGAAAGCGCTAATTTCTTTATAGGGGAGAAAATTATTTTTAAAGCTACATTGTTTAAAAACTTTAGCTGCGGCAAAACTAGATTTGGGGGAAAAAAGGCAAAACAATACTAATGTTGGAAGAGGATTTAGGCGTAAATGTACGAGAATTAGCAGATGGTGGAGTTTTTCACAGTGTGGGTGTTGGCAGCTCTTACCGTTTAGCTAAATTTCTTACAAGTATTCTTTCTCCTCTACTTTTTGCCAACACCCCTACTGTGAAAAACTCCACCAGCTTTGCCAAATTTATTCGTAAATTCCATGACACAAACCTCACTATGGTTTCTTCAAATGTGAAATCGCTTTTGACTAATGCCCCGATTAGTGGCGCCCTCCCCTGTCTAGAAAACAGATTAAAGAATTTAATTACACAAGCTTTCAAATCCAAAAATTAATTTATCTCACCTGCACTTGTTTATCTCAAACTACTTTTACATTCCAAAGCAAATTTTATCAACAATCTGAAGGTTTAGCAATAGACTCTCTTCTTTCAACAATTCTCGCTGAGATTTACATGCATTATTTTGAAAATTCTCTTTGAAAAACTCTCTTTTCTATTTTAGACCCGTTATGTGGATGATACTTTTACTCTGATCGACACTTCTCGGTACAATATTGACAACTACCTACAGATCCTAAATTCACTTGACAATAGCATCCAATTTACATACGAAATTGAGAAAGATGGTTCATTCCCTTTCCTAGATACACTGGTCTCTCCCACTGAAATAGGGTTTTTACACTACTTTTTATCGTAAAAATCTTCTTTCCTTAACCAAAAACTAAAGATTTATTTGCTAAACTGTCGAGGGTTAAATTTTTACTATTTTTGATTTAAAAGATGCCTACCTACAACAACCTGTAGATATTGAATCTAGTACATTATTAACTATTAATACTCATAGAAGGTTATATAATATACCTAGGTTACATTTTGGTGTAAAATTTGCACCAGGTTTATTTCAAAGAAAATTTGAGAATATTTTTAAAAAGTTTGATTTTTTGGATGTTTTTCTTGATGCTATAATGCTAAATCAGAACAAGAATACATGGCAAGAGTCATGTGTATTCTGAAATGCTTTTCTAGGCAAGGTATAAATTTAAATAAAAATAAATTTAAATTTATGTTGTCTGAAGTTTGCTGCTTAGGCCATAAAATTTCAAAAGATGGCATTCAACCTATCCCGGAAAAAGTATCTGCAATTGTTAACCCTCCCTCACCTACAAATGTGTCTGCCAATGTAGCTGAAATTTTAGAACCCTTACACAGATTATTAGATAATGACGTGCAATGGTCATGGGCAAAAATACATGGAAGAGCATTTCAGAAAGCAAAAGATTTATTAAGTAAAGCTCCATTTTTAGAATTATATGATGTTAACACGGATTATTGTTCTATGTTGTGATGATTCTAATTATGGTCCAGGATGTGTTTTAAATCATATAATTGATATTTGTGAAAAGCCTGTAGCTTATGCTTGAAAGACATTGAATAAATCGGAGAGAAATTATGCAAAAATCGACAAAGAAGTATTATCTACAATGTAACTAAATTTCACCCATATTTAGCTGGTAAGAAATTTAAAATTGTTACTGATCATAAACCACTTCTTAGATTGTTTCCTCCATTAAAAAAATTTCCTGATACTTTATCACCCAGGACGTTGAGATGGTCTTTAATTTTAGCAGGTTATGATTACTCCATTAAATACAGGAATGGTAAAAATAATAAAAATGGTGATGCCTTAAGTCGATCACCTCTTCCAGAAACTATAAACATAAATGAATCCGATAACCCCCCTCCCCCCGAAGGTATTGTTTGTTCCGAATGATGAAGATTGGCCTCTTACCTCTGAGATAATTTCTAAATGGACTCTAGAAAATGCAATAACAAAACAAGTTTTAAGTTGGGTGTTAAATGGGTAGCCTAAAATGAATAAACTTGTAGAATTTGAACTTTATTTCAGAAGCCGTAATTCTATTTCTTGTTTAGAAAATTGTGTACTATGGGGACATAGAGTTATTATACCAGATCAAGGTCGCAATGCTATGCTGAAATTATTACATTCTGCATATCAGGGAATATCAAGTATGAAAGCAAAAGCCAGAGGTGTTGTTTGGTGGCCTAATATGGATAGGGAAATTGAACAATTAGTTAATTCTTGCATAAGATGTCAAATGTTTTCAAAGATAACCCTAAGTTAAAACCTTTAGAATGGAAATCAAGGAAACCGTGAGAAAATATTTGTGTCGACTATGCAGATCCTTTGAAGGGTAAATATTTTTCGATAATAGTAGACGCATATAGCAAATGGTTAGACGTACAGGTTGTACCAAATACGAAATCGAGGACAACCATAAATGCATAGAGAATTTTTTTTTTTTTTCAAATTTTGGGTTACCGATCGAGTTAGTCTCCGATAACGGTACGACATTTTCAGGGTACCAATTTCGAGAATTTCTCAAAATGAATGATATAAAACGTACTCTAATTCCCCCCATTTCATCCAGCCTCCACCGGACAAGCTGAGAGATACGTAAAAACGGTCAAACATGCCCTGAAAAAACTTGACACGACTGATACGACCCTTTCTAAATTTTTATTAGAAAATCATACAACGCCAAATGCAGTAACGGGCAAAACTCCGGTCATCCAGCCTCCACCGGACAAGCTGAGAGATACGTAAAAACGGTCAAACATGCCCTGAAAAAACTTGACACGACTGATACGACCCTTTCTAAATTTTTATTAGAAAATCATACAACGCCAAATGCAGTAACGGGCAAAACTCCGGCAGAATTAATGTTCAGTAGATCACTTAGAACAGCCATTGATTTAGTATTGCCCTCAAAACCTAAATTCAGTGAACCTCTTCATAAATATGAACTAAACGAATTAGGTCTTATAAAAAACTTTGGAAGAGGGAAAAAGTAGATGCCAGGTAAAATTATAAAATTGTTAGTTAGCCGGCGGGTTTTAGTCAAAAGAAACGACGGAGTAATGTGTAACCGTCATGTAAACCATGTACGACATAATAGAGAGATAAATGAGGAAATGACTCAAAAGGGGGATGAAAACTTTCCTATGCGAAGATTTTGATGTTAGTTAGGAATCATTTTCAGATACGAGACCCATTGAATCCCATATGCGTAATGAACAAAATATTAGTAAAAATAAAATACGTCAATGAACGCATCGTCGTCTTGAGAATAAGAATAGAGAGAGGTTATCTATGTATTTTCGGAGTTTATGCCCCAGAAGAAGGCAGAAAGGAAGAAACTGAACTTTTTTATGAAGAACTTCAACGCAGATTGGATAGCTGTAATAAAAATGACTATGTGATCATAGCTGGTGACTTAAATGCCAGAGTAGGCAACCAACCTATTGACAACGTTGTTGGTACATTTGGAGAAACCCACCTAAATGAAAATGGTAAAGAACTGAGAGACTTTGCCTCTTTTAACAACTTAAAATTAACAAACACTTTCTTTAGGAAAAAAGACATAAATAAATACACATGGAGTGCAAGGGGCACTAGGTCACTTATAGACTACATCATTACCAACAGAAAATTGTCCCCTCAATTTATGGATACACATGTCTACAGAGGCTATGACATATACTCAGACCACTATCTGGTTATTTCCAAAATTAAGTTGTTGTCTAGATGGATAAAACGCAATAACAAGAAACCAGACAATGAGGTTTTCAAAGTATCCTTACTACAAGAAAACAGCATAAGAAGACTCTATCAAGAACGATTAAATCAACTATTGGAGGATTCGATCCCTGGAGACGACGTAAATGAAGAATGGAAAAATATAAAGAACATAATCCAAAAAGCGGCGCTGGAGGCCTTAGGCAAAAGGAAACAACACCGTAAGACAAGAGGCATGAGAAACTGGAACGAGGATATCGCAAAGGCTGTTAAAGACAAACAAGCAGCATATTTAAATTTTCTGCAGAAAAAAAACAGCAGAAGCTGAGAAACTGTATAAAACAAAAAGAAATCTCTCAAAGGACATCATTCGTAAAGCTCATCGAAACTCATGGGATAAATTTATCAGTGATATTGAACACGATGTACACGGCAGACAAACCATGGCCTACAAGTTCATAAGAAATTTAAATAATGATGAACGAGATCGAACAAATTTTGACACTATTGAAGTGAAGGAATGGATCAACCATTATAGGAACCTTTGGTTTAACCCAACCGCCCCCTTAACCACCGAGATGGGAACAATTGAAAGAGATATTGATTGTATTGATATGGTGGAATTGAAGAATATATTGAAAACATCTAAAAACAGAAAAGCTACAGGCCCAGACAATATTAATTCAGAACTTTTAAAATATGGTAGCGATTTACTACATGAAAAATTGTTACATCTTTTTAATATGTGTTGGAGAGAATGTGTGATCCCCACAGAATGGCAGACTGCAAAAGTTATCTCAATCTTTAAGAAAGGAGATAGGAATTCCTGCTGGAATTATAGGGGCATTAGCCTACTAAATACAGCCTATAAATTATATAGCAAACTAATTAATAACAGAGTAAAGAAATTGTCAAAATCAATGCTCTTAGAAGAACAGTCTGGCTTCAGACGAGGGAGATCTTGTATAGACGATGTATTCTCTTTAAAACAGATAAT
The DNA here is from genome assembly GCA_963930645.1 of Salticus scenicus. Taxonomy (NCBI): domain Eukaryota; kingdom Metazoa; phylum Arthropoda; class Arachnida; order Araneae; family Salticidae; genus Salticus; species Salticus scenicus. Next base: position 45,548,548 of record OZ005656.1, on the reverse strand, counting down.
TGAAAAGCGTAGAGAATTTAACCTGGAAACGCATACTATTTTTATAGACTTCGAAAAAGCGTTCGACCGTGTGAATAGAGAAAAGTTATGGTCTATCATGGAATGTAGGGGATTCCCCCGACACTTGATTCAGGCTTGTCAGTCCTTATATCAACATACAAAGATACTCATCGGCACACACAAAACCAACGAAGTAGACACTAACCAAGGAGTCAGACAGGGATGTAGTCTATCCCCAACTCTGTTTAATCTCTACATAGACGACATCATCCGAACATGGAAAACTTCAGCAGCCCCAGGAATTAAGCTAAAAGTAGACATGTCCATCAACACGCTACTGTTCGCGGATGACCAGGTTATCATTCAGGAATGTGAAGACGATCTACAGAGATCAACGTATAGCCTACACAAAATTTGCCAAGACTATGGAATGAAAATCTCGATAAAAAAACCAAATCTATGGCTTTCAAAGGGAAAGAACCTATTCGTACAAAAATTGTCATTGAAAATGAAGTCATAGAACAAGTATCACACTTTACCTATCTAGGTTGTGATCTCACTTATGACTACGAGAACGAGGTACAGCAGAAATTGCACAAATTCCAATACATCTGTGGAACTTTGAGAAAAACCCTCAGGAAGAAGACACGAAAAGAAACACAATTTAAATTCTATAGGGTCATGGCCACACCCGTCTTACTTTATGGCTCAGAGACATGGACCTTGGGGAGCCGGGATCTATCGAGAATCCAAGCAACAGAAATGCGACATTTGAGACCTATAAAAGACTGCACAATTTTCGACAAGATTCGGAATGAAGACATCAGGAAGGAGTTAAGGATCTTCAACTTATGTGATAGAATACAAGAATATCGTACTAAATGGAAAGACCATGTACAGCGTATGCCGGAAACACGGTTCCCCAGAGCTGCCCTCGACTACTCCCCAAAGGGCAGGAGAGATCGAGGACGACCGAGAAAGCGGTGGACTGAACAATGAAGCCGGAGCAGGCACTATGCCTAATCCTTGAAGTTGATGATGATGATGATGACATTTTTTATAGTTTTAATCAAAAACAGCCTCCCTCCTCTTAATACAGTAACTGGAACAGATAATGTAAATGATGTATTGAGTGATGTATCTAAAAATAACGTATCTGAAAATATCAAGAATAATAAAGAAGTTCTTCCTAGTGTAATTGTTTGTAAAGATAAAACGACTGCTAATGTAACTGACGGAACTGATAAGCATACTACTTCACCAGTAAGACGTAGCACTCGTCAAAAGAAAAGTCTCTCGTTTGAACTACGACGGAAGGGGTGTGATATCCCAGTAAAATATGAGATGACGCTACATGTCCGTAATAAGCAGATCTCTTGCCTAGGTAACGGTGTCACATGACCAGCGAGTGAACTGAACACCGTGTGCTCATAAAATTATATTAGTGTATGTAATGTCGTTGAACTGGCGGTTCTTCTGCTATGTAATAAATGTTTTGTGTATGTCAGAGCAACTCAGTTCTTGAAGTTATGATCCTAAAATACACTCACCACAAACAATAACTACCAAGTTTATTATATTTCTAAAAGTAATTCAATGACTTTCGATCATTCAATATTTTTTCTTATTATATTTTCGATAAAATAATGTTTAAGTACATCGTAGTGCTCAGATAAAAATGTATAGACTCACCACTAAATCGGAATTCTTTAATTCACATATTTTCATCTTTTTTAACAATTACAGAAAAAAAGAGTATTTTATTAATGTTATAACCTATCGTTTCATTTAACTTCTGAAAGTATTCCGTAGTTACTAATTTTGTACATTTTCTCATTTGATGCATGTAACAAATTTGTAAATTCCTGAGCGTCGAAACCTGCCTTTCCCTCTCTTTGGTGTCTTTACCTTGACTATTTTTCCTGCATTTTTTGAACGATACCAGTTAGATTGTTCTTGTTTATTTACAGTTGTAATTATGTGTATGTATGTTTTTTTTTTTACTTTGCTTTTATCTGTATATTTACCTCCAGCCCTTATTTTTTCTTGGAAGACTGCGATGGTAACGAGAAAAAAAATTTCTTGATTAGTGATACACTTTAGGGCTGAATACTTCTTTAGCTTCTGTATTAATAACTTTATAAAGACTGAAATATGTCTGCACTGCTTTATTAGTAGATTGAACAATATAAATATATATATATATATATATATATATTTACTAATGACAAACATGTCTACATTTATATTTCCTATAACATGTTCTACAGGGTGACAAGAAATAACTGGGACGAAGTTTCAAACCAAATATCTGTAACTAGCACTATTGCAAGCTCATTTTGGAAGTTGTTGTCTTATCTTGGTCGTTCTTTGGAAACAAAAGATCGACCTTCCAACAGGATTCCGCACCTGCACACAGAGCTAAAGGCACTCAATATTGGTGCAAGACTAATTTTCCTGACTTCATTGGAGCTCAAGAATGGCCACCGTATTCCCCAGATTTGAACTCAATGGATTATTCTGTTTCGTCGATCTAGGAGACAAAGGTGTGTGCTAAACCTCGTAAAACTTTGGCATCCCTAAAAGAATTCTTATGCAAGGAATAGGATAAAATAATAGTAAGTGAGTTGCGGCCCATAGCCGAAACTTTTGTGACACATTTAAAGCTCTGTATTAAGGCTAAAGGTAGCCACTTTCAAAATTTGTAAACTTAATAGACAAAATAATGTATTCATATTTATAGAAGTTTGGTCGTAATATTTTCATTAGCATTAAAGTTATAATGTGTCATGTGTGTCCAAGTTATTTCTTGTCATCCTGTACTTAACACAAATTCATATTTGTTCATTTGTTTTCATTTGTGTACTCATATTTGTGTATTAAAAATTCATTTTCATATTCCACTTTGCTTTGTGTTTAGGATGTTCAATGATTTGTACCACTGCTACTCTATTATTTTACTTAAATTGCAATGTAAAATCTCTATGGGAAATTAAAAATACTTCTGAATCCAAATTATTTCACCTATTGATACATTTTAACTTTTGACTTCTGATTTTCTATTAATTCCGGAAAGTCAAATTCATCTCTAAATTTCATTTAAAATTGTGAAGGCCTAATTTGAATGGTGTTTCGCCCATATTTTCAGGTCCAATCATGTGCGACAATTTTCAGTTCAATACCTGACTGTTAAATATAAGACAATACAGATTTTTAATTATTTTCTTCTTCCCTCTCTTGTTTCCAAGTATTCCCTCTAATATTCAAGGATTTTTGTTGTCTGTACTCCTATTATTTCCATTGCTTTGACATTCGTACATTTTTATGTCAGTGGATCTTAATAAAAATAAATATTGTATTAAGGAAACAAGCATTTAATATATGACCAACAACTATTTGACTTTTAAAAATAAAACAAAACGGCCTTACTCGAAGTTTTGTAAAAAATATTGTATCCCGGATCCCGAAGCTCCTCAACTCAAGCTTTACATGATGTGTTTGATGGTCGAATCTAAATTTTCGTCATGTTCATCTTCGTATCCCGTTCGAATTCATCTGTGATCCGATGTTGAGGACCACGAAAATTTAGTTTAGACCGTCAACCACATCCTGTAAAATTGTACTAAGGAGTCGCGGATCCAGCATGAAAGATTTTCATAAAGCTTCAAGTAAGGCTGTTTTGTTTTATTTTTTAATTGTAAAATGAAGTTATACATTTTTCAAGATATAGTATTTTCCTTTTTTTTTTTTTTTTTTTTTTTTTTTTTTAGATATATCTTGTGTTTTCATGTGACTATACAAGAATATAAAATTATAAAATATACAAAAATATTTAAAAACTGTCTTTCTAGATTTATAGTTGTTTCCATCTAACTTTCAAAACTACAGTTCAGAAAATGAATTACAATTCGATATTCTAAAATTTAAAAAATGGTAAATTTACAGCTAAGAAAAATTTTCGCAATCAAAAGTTTTACTAGCAAATCTTAGAAGATACTAAAACTTGTGATAACAGCACATTTCCCATATAATTTTAAAAGATATTACACTACACATTTATTTCAAGTATGATTGGTAACAAGCACATACTTTAATATTTTTTCCTTGTAAATAAACATTAGTTTAAAAAAAAAAAAAAAAAATGTACATCTCATTATCTTCCCATTATTCCGTTGTTTCCTTAAATTTATTTTTTGTAAATTACCGAGGGATATGTGCATTAATACAAGAATAATTTTGAACTTCATTAAAACTAATCATGTAAATTGAGCTACAAGAAGATAATCAAGATTTTGATATTGCAGAATAGAAAGTAGGACAATGAGATTTTATTTTTCTTACTCTAGAAAAAGCAAAATAAATTTCAAGATATTTGAATAATAATGAATAATATACATTTATTAAAATTATTTTTCAACAGAAGTATCTTTCTCATTTTTATATATTAAATAAAAACTACAAATTCACAAAATTCATATTTTCTAAGAATTACTTTCACGCCATTTTATGCAATATCATGCTGAAAAATAAAGGCACATTTTTGAATTTAGAAATTTTTAGCGAATATCTAAAAAAATACTTCAAGGATTCTCTTAGAACTTCAAAAATAAAAAGAACGTGTTATACATTCGGGAGCAAAATTATTGAAGTAATAGGATTAATTAGTATTTAAAAGATGTGCACCTAATGCTGCTTTGTTAAATAAATATTTGTCGAGTAATGAAATTAGTTTTTATACTTTTTCTAAAAAAGTAATTTGATTTTAAAAATTAGCGATCAAACTAAAGAAAAAAACAAAGAAAAAGACATATTAAAAATAATAATATGTAAATATAGTATATAAATAACATAAGTATATAAATAACATATTGAAAAATATATGAAAAATGGGGATGCGTGCTTTAATAATTTTTCTTCCGACTGTACCACATATATTCAAATATAAGTTTTGTCCTGAAGGCAAAATACGGTTCAATTATAAAGCAAACGAAAATTACAATGTTTGTAAGCACTCTGTAAATAATTATATTTTGACTGTATTTTAACTGCCGCATATGTTTATCATGCTTTCTTTTGTTACATGTTTTCAGTTATACAAAATACTACATATATTCATTAAGATGAAAAGGTTTACAACATTGAGATATAAAGGTTTAGAAAGGTTAACAACATCAAAAATGTTTCGCATGTTTTTGGTTTAAAACAATCTAACTATTGAAAAAATCACAAATATATTTTTCTTTGTTTTGTAACTGATCCTTTTCCTCTTTCTTACATTTGGAACAAAACTTTTGTTAAAATAGATGTGTTACAACATGTCATTTACTTCTTTGAAATTGCAAGGTGAACCATTAAGTGTTCCTTTCGATATTTAATAAAGTAACTCACGTAAGATGTGCGCAGTACATTTGTCCATACAGTGTATATATGAATGACTAGGGGTTTAATTAAATTCCAAAATATATAAAATTTTTAACTATATTGGAATATTGATATACTCCAAGTGTAAATATTACTTCGAAATCCTTACAATTTGTATTTTTTCTTTATCACAGAATTTTTTTTTTATTCCCAGAAAGACGATTTTTTTTTCGTGATTATAATAAAGAACATAAAAATTAGAGATGAAATTATTTAACGGAATTTTTTTTCTTCGGTCTGATTCATAAATCAATTTTAAAATTTATTTTCTAACAAAGAGAATACTCACATTAAATATCAGAATATCTATATTTCAGTACATTTAATTTATCCAAACAGTCATACACAGAAATAATTGTTTAAAAGGAACATTTAAATTTTTAAAATCAATTGTTTGTTATGTATTAAAAACATCCTACATTTCGATGTCATATATGTATATACATACATACATATATACATATATACATACATACATATATACATATATACATACATACATATATATATATATACTAGCTGACCCGACAAACGTTGTTTTGTCATATAAATTATTTCTAGAGAATATTTTGCTAGAAAAAAATAACTAACTGATTGTAAGTGTGTAAGGATGTAAGGATGTGGTATATAATTGGAAGATGTATGGAGCGCTGTGAACGGTGAAAGAATATAAAAATAACAAAACACCAATCATTTATTTTTTTAATTTATTAAAATTGATTCTTTAAAATTATATACATATCGCTACTTATAACAATATTACTAAAAAACAATACCAATCCCTTAATGCAACAGAGTGTACAATATTTTTTGTTATCCCATCTTTCGCCAATACAAACAAACTGGATGGTTTGCCCACTCGAGAGCCACGTATAATTGTCCGTGTGAAAAACATGATGTGCTCAAATCTAAGCCACAGACAGACATCGTTTGGCCCTGAGACTTATTGATAGTCATTGCAAATGCCAATCTAATTGGAAATTGAGGGCGTTTGAATTGAATTGGCACATCTGTGGGTATAATAGGGATTCGCAGTAGTAATATATTTTCACCTCGGAATTTGTCATTTAAAATGATGGCTTCGATAACATTTTTCATTAATTTTTTTATGACTAATCGCGTGCCGTTGCACAACCGTTGTGGGTTCAAATTACGAAGCAAAATAACCGGAGATCCAACCTTCAGTTGTAAAATATGTGGTGGCATGCCTGGTAAATCCAATGAGTTTAAAAACTTTATTAGATAATTTACAGCTTCGGTTGCATCGCAAACTGTATCATTAGATTTGTATGACACCAAGTCTCCTGGTAACAAATGTTGTATCTTAAGATTCAATTCGTTGACGTCCACATTTTTTGCTGCTAAAATTGCTCTTTCTGCCAGCCACTCATGATTTGTGTATCATCTGTGTACATCGGGAAATATCTGGTCAATAAGAGCATCTTGAGAATCAATGATTGTGCAGAAATCGGTCGGTAATTTTATGCATCCAGTTTCATCTGTAGTAACTTTTCCATCGCCGATATCTAACAATTGTTTTGAGAATGTTTCAGCGGATGGATCTTGAAGATTTTGAACGCACAAATTTACTTTCAGTTGTACTTTTTTTCAACATTACGCCACAATGACGATGATTTTAAGCACGCGTTGATCTCATCAGCGTATGTTGAACGCGGAATAACGGGAAGTGCTTGTCTGAAATCACCTGAAAAGAGTAACAGAGTGCCGCCGTTGTTTTTTATATCTTTCAATGTCCTGTTCGACGCCTCAATTGAATGTTTGTGTGCCATAGTGCATTCATCCCAGATAAGAATTTTACACTATTTCAGCACTGTGGCCATGGACGATTGTTTTTTTATGTTGCACACTGCGTCTGGGTTATTTTGAATATTTAGTGGCAGTTTAAATAATGAATGAGCTGTTCTGCCTCCATCCAATAAAGTTGCCGCAATGCCAGATGATGCAACAGCCAATGCGATGCCATTATTTGATCGTATTTCGGCGAGAATTACCGAAATAAAGAATGTTTTGCCAGTTCCACCTGGTGCTCCCCCCCCCCCCAAAAAAAAAAAAAAAAAAAAAAAAAAGAATCCACCTTGTCCTGCCAAAACTGCGAGCATAATGCGGTCGTAAATGGTTCTTTGTTCTTCATTCATTAGTGGGACATTGCGAGCAACAATCGCTGCCATTTCTACACTATTGTATTGTAGTTCACGATTCAATTCAGTTCTTATTAAATCAGATGCATTTCGATTTGTTGAATGCATACCGAAATGACTGAGTGGTATGTTGGCAATGATAATGCAAAGATCTTCAATAGCAATCAATGCTTCATTGTACATAGCGTCACTGAATACTATCGTTAGATCGTTGCACCGTGAACGATGTTGATGCAATATATCATCAGTCATTGAATCTTTGTGATTATCCCATAATGTCTCTGCTCGGGCCGGGAAACATGTAGTCAACACTATAGCGAATAGTAGACGAATTTGTTTTGCTGTACAGTTCAGTCCTACTTCAGCAAGCATACACTCCCACTGGTTGTCGTCTTCTAGCAAGCCGAGTGCAAGGCATGCATCTTTATACGTTGGATACTGTTGTCCATTCACTTTACGTAAATCTTGAAATGACAAAGGGCCGATGACATTAACCAATAACAGTCGAAGATAAAAGCACTCAGTCTGCCTTGGATTGACTGTAAATACTCGTCCCAAGGTTTGAATAAACCGGGATTGAATATCCGGGATTTGATTTGAATAAACCGGGACATGCATCAATCGGCGTGCCTTGCTTGCGGGGCATCCATTTTTTTTTGTTGGAGCCCATGTGAAATAGCGTGGTACTTCTGAATAGAGTAATGTCCGTGCAAAAGCACCAAAAGCATCCGCACGATTACACAATTCAAAAATTCGGTGAGTGTAGTTTTTGGTGGATTTATAGCACGATCAATCGCTGTCTCGCTCGTGAAATATACGCGCTGGCCATTTTCAAGATGGACGGCTAAATGAAGAACTGCTGGATCCCGTTCATGAATTGGGAAATCAAAGATACGCCAAACAGCTTCATTTTAGCTGACGTACAGGCCAATTTGGTAAAGTGTTATTTCATCGTTGTTATTCACCGGAGGAGCATTCACATTGGTATTTTCAACTCGAAATACAGCCATATCACTGCCTTTATTCACATACTTACTCACATTTGGTTGAAGGGAATTGGAATTTATTGGATTTTATTTATAAATTCCAATTCCCTTCAACCAAATCCCCTGTTCCTGAGCTTCAAAAATGGGGTATCTATAATGTCCCTTGTAATAACTGTGATATATCTTATATTGGTCAAACTAAAAGAAATCTTGAATGTCGTTTACGTGAACATTCTCGGTATGTTGTTAATCAAGAAATTTCTAAATCTTCTATTGCGAAGCACAGTTGGGAATTTGATCATAGTTTTAATTTTAAAAGTGCCAAAATTATCTCTCATGCCAAACACGTTTCCGAACTGGATTTTTTAGAAAATTTAGCTATTTACCTTAATCGTGATAAAATTGTCAATGAAAAATCTGATTCCACTTTGCTGTCTACAGCCTGGAAAAATTTGTTTAATTCAATTAAATAATTTCCTTCATTATGTTTATAACATCATATTAGTTATAATAAAATAATTCTAATTTAAATAAAAATAATAATAATTAATGGATAAATTTTATTAAATTTACTTATTAGTTTAATATTATTGAAAAAAAAATAATAATTGTTTACTCCTTTCCTCCTTCCTCATTTTGTGGTGTGTGTGTACGTGTGTTCCTCTCTGATTGGTTCTGTCCTGCATCTTGCTTCCTATTGGTTGTTTGTGTTGCTCCTCCCCCTCTGGATTTTGTCCTGCTTTCAGTCTTGCTTTTGCCTCCAAGGCACTTGCACGTGTTTGCACCTGATGAAGAAAGGCTACGTCCTTTCGAAACAGGTTGTGCTGATTAAAAATTTATGGTGTGTGAAGAAGTTTGAATTTCTTGCTATTTCTTGAAATTTTTTGAAAAACTTTTAGTACATTTTCCATCTGCACAAATAATAATGGCCTAAAAATTCATTTTTCATTTTAACATAAAATAACTCCGTCGGATATTGACGAATTTTTTTAAAAGAATATACCATTTTAACTAATTTTAACATTTTAACAATATTAACGTTGAAAAAATATTTTAAACACTTACGGTTAAAAATTCATTTTTCATTTCAACATTAAATAAATTCTGACGTCGTGTTTACGATTCTAAAATATTAACTTTGAAAAAATATTTTAAACACTTCGTAAGATACGGTTAAAAATTCATTTTTCATTTCAACATTAAATAAATTCTGACATCGTGTTTACGACAACTCACGCCATCTAGGTGGAAATGTTGTTGAAAGAGTTGGTTAAAAATTAATTAAGAAAGAACTAATTAAGTTACAACTTTCATTTGTAAATCTAAACCATTCTCGAATCCACCTGAAGACACACAAAAAATTTCATTAAACTCAGTCCAGCCGTTTAGGAGGAGTTCAGTGACATACACACGCACAAAAGAAATATATATATAAAGATATATATATATATATATATATATATATTAACATCATATATTTTTTTTAAATATTGGATAACAATTTATTTTCTTTCGTAGAATATGTGAAATAAAATGTCTTGTCAATGTATTACTTTATTTCTGTTTCCAAATTTGTTTCAGACACAATATTAAATTCATCATGGATTTTACGTCTTTTAAGACTATAAAAAAATTTGTTTTTAATCAAAATGTAATAAGATAGATAAAATTAAAATTAAAAAACTAATAATTAAAATTATGTTTTAAACAAAATATAATTTTGTATAAAGAAGGCATAGCACATTATGTAAGCTTTTATATTCGTAATTAGTTATTAATTTTAATTTATCTTAAAGGAAGTAAAGAAAAAAGCCTTTTCCTTCGGTAGTTTGATCTTAAGACCATTTTGCTTATGTTTTTATTTATTTATTTATTTATTTATTACTATTATTATTATTTGGCAAAACCTAAAATATATCTGAAGATTTTTTTTTTTTTTTTTTTTTTTTTTTTTTTTCATGCCAGCAAAGTAGCTTTTGAAACTTTTTATACATAGCAACATATAAAATACAAATTTCAAATTAACACAGAGTTTCTATTAAACAGGAATAATAACATGAGAAATGTTAAGTTAATACAATAAAATATAATTCAGAAACAAAGCAAGTCAGAAATTTTAACATGAAAACAACTTTTCAAAAGAATGTTCTAAATTACAAAAAATTAGAATAAACTTGAAATAAAGTGATATGCTATCAAATTTACAATTATTTTCATTAGCATTCTATTTTTCTTTAGTACAATAACAATTTCAATTTTTGATTTTAAAAATAAAATTATTGCTGTGATTTCTTTCATCATTCATTTCATGTTATGTAACAGCATAAGACGCAATTCAAGCAAGTAAATTTTCAATGAATTGTTTTTTTGAAAATGATTTTTTTTTTTTCAACTTATTCTCGAAATTAAACAATGTTCGACATTTTTTTAGAAGTGGAATACAAATTATTTACAAATGGTTTATAGAAAATCATGTACATTTAAAAATAAATAAATAAATAAATAACGTACTAGAATGTTTTATCATCAAAGTAATTTACACTAATCGTACTTTTGAAATAACTGTTTATTATTACATATTATAATTAAAAATATTTTATTTTAATATTATATTACGCTGTAAATTTTATATTTTTAATTCTATAGTTCATTGTTATTTACCTATCAGGATTTTTTATCATATAGCAAGTTATATTTATGAATTTCAAACTGAAATGTTTTATAAAGAAAAATAATCATGATTAAAAATTAAGTATATAACTAATTAGACTAATAAAAATGAAATATTATAGCCGTGTAGAATTATAAGAATATATAAAGGATATGTAATAATAATTTTTTACAGTAAAACTAATTTCTTAATAAGTTATTAAAATGTATGCTAAATTTATTAGAATATATATTTAATGCTGAATTACTTGCATAAAATATAATTTGAATGTTCAACATTTTAATATCTACATGCTATATCTTACATAATTTTCCTTATTATTTCAATATATGACTAAATTCATTTTACGTTTTATTAAAGAAGTATTAAATGTTCAAATTTACTTCTTGATATCCGAATATATTTTCGATATATTTGCATGACTTAATTTATAAAATGTTATTTAAAGTACAGGTACAAGCATATCGTACACAGACATGAACGAATACTCTCATAATTGCATGAACTATAGAAATGAGTAGAAATAAATTATTTTTCTTTATCTCTCTGTGTGTAAACGTTCTCTAATTATATTAGATGTAGACTGGTTAATAAATTTTAAATAATATTATTATTCGATGTATGTTAAATCAATATATAAAAAGCCATTGGATATTTTCCTTATACAAAAGAAAGTTATTTTTTTTCTTTTGCTGATGAAAGATAAACTATTTTTCCTCTACAAATTATGTGTAATTCAATTTGTTATACAACAAATTTCTGTTCTACTGATAACAAGTTAGTCATTTTATCAGAAAAGCATGCTGTTGGTCACGTATATAAAGAATTTATTATTATGTTTTTTAAGCAAAATCTTTAGGAAATTGATGATAAAGTAACAAAATATAAATTTTTGAACTTAATAAGAATAACGCGTAAAACTGAGTATTTTTCTTTATTTTCGTTTGTGATAAAAGTAAAAATTTAAAAATTTAAACGAAAATATTATATCTTTAATTGATATTGTTTCAAAATCTATAGAGATAGGTATCAAGATCACTTTAATTAAGAAAAAAATTTAGTAATTTCATATACATTCTTTTCAAATTTAAATTATTATTTTTATTATTTATTTTCAAGAGAAAGTTTAAAAATCTATACATTTCAATAATTTTAGTCGTCACATAATTTTATGTATTCTAAAAATAATTACATAAAAATCATCTTTTCCAGTTAGAATTAAAAAGAATTTTTTCGTACTTAAAACATAATAATTATCCCTCTCGCTGGCTTAAAAGAAAATTAAAAGAGTATGACTTTAATATTGATAATCATGAAATTAATTCCTCCAAGTCACCTAAATCTTCCGTTACTATTCCTTACAATAAAAAAATTTCTGAATCTACTGCCAAAGTTTCACGCGCTGTTAATATATCTCTATTCTATAAACCCCAATTTCTAATTCATGATTTCCTGTCTAATTTTAAATCTATTATCCCCCCTTTTCCCATACAGGTGTTATTTATAATATCCCTTGCAAATCTTGCAGTTCGGTTTATATTGGTGAAACTGGCCGTTCCATTCAAACCCGAATTCTCGAATATAAAAGAAATTTCAAAAATCGCGATATACGTTCTAAAATAGTGCAACATGCTATAGAAACCGTCTATCTATCTGATTTTAGCAACACTAAAATAATCGTATCTAACTGTTCAAATTATCCTTCAAGAATTTTCCTCGAGGGCTGGTATACGAAGCAACAGTCTCCCCCGCTTAATGAGGCATGCGCAGTTCCCACTGAATACACTAAACTTTGTTAAAGAAGTTCTCTTGTTCTACTCAACAAATTACTTGTTTTACTGATGAGGAGCCTGTAAAGGACTCGAAACGTTTAAATTTATGTTTTGTGTTTTAATGTTTTAAATTGTATATTTTTAGTGTATATTGTCTCGGTTTTTGATGTGATTAAAGTTTAATAAAATTCAATTAAAACGAAACAAAAGGATTTACTTATCCCAGTTCCTAATTTCCGCTCAGAGGAAAACATCAGCCACGCAACAAAAAAAACGTATGCTACGATGATTGTGAATAACACTTTCTTTATTCTAATTTCACGAATTTCCGCTGAAATATTTGAATTATAATATGCAGAACTTCTTTCTTCTTACATTATGAATTTAAATTGCATTAGATTGTTTAGACTTAGAAGTCTGCTAAACACAGACTTTTTCCACGAATTTTTTTTTTTTTTTTTTTTTTTTTTTTTTTTTGAGTTCGACTGAAACAGAAGTTGCGAAGTCGTCGATATAAACCAGATTCTTCTACGCAGCAGTGGAATAGGAAGAAAAGTTACAGAATTGTGTACACTGTTAAAAAAAATGCAACTTTGCTGCTAGAAATTCTCTGTAATTTGAGAAAATATTCGTAAATTACGGAAAAATTACATTGAAAAAAAGTATTTTTTCTGTCATTACAGAGAATTTCTGGCAGCAAGGTTGCATTTTTTTTTAACATAGTAGTGCTGTAACCTCATAGTTAAAGCGGAAGATACAACACTCTTGCTTTCATAGCAATTTGTTTATTTTATTTTACACTGTTGGACATCTAAAAAGCAAATATCAGAATGATATTTATTGGGCACATACATAATCTTAAGAAGAAAAATTGGTTAAAATTTTAGGAAATTCGGAGTAATATATACTGAGAAAACAGTACAAAAAGCAGCGACCTCTTAGAGCGATAACAGCACATATCTGCCTAGGCATTAAATCAAACAGCGATTGCATGACATGTGCGAGTAGAGCACTTCATGAAGCTTCAACACGATATTCATCGATCGTTGTTACTGGTTAATGATGGCGGGTCAGCCTTTTTTTTTTTTTTTTTTTTTAACGATTAAACAGTCACTTTCCTTGGTGAGAGATCAGAAGAACGCGCTGGCCAAAGCAACAGTCGAACACATTCTGCATCCATGAAGGTCCGGAAAATACGGACAACTTGCGGTCATTCATTGTCCTGCTTAAATGTTGCGCTAAGGTGGCCTCAAAAATAGGGCAGAATGGAAGGCCTTAACTGGTAAAAAACGCGATGGTCACTATTCAGAATGCTGGGAATGAGAACAAGAGATGATCGAGACGTGTATCCTATGGTACCACATACTATCACTCCGGGTGGTAATCCAGTATGTAGCTACCAAAACTTTGATTACCTTCAGAGCTATATAACTGATATTGACGTCTTTAATGGGTGAACAATGACGAACCTGGACGCAGGAATTGCGTAACGTCGCTCTTCAGACAAATCACAATCCTGTTTACAGCATCAAAATTGCCTCATCCGTATTTAACAGCATTGTGAATAATGCAAATTGCCAGCAGGGTTCGACATCGCCGTACTGTTTATCACCTGCTGTGATGGTATGGGGTCTCATTGGATACACGTCTCGGCCACTTCTTGTTAGAATTACCGGCATTCTGAATCGCATCCATTACTTTTCTGATGAATTACGTCCCATCGCTCTGCCCTAAATTCGAGGCGTCCGTAGCGCAACATTTAAGCAGGACAATGTACGACCGCAGGTTGTCCGTATTTTACGGACCTTCTTTGATACAGAATGCGTTCAACTGTCGCTCTGCTCAGCACGTTGTCCTGATCTTGCACCAATGTAAATGACTGTTTAATCGTTGAAAAAGGATTAGTCCCCCCATCAATAACCAGTAACTTCGGTAAATGAACCGCGTGGCATAGTGATGAAGCTTCATGAAGTGCTGTACCCAAATATGCCCTCCAATCACTGTTCGATTCATTGCCTAAGCAGATAAGTTTCAGTTATTCCTCCCAGAGGTCGCTGCTTAATGTACTGTTTTCTCAGTATATATTACTCCAAATTTCCTGAAAG
The DNA here is from genome assembly GCA_963930645.1 of Salticus scenicus. Classification (NCBI taxonomy): domain Eukaryota; kingdom Metazoa; phylum Arthropoda; class Arachnida; order Araneae; family Salticidae; genus Salticus; species Salticus scenicus. The sequence continues at coordinate 45,533,434 of OZ005656.1, read as the reverse complement.
TTTCCTGAATTGTTTTTCCTACTATAAAGTATGTGTCCCATAAATATAATTATGATATTTGCATTTCTTCTTGGTGTTGCATTTTGGGCGACCAGGAGTGTGATTTCAGTATATCAATTTCTTAAAATCTGAGGTATCTATAACATTCATTCTCCAAAGCGTAATATATTTATCAAAATAGAGAATACACAAAATGTATCTTTAGACTTAAAAAGATAATTACGAATAAACAAGCAACAGTATGCACATAAGGTTTCTCATGTTACATAAACATACGTGAAAGTTTACTTTGAACGAAACGTAAACTATTTTTCCCGTAATTTAAAGGTAATTCTTATGGAGTTTATTTAATAAGTATGGCAATGGAAAATTTTGAAATTTCGACTTTGTCACTCTGTCTGACAAGGAAACATTCAAAAGGTGTCATCTTCAAAAAGTTTTGAAAAAAATATATGTGATTCTACTCTTCACAAAACACCAGAAAATGAAAAAAATATCAGCTAAAATTAATTACAGCGACCACAAAAAATTATCAAAATTGAGCATATTTGGCGATTTAGCGCTCTTAGGCGATACGTTTGCTAGCACCGAGGTTGCCGTGTACGAACAGAACCGTGTTTTGCTTTTCCGCCAAGTACTCAAAATCAATCTGCTGGCAGTGTGAAATCGCCAAATATGCTTAATTTTGATAATTTTTGGTGATCGCTGTAATTAATTTTAGCCGATAATTTTTTCGTTTTCTGGTGTTTTATGAAGAGTACAATCACATATATTTTTTTCAATACTTTTTGAAGATGACACCTTTTGAATGTTCCCTTGTGAGTCATTTCTAAAACTATTACTCTTTCGTATTTTATTTAGTTTCCTGAGGAAACTTAATACAAAAATAGGCAAAGACAAGCAGATGCAGTAAATATTAAATCCGAATTCAGCTTATTAGTTGAGTTATAAAGCTGTGTTACACTAACCTTGTGGTTACAGTTACACCACTTCACATTAAGTAAACTACGGACCATTTACAAGAAACAATATTACGTTTTTAAAAATATTGTAGCTGCATGTGTAAAAGTATTTTTATTATTTGTGTCACTTATATGTTCTCTGATATATTAAGATTTTATCATAAAAATTCTATTATAAATATCTAAAATAATTCGTATCATACAAATTTATTAAATAAAAATACGAATGCTGAAGCTACAATTTTTAATAACAGTTAAAAATTATTTTGAGAATACAGTAAAATTAAAAATTTCAACTACAAACGTTTTATACAAGTAGAGTGATAAAAAGAAGTTTATGTGCTATATATGTTTTTTTTTTTTTTTTTTTTTAAGTAAAATTTAAATAAAATCAATTTTAAAAAGAAACAATAACAAATAATTATAAATTTTAATCACATTAAAAACTGAAACAGACAATATAAACTAAAAATATGCAATTTAAAACATTAAAAACACAAAACATAAATTTAAAAGTTTCGAGCCTTTTACAGGCTCCTCATCAGTAAACCATTTACCTGATTTTAACAATACTAAAATAATAATATCTAACTGTTTAAATTAACATAAAAGAATTTTCCTAGAGGACTGGTACACAAATCAACATTTTTCACCACTTAATGAGGCATGCGCAGTTCCAGCTGAATACGTTGTACTTAATGAAGGTCTGTTCTTCTTCTCAGCATTTATATTTGATGTTTTTTCTGATGAGGAGCCTGTAAAATGCACGAAACGTTTAAATTTATGTTTTGTGTTTTTAATGTTTTAATTTGTATATTTTTTGTGTATATTGTATGTCTCAGTTTTTAATGTGATTAAAATTTAGTTTAAATATGAGACGTAATGATTTTTAAATATTTTAAAAAAAAAATTAATTATATTTATCACAAAACATTAATTTTCACTATAACACTGTGATATTGAATGATAAACTCATATGAAATGTATCTTATTTTTATTTTATATATTTACATATTTACTGACGATTTTATAGTAAAGATGAAAAAAAAGTAATTTATTTGGTAGAGGAAATAAAATGGATTATTAAAAAAATAATTCTTGTTAATGTACTTGTAGAAAAATTGTATCCGTATTATACTTTCTTAAAAATCGTTATAGTCTAAAATTAATAAAAGCCCTGTTAAAGCTCTAAAAAAAATTACGATGATCTAAAGGAATTTTTTAAAAATATAAATTCATTTTGCTTATATACTTATAGAAATGTTTTATAACGTGAAATTGGATGACAGTAAATTACCCTCATTCACACTTATTAAATTGCTCTGACAGAGAACTTCATGATACTGATTGTATAAAAGAGCCAAACATCTCATAAAGAAAAGCTAAAATAACCACATTACACAGCCTTTTTTTTTTTTTTTTTTTTTTGACACTAGAAATAATTTTCCCATTTTGAAATTATTTAAATTTAAACAAGAACATACCACTGATAAAAGAATTTAAAAATTTTTGCTTTATTTTATTTAATTTTTTATTTAATTTATTTATTTATTTATTTTATCATATTTATTTATTTATTTATTTATTTATTTATTCTTTGTAATCTTAAAAAATAATTGTTTGTTTATAATCCGTATAAAATTTTAACAGGATTATTTGATGTACTTCTACATGGGATACAGTGATCTACCCTCGAATTCGCCAAAAAATCGTGGTTTAATAGTTTATTTTAAATAGACATACGCGTATAATTATAATGTAAAGAAATAATATCAGGAAATAACTAAATAAATCTGAATTTTATTTTTAAAATAAAATAAATGTAAAAATAATAGATATATGAAAAGTATACTTATTAATATCGTAATTATTTCATGAATATCTGACAACTATTGAAATAATGCAAAGGGGTAATAAGTAGTATATTATAATAGTAAATATATAAATAATTAAATTATCAATATTATTGTTATTGTTTATTTATAAATCTTAAAATCGAAACTTTTAAAGAAGTGCATCTATGGTTCTGTCTAACCAAAATATGCCTCAGGAAATTCTAGAATAACATTGTCAAGTATGTGTTTAAATATTTCATTAGTGAATTTTAAGCCTCACTCATTTTAATTAAATTATTTTTGCAAAATAAGTTTTCTTAGAAGGATTTAATTTCTTTTTTCTTTATTTTCATATCTTTCAAATAAATAGAATTTTATTTAATAAAAATATTTGTTTATTAAAATTGTTATATAAAATAAATGTATGTTTTTTATACAGTATTAGAAAGTGCTTTATTTTTATTTATTTATTTCTATATATTTCATTTATTTATTTATTCTTTTTTTTTTTTTTTTTTTTTTTGTTAGTGCTCATAAATTGTAGAGAATAAGCGGATGCCATATTCTAAATTTTAGATCTTAACTCCTAGGTCTTAGATCTCACTAGATCTTAAATATGAACTTAGGTTAACTTAATTAATTTATGAGCATGAAACTTGAATCTTGCTTATTTAACCTTAGATTGAAGCTGAAACTGAAATACTTAAGTAAACTATGAAGAGAAGACAAAGTCAGATTTAATAAAATATATGAGATTTTATTTGAGCTTAATAGAAAAAGGTGGGCGTTGGACTTTAATTATAATTAATATCTTTATAAGTTTAAATGGGCAGCCTTCACAAATACTTTAACTATCAATAGATAACCACAATTACTCTCAACTACTTTATTTAAATTCATTAGCTCTTACTGCTGCTACTAGTCTTTCGTACTAGGGAGGATTCTCTATACCACGGTACTACTCGACAGCCATCATCTAATACACTACTCTAAGCAGCTAACTCAACAGCCTACCTTCTAATCGGCTACCATTCCTCTAACTAACTCACTACCATCCTCTCTCTCTCCAACTAACTCTCTTACTCTCCTTCCAACTAACTCTCAAAAGCAATCTTCCTTCTCCTTTTATACAGCTTCTTTCCAAAATACTTTATAAAATTAACATATTACAATTTCGTTCATTATAGGAACTAACTCTATTGATCAACTGAATCCTAAAACCTTCGTATTCATGTGTTACTCTTAAAGTGTGAATTTTAATTGTAGCATTACGCTAATATACTACTACCTCACAAAATAATATATTTTTTTGCAAGTTCGGGTCACCTTTTGTGTATTTTGCGTAATATCACTTGCACAAAAATGTAATTTTTAGCTCAATGGAGGGGGGGGGGAGTAACGCCTAACAAATTACCATAATATTCTGAGCAAATTATTTTATTTTATTTATTATTCGATTATTTGTGTCCTGTTCCATAAATTCAGCTTTTCTCATATTTTGATTTTGGTTCATTATGTTATTGTTATTTCAAGTAGAAACCTTTTTATTACAATCAGTAAAAAGTTCCTTCTTTTTATGTTTCTATACGTTTTGTATTCTCATTTGAATTATTTTAAATTAAGTATTCTTCTTCTTTTTTTTACCATGTTTTTATTAACTTCAATTCCTGTATGTTTGTTTGTTTGTTTGTCTGGTACAAATCTTGCGATCTATTTTTAATTAATTTCCCTACTAGCTAAACATTTGAATCTTTCACCACCCGGTGACAACACAATACTTCGAAGTCAGATTTTTGAATTTTCGAATAGTTTTCTTTTAATTAAAATATGAAAATAATAAGCTCTTAATAGCAATAAAATAGCCATTAAAATATTAGCTATAATTTAACTGTTTAAAAAAAAAAAAAAAAAAATATGAGTTAATTTTCTTTCGACATAAAAATAAATACGTTTAATTCAACGTGAACGTTAGAAAATTATAAAAAGATAAAATGCATCTCACAAAAATATTGACGTCATTTTCCCTTTAAAAATAAATTTTATACACATTGATAAATGTTAATGTAGTTCACGATGCTAATATACGTTGTTCTAAAAGGAGTAATATTTTATTTTTAAAACCAACATTTTTTTTCACTATTATTATTATTTCACTCCGCGCGTATTTTATTAATGATTCATCAGAAAACTTAAAAACGTAGTATATAAAAAGATTTTTTTTTATCTTATAATTATTTCAAATATAAATTTAAGAATTTAATTATTTAAAAAATTTAATTAAGTTAACTAGTTACCAAATTGACTTTTGTGGGTTGTTGTTGTAAATTATTCATCTGTTTATTTTTCGTTCTCATTCTTATTGTTATCAAAATATATTTATCCTTTTATTTATGCAAGAAAGAATTTCAAATATTGTTGTAAAAGTATATGGCATATCAAGATACATTTTAAAAGAATGTTTGCTAACTTTTTCGTAAACTTCCATTTTTCCTTTTACGGGAAAAAAATAAATAAATAAAAATGTAAATATCTCTGTTTTAATCTCCTCTTAATCTTTGTTGATCATAATTTATGCATATGATTTCCCTTTACTAGAATGGATTGAGAAAAATTGAAAATAAAATATCTATCTATCTATATATATATATGCAAATACAATGACCTATCTTCTAGTTAAATAACTACTTTAATTTTCTCCGGTAATTCAATACTAACTTTTTCGAAATTAAATAAGCCTTAATTAGGCTGATTAAAAATTGAATACGGCTAGAATCTGAAAGCTTTTCTCAACTACAGTCTAATTATTTTCCGCAAAATTTGGAAGAAGAAGTTTTTTTCATGCAATTAGTACTTACAAATATTTAATTATTTCTTTAATCATTTTTTTTTCTTTTGTATATAGCTACATATATTATTTCTATATATTGTTTTTAATTAATGAGTTCTCTTTTTTTTTTTTTTTTTTTAAATACAATATGATATTTAATTGTTTTTTTATTCTAAGAAAATAACTTATTAAAGAAAACTTACAATTAGGCTTTAAATTTGTCGTTTATTAATTTTTTTACAAGTATCGCCCAGTGCTCGAAACTTGAGCACTTTTTTTGCCAAGCAAAGTAATTGCCTTCTCATAAATGGAATTAAATTACAAAACAACAACGCCACTTGTCGGCCGATATGCACCCAAATTAAAATAGCATAGTTTCATATAATGTCCTTATCATGTATTATGTTTAGTGCGTCTATACACTACAAACGTTTAGATATAGCTTGACTTAAGCGGAGTAAATCACAACATAGCAGCATCACCTATTGGGTGATATATTTTAAAAATTAATCAGCACCAGTTTAAATCAAGGTCTAACCAACTGCTTAGTCGTACTTGATTCATAACGCAATTGATTCATGAGATACTACAAACACATCATACGCACAGAGACAAGTCTTAAAATGAGCGAATCATGGAACCTTTCCGAGCTCTGATACCATTCTGGCTTATTCTTATGTAAAATGACTCCCGAAATCCAAATATGACCCCCTTTTAAATGTGCAAAATTTTAGTTCCCCATCATACTATAGGTATGGGGAACTTAGGTAATCGTGAAAATTTTCGACCTCGTATTTTTGACTTTTTTACACATTTTCAGGTGTGAGGAATCCAAAAATGGCAAAATTTGTATGGTGTTTGTCTCTAGGGTGTCTATTAGTGTGTTAGTGTGTTAGTCCGTTAGTTTGTTAGTCTGTTTACACGATATATCACGAACAAATGTTCGCAGAGAGGTCAGACCAGTTTTAAAATATTTCTTTCGATACTGGCAAGAACCTTATTCATTTACAACATTCGAATTAAAAAACTTCGTAAGTTATTAGAACTTTACGTTTTTCTTAACATGGGAGAATAGGCCAAAATTTCCCTTAAACGTGCATTAAATGGAGTATTTTTACTGTAAAAATGTCAGAACAGTTTTAAAATATCAGTTTTGATGCCGAAATGAACACCATTAAATATAAACATGCTACTTTAAAAATTGCGCAAGTTATTGGAAATTTGCGAATTTCTTAACCTGGCAAAATAGGGCAAAATTTCACATAAACGTCAATCTTGAGGAATATTTTCATCGTAAAGATGTCAGCCCACTTTTCAAATATTATTTAAGATACTGGCATGAATATCATAGACTATGAATTTTCCAATTTAAAAGATTCGTAAATTATATGGGAATTACGATTTACTTAACAAGGCAGAATAGGGCAAAATTGAGCATAAACGTCCATTTTGAGGATCATGAATACATCAGACAACTTCCAAATAACATTTATGATACTTGTTTGAACATATTGACTACAAATATTCCAATAGGAAAATTTCATAAGTTACTTGTAATTTAAGATTTCGTCAACACAGCAAAATTGGGCGATATTCTGTATAAATATTCATTTTGAGGATTATTGAATTGGAAATAGTACCATGAAAACTAAACTACGGAATTGACCCTAATGAAATAAATTAATAGATTGGAATAAGATAAATATATCGAAGTGCACAGTGGATAGCCTATTAGGCGGGATTTCATTCTGTCACTGTGTCAAGCGTTTGGTCAAATTCATTTCTCTTAATATGATAATAATATGTCCTGCACTAAAAGTTTATGAGAACCCCAGTGGCAGAAAGTTTTGTAGCTGGCTTTTAAAATTTCATAATCTGTCTGCAAAATTTGCGTGTAATCAGGGGTGAAAATGGCTTACACTCAAAAAGCCTGAAAGTTGATTGGGGGTGGGGGGTTAACATCAGTGGAGATCTCGTGCAACAATACACAAATACAATTATACTGCAGAACAATATAGTATAAACAATTGTGTGTATTCATTCAATTCATCTCATTCAATTAAATATTTTATAGTAATGTTTGACACAACGTAATATAAATAATTATAAATAATAAGAGCATTAGTTTTAGTTTTGATACAGAATTTTTTTTTTTAAGTGAATTGTTATTCGAAAGTTGCAGACAAATTTTTTTATCAGTGCAGACAAAAACTTTCCGCAAACCGATTTCTGTGTCCGCGACTATGTCGCCGTGTCGCGGTGTTTCTGCCACTGGGATGAGAACATATTTAGGATGTAGAACTGAGCATAGTTCACATATACCATCTAGTCTTGTAAATTATTCAATTAAAACAATTTACTTTTAAGTTAATCTTAGTTAACCAAATCTCCGTTAAAATGAAAATTGTCCGTTAAACATGGTATTGCAGTGAAAAATATAACCTTAATTACGTTCAACTTTAAAAATCACAAAACTTAAAATTTCGAGAAATGTGCTTAAATAAATTGAAAAAAAGCAATGGTCAGTAACAAACTTTCAGACAAAAAATTCATCTCAGAAAATGTGCACCTTAGGCAAAACCATTGATGCAAAATCTTTATCCTACTGCTTTAGACACATACTAATGTTTTAAATAATTTCTGAGTTAATATTGATTAAAATGGATTAGAAAATTAATAATTTCTCAGTATATTAATATGTTAAACTCTTTCAAGTACACTCAAATTTATATTTGCTAAATTAATTATGATACATTAAATATAATTTTAATTAATTAATGTTAATACTACTTATTATTAAGAAATATTACATATGCAATGAAACATGCATATTAAATGTATAATGGTGATTACGTTAATTAATAAAAATTAAACATTTAAGTACAATTATCAAAATGAATACAGCAGGCGTTATATACTTCGGAATATATTTTGGAATATAAATTCACTTTTTAATAAATAATGTTAAAGCAAATAATAAATTTAAATTGTCATTATATATTAAGTTTTGATATAATTGATAAAAATATGCTTTTAAAGGTTAATATTTAATTTAATTTTAATTTTAATTTAATTTATTCATTTATTTATTTATTGTTAAGATATTCATTCATTCTGTTGCAGTATTTAACTGGATTCAATTTATTTATTGTTAATGAATATTTGCAGCGTTGTACACAGTATCAGACACAATATAGGAATTACACATCTTCCTTCCTCATGCTTTTACTTTTCCTTATTTCATTTTACAAACTTATGGGTGTAAAAAATTGTTGTAACCTGTATATATCATTAAAAAAAATTGTTGTGGAGGTAAAAAATTCCAGTAACAAATCAAACAAAAACCAGAATGATTTTTATTACCCTGTTGAAAAAAGAGGGGGAGAAAGAGAGAGAGAGAGGGAGAGAGAGAGAGAGAGAGAGAGAGAGATTTTGCAGCTTTTGATGTGATTTTCTTTCTTCCTACAATTTTCTGTATTCATTTGTATGTGAATATATATATGGAAATATCTACTTATATATATGGAGATATACAAGTTTCTATAACAACAGCGATTTTTTTTTTTTTTTTCGAAAATTTTCATTGCTTCTAACATGCTGTTTATATCATTAACCAAATGCAACGTCATTTTTATAAAACTCGAGCAGACACAATATAAAGTCGGTAACAAAAGTGTCTTAACACTAGCAAAAGTTCTTATATAAAAAAACTAAGAACATGATTCGACAAGGATATATTTAACAAAACAGTATTAACTCTACTTTTTACTTTCCGAACACTGTACTGAGGAAAATATTGTAATCATGTCAAAAATCCGAATTTGAGATTTTGATGTTTCTATACGTTTCGAGGTCCAATGAGTCCGTTTTCACTATTTTTGCGATGATGTATGTATGTGTGTGTGTATGTATGTGTGTATGTATGTGTGTATGTGTGTGAGTGAACACGCTAGCGTATAAACGCTTTGTTCGAATAAGCTGAAAGTTGGTACGTATATTGCAAATCACCATAGTACGAACCTTTTTGATTTTGGTGAATCTAGCTCTTGTAGTTTTTTTACAGGGACACAAAGAAAAATTCTTTACCATTATGGCCTATGGGACCAAAATCTTAAAAGTGCGATAGCATCTAAACGCCTTATTAATCTGAGCAAAAAAAAATGTACACATGTTATAGGTCACAGTTTCAACAACTTTATAGATTTTGCTGAATCTAGCACTTATAGTTTTTTTACAGGGACGCAAAGAAATTTTTTTATCATTATGGCCTATGGGGCCAAATTATTAAAAGTGTAATAGCGTCTAAAAGTTTTATTAATCTGAGCAAAAAATTTGTACACATGTTATAGGTCACATTTTCAACAACTGTATAGATTTTGGTGAATCTAGCGCTTACAGTTTTTTTACAGGGACACAAAGAAAATTTCTTTATCATTATGGCCTATGGGACCAAATTTTTAAAAGTGTGATAGCATCTAAACGCCTTATTCAATTGAGCTGAAAATTTATATGAATATTATAAATCACTGTTGCACTAACTATAAGCATTTTGGTGAATCTAGCATTTATAGGTTTTTACAGGGACACAACGAAAAATTCTTTATCATTATGATCTATGGGCTCAAAGTTCAGTAGCGTTAAATAAAACATCGTGTAATATATGGAGAAAAATACTCAAACACGCTATTATGGTTTTCTCTTTTTTGTTTAACAACTCCTCTTTCTTTACTTTATCTACAAAACTGTTAATTACTCAATGTTCAGAAAGTCGAGTGGAGTCACTCCAGATTTTTTCTTTTAAAGATATTGCAAAATCCATCCCTAGATCTTTTGAGCAAGTTCTATGAAATGCTAAATGTTTTTTACTTTCCGAACACTGTAGTGAGGAAAATATTGTAATCATGTCAAAAATCCGAATTTGAGATTTTGATGTTTCTATACGTTTCGAGGTCCCCCGAGTTCGTTTTCACTATTTTTACGATGATGTATGTATGTGTGTGTGTACGCGTGTGTGTATGAATGTGAGTATGTATGTGTGTGTGTATGTGTGTGAGTGAACACGCTAGCGTCAAAACACTTTACTCGAATGAGCTGTAAGTTGGTACGCATTTTGCAAGTCACCGTAGCACAAACCCTATTGATTTTGGTGAATCTGGCACTTATAGTTTTGTACAGGAACACAAAGAAAAATTCTTTATCATTATGGCCTATGGGACCAAAATCTTAAAGTGCGATGGCATCTAAAAGCCTTATTCAATCGAGCAACAAATTTATACACATATCATAGGTCACAAATACTCACTCTGTATAGATTTTGGAGAATCTAGCACTTATAGTTTTTTTTACAGGGACACAAAGAAAAATTCTTTATCATTATGGCCTATGGGGCCAAATTTGTAAAAGTGCGATAGCGTCTAAACGCCTTATTAATCTGAGCAAAAAATTTGTACACATGTTATAGGTCACTGTTGTAGCAACTGTATAGATTTTGGGGAATTTAGCACTTACAGTTTTTTTACAGGGACAGAAAGAAAAATTCATTATCATTATGGCCTAAGGGACCAAATTTTTAAAAGTGCGATAGCATCTAAACGCCTTATTCAGATGAGCTGAAAATTTATATGAATATTATAAATTACTGTTGCAATAACTATAAGCATTTTGGTGAATCTAGCATTAATAGTTTTTTACAGGGACACAACGGAAAATTCTTTAACATTATGATCTATGGGCTTAAAGTTCAGTAGCGTTAAATAAAACATCGTGTAATATACGGAGAAAAATACTCAAACACGCTATTATGGTTTTCTCTTTTTTGTTTAACAACTCCTCTTTCTTTACTTTATCTACAAAACTGTTAATTACTCAATGTTCAGAAAGTCGAGTGGAGTCACTCTAGATTTTTTTCTTTTAAAGATATTGCAAAATCCATCCCTAGATCTTTTGAGCAAGTTCTATTAAATGCTAAATGTTTTTTACTTTCCGAACACTGTAGTGAGGAAAATATTGTAATCATGTCAAAAATCCGAATTTGAGATTTTGATGTTTCTATACGTTTCGAGGTCCCCCGAGTTTGTTTTCACTATTTTTACGATGATGTATGTATGTGTGTGTGTACGCGTGTGTGTATGAATGTGAGTATGTATGTGTGTGTATGTGTGTGAGTGAACACGCTAGCGTCAAAACACTTTACTCGAATGAGCTGTAAGTTGGTACGCATTTTGCAAGTCACCGTAGCACAAACCCTATTGATTTTGGTGAATCTGGCACTTATAGTTTTGTACAGGAACACAAAGAAAAATTCTTTATCATTATGGCCTATGGGACCAAAATCTTAAAGTGCGATAGCATCTAAAAGCCTTATTCAATTGAGCAACAAATTTATACACATATTATAGGTCACAAATACTCAATCTGTATAGATTTTGGAGAATCTAGCACTTATAGTTTTTTTTACAGGGACACAAAGAAAAATTCTTTATCATTATGGCCTATGGGGCCAAATTTGTAAAAGTGCGATAGCGTCTAAACGCCGTATTAATCTGAGCAAAAAATTTGTACACATGTTATAGGTCACAGTTGCACCAGCTGTATAGATTTTGGGGAATTTAGCACTTACAGTTTTTTTACAGGGACACAAAGAAAAATTCATTATCATTATGGCCTAAGGGAACAAATTTTTAAACGTGCGATAGCATCTAAACGCCTTATTCAGATGAGCTGAAAATTTATATGAATATGTTACACTAAATATAAGCATTTTGGTGAATCTAGCATTAATAGTTTTTTACAGGGACACAACGGAAAATTCTTTATCATTATGATGCATGGGCTCAAAGTTCAGTAGCGTTAAATAAAACATCGTGTAATATATGGAGAAAAATACTCAAACACTTTATTATGGTTTTCTCTCTTTTGTTTGTTTAACAACTCCACTTTCTTTACTTTATCTACAAAACTGTTAATTACTCAATGTCCGGAAAGTCGAGTGGAGTCACTCCAAATTTATATATATATATATATATATAGGAATTTTTGCTATTGTTCGGAATATTTTGTTACCGACTGTACTACAATCAAAATGAAAAATTTTAAATATCTAATTAAAAAAAAACTTTTACACTAAATATTTTTTAATGCACATGCACAAGAGTTAACATTTTTCTTGCATAAGTATTTAGCCAAATGAAATGAGTTACTCTTAAAATAAATAAAGGAAATCATGGAGAATCATAAAGATAAGCTTTAGTTGCTTTTAAAAGAAATCAGATCTATAAGGGTTAATCAGCATTTTTATTTTGATGAACGTACACTATATGGCCGCTCATTAATTCAAAATAAAAATATTGATGAAATCGTTTATCTCTTGAGAGAAATTAAAAATTTAATACATTCTATCGACGTTATGTTTCTGCATTTATATATATATATATATATATATATATTAACTCAATTTATTTCGTTAATAAATTATGCAAAATTAATTTTGTTAACGCTCGCATGCACTTTTAAAATTTTTTAGTAAAAATGTTCACATTTATTCAGCTTATTAAAATTTTAGTATTTTAATTGCAGTTTTTTTTTTTCTGTCTACTGTCGTATGGCAAGTTGTCTAAAGATGATCTTGCATTAGTTTAAAAACCTTTTATTTAAAAACCGAAAAACATTTCAAAATGTTTTTGTTGCTTGAGAAGTTTTTATATCTCAACTAAGACAATTGCTATTCGCATGCAAATGAATGCATATAATTATAAAAAGAAACATAATTAAGTACTTTAGCAGCAAGGAATTTCAGGCGTTTTTTTTTTTTTTTACAGGCTAAACTAAAATATTCTGATTTTTGTTTAGTATGTTACTGATCTCCTTTCCGTTGAATTATATGACGTATAAGTTTTTATTATTATTATTATTATTATTATTATTATTATTATTATTATTATTAATTTATTCATTTCACATATTTCAAAACTCAAAAAGTGAATAATAATACATTAAGTGAATGTGTGATTTATGGGTTAAATCTAGTAATTTGAACGCAACTTTAACAATTAATCACTGTCGTTGTGTTGAGATATATCCTAAAAATTATCTCTGTCATGTAATTTATAAACGCGTAGAGATAATGCAGGCATGCATAAATAAATGAAAAAGCACTTCACACACACACACAAAATAATAATAATAATAATAATAATATAATAATAATAATATAATAATAATAATAATAATAATTAGTTTTTTCTGCGTGCAAGTGTTGTATTTTACACTGAAATTAAAATTCATACGAAAATGTTTATAATAATTTTCAAACATATTAATACATTTTATGTAATTTATGAAACATTCTTAAAGTACATATGTCCAGGTTTTATGTAAGCCTACAAAAAGAGAAGTACTTGGTACCTATGAATTAACTGAAGGTTTCAAATAAAAGCTTATATTTCTGTTTAATATTTATAAATTGAACTGCATTAAACTTGTATAACAAAAAACAAAGTCAGGCAACAATTCTTATGGTTTTTGATTTTTTTTTTTTTTTTTTTTTTTTTTTTTTTTTTTTTACAGATTTGAAATTTTTATATTGTGTTTTCTCAGATTGCATTTTTTCACAAATTTATAATCTCTAAAATGCTGAAACTCTTGTAGACATTTAAGAAAAGATATAACACTTTTTCGGATTTTATTAGAACGTATTTAAAAGAATTAAGAGTGAATTTAGTAACATATTTAAAAGACGAAAGATTAAAAATAAAATAACAAAAATTTGTTCTTTACATATATCACAAAAATTGTTTTGTGTGTGTGTGTGTGTGTGTGTAAATTTTACATACACATGCCCTTTTTATTATTTTTTTTTTCCAAAAACTAATTAATAAATTTCAAAATCCATCCCTAAATTTTTTATGTAGTTTCTATTAAACATTCAAAAAAGTATTAAGTCTTTTCTTAAATAAATGCAGAAGTTTGAGAATTTTGAATAACATGAATTGATGAAAAAATTCAAGCTGAGAAAATTCAATTTAAATGTTTCAATTTTTTAAAAAATATATCAAAAACCATAACATTTGTGTCCTAAATATATATTTTATTGAATAAATCTAATATAGTTAAATTTATAAATACTGAAAGAAAATATAAGTTTTGTATGAAGACTTCACACACGCACACACACGGAAAAAAAAAATAATAATAAAATAAAATAAAATAAAAATTATCTCTCATTCTACACGTGTGTATCTTTTATTCTAACATTAAAATTCATACAAACTGTTTATGATGATTTTCAAAACGAGTAATAAAGTTATGGTGTAGGATGAATTAATACAAAACGCGATAGTTGAAGACGTAGTTATGCAAAAAGTCATATAGATATAAAGTTTTTTTTTTTTTTTTTTCTTTTTTTCCTTTTCCCTTATGTCTAGAAAAAAAAGAACAATTCTTTCTCGTAGCTCTAATTGAATTTATCATAGAACAAATTTCAGTTCTACTGACAATGAGTTACATATTACATAAGGAACACACGTTATTTGTCTCGTTGATAAGCAATTTAATATTATTTTTTGAAGAAAAATCTGTAGGGAAATCATGAGAAAATATAGAAAATTAGTTTTGTACTTGAGCAAGTTTTCTCTAGTACAAATGTATTATTATTTCTTTGTTTAGAATATAAGTACAGATAGATAGATAGTTAGAATGATTGATTGATTGATTACTTATTGATTGGTTGATTAATAAATATTATTTATTATTTATATCGCGTTGAAATTTATGGAACTATCAAACCGTGTTTAGTTTGAGAAAAGATAAAGTCCAGTTAATTCCTTTTGATACATAACTTGTTTGTTTTAACTTTACCTACCAAAAACCAATTATTAAAAAATAAAATAAAATAAAAAATATTTTTAAATATTTCTTTTTCAAAGTAAAAATGAATCAGTGGCATTACCATCGTAACCAAACTAAACGCAAATTTAAAGCACATAATTCAACCATAATGCAGAGTAAATATTTTACGCAACAACAGCCACAGGGTCAATATATAACCATAAAAAATTATTTATTCCTATCAAACCGGAAAAACAAAATTTATTAGCATGGACGTGTTTAGTTTTTCGGTAGAGCGTTTAACTTGTGTCAGATTGGTGCTGCCTTTAATACTTTGGGACTTTTTATTTATTTTTATTTATTTATTTATTTATTTATTTATTATTAAGTAATCATACCAATTGAAAAAAAAAAACATTTTTTTTAATGAAATAAAATCAATTATCTAATAGGAAATAATTATAAAATTGAATTAAGAAAATATTTTTTATGAATACACTCAATAACAAAATTGTAAAGAATATATATATATATATATATACAGTAGAACTTGGATAATTCGAAGCTGAAGGGACCAGAGAACAATTCGAAATATCCAAAACTTTTAAATACATATACTATTTTGTCAAAAAGAAGAGATAAATTAAAAACATAAAACTCTACAATCAAAGATTTAACACATAAACTTTATATCTAAGAACACTGCTACCCCCCCCCCCCCCCACACACACACACCAATTAAATCAATATTTTTTTTACGAGCTTAATTATTCAACACTTTTTAAGAAATAGTCAGATATTTTTGATTGCTTCTTTAAGTACAATCTTTGTGTCATAGCATATGACTTCAACCAATCAATTGATACAAAAACAGAATCTTCTACATTAAACATGACTTTCACTTAAGAAAAACCTCGAAGTTCATGTATATGGACAATATCTTCTTCTGATGCACTAGGTTGGATGTCTTGTATTTCCTCATCCTTCTTTTGAAAGACTGTTAAAAAAAATAATACACTTTTAAACAACGAATGCAGAATGAAATGTTCTTAAAATTTATAAAGATGACTCGCCTCATTGTCACACGTAAAACATAATTTTTAATTTCACGGACACATTACAATGATACACAGCACACAAAAGAAATAACTATTTACAAAAGAAATGAAACTGATAAGTTTTAACATTTTTTTTTTGGTTAAACGGCTAGAGAGCCACTGCTACATATTTGCACACCGCAATACCACACTTCTAACTAAAACAAAAGTTAATCGTAGCTCTCTTTTTGAGTTAGTCACGTGACATAGTTCGATGGTAGGGGGGAAAATTCACAAATAGTATTGCGCAATACTTGGAGCTTTGAAAAGTTGTTTTTTTAACAGTCAATGTTAAAGAAGAAAAGGATAAATCTGATGGATCAGTTTTTTTTTTCCTTTACAGACTTCCCCTCAAGCTGTGTACATCGTCCTCGGTATACAGCTTGCTTTTCTGGGGGGTTGCTTCCTGGTGGGCACAGCAGGGCGTTTGGGCAACTGTTCTCGTTGTTGACCACCTTTCCTACTAGTTGAGGTTGTAGTATTCGTCGGTCGACCTCTCCTTTGGATCGGACGAACAGGAGTAGTGTCCTGACCTGTATATGGTTGCAGAGCGGATACATGGTAATTCCCTATGGGAGTAAAAGGATTATCTGTAGTACCTAATGTATACGAAACTGGTGATCTCTGTGATAAAATTGTATAAGGGCCATCGCGCCTCGGCATGAATTTGGAAGTTCGCTTCTTACTAGAATCACTAATGGGGTGGGTATTAACCCATACCTTGTCACCTTGCTTGAAAGAAGGAGCCTTTTTAAATTTTCTGTCTGCATAGCGTTTATGCTGGTCTTGTCTTTCCTCAATTCGATCTCGTACTTGTTTAGTGAAATTGGCAAATTTCTTCAAGTACGGTGTTATTTCGGGAACGAAATTATCATTGTGCACAATACTTCGGAAATCATGCGCAATATCATCGGTAGTGCGTAGTTCTCGCCCAAACATGAGATATGCAGCGGTCTGGCCAGTTGAATCACATTTTGCTGTGTTAAGGGCAAATCTAATTATTGGTAGCTTCTCACTCCAGGTAGTATGATCATTCCCAACCAACATGGACAGACGGGGTTTTAGATCTCTGTTCTTCCTTTCCACAGGGTTTGCCTGTGGATGATAAACCGGAGTTAGGGTTTGTGCGATTCCCAGGATGTAACAAACTTGTTGCATTACAGCACTTACGAACTGCGGCCCGTTGTCGCTTATTACCCTTCTAGGCAAACCATACCTAAGGAACACTTCCTCTATTAGAGTGATCGCACACTCTTTAGCAGTTGCGGAAGTTAATGCAAATAGTTCCACCCATTTGGTGGCACAATCTTCTATGATGAAGATCCATTTCTTTTCATTGCTTTTAGGTAAAGGGCCGAATAAATCAATTGAAAGTGATTCAAATCGTTGATTATAGATCGGTGTTTGTAATAATCCAGATGGCTTCTGGTTACTAGGTTTATAACGACAGCAATCGGGGCAATTCTTAATATATTCTGTAATATATCTTCGCATACCAGTCCAGTAGTACCGCTTTGCGATTCTATCGAATGTTCCTTCAATTCCGTAATGTCCAGCTGAGGGTGCATCATGATGCTCTTTTAACACTCTTTCTCGCTCTTGAACCGGGACTACTAATTGCGCTTCTTCTGATTCTGTTTCGGGAGAATATCTATATAAAACGCCTTGATTCATCAAGTAACCACGACTACTCTAGTTAGCGAAATCTTCATTCTTATCGATACTTTCCAAAGACTCGATAATTTTCTTTATATCTTCATCTTTTAATTGTTCTTCTCGTATTTCTCTTGGACTTCGCGGAGGGATATCTATTGAAATTGAACAAATTTCACATTTTCCTTCTTCGTGTGGACAGAAGGGTCTGGACAACATATCAGCAACAACATTAGCCTTACCAGGCACGTATTCTATCTTCAGGTTGAAGGATTGTACCTGTAGTGCCCATCGCGCGAGGCGACCTGTTGGAGACTTTAAGTTCATTAACCATCTAAGAGGTTGATGGTCGGTTGCTACAGTGACTTCTTGACCGTCAATATATGCACGAAACTTCTCCAAAGCCCATACGATGGCTAAGGCCTCTCTTTCAGTCGTGGAGTAGTTTCTTTCGGCCTTTGTGAGTAACCTACTTGCATACTCAATTGGATGTTCTTCTGCTCCAGTGCCTTGTAACAAAACTGCACCAAGGGCATAGTTACTAGCGTCTGTTCTTAATATATATGGTTTAGTTGGATCATTTTGACTGAGAATGGGTGGACTCATTAGAAGATGTTTTAGGGTTTTGAAAGATGTTTCTTGTTCTTCTCCCCAAACCCAAACAGCGTTTTTCTTCGTCAAATTAGTCAAAGGTCTAGCAACTTCAGAGAATTTTGGGATAAACCTTCTATACCATGAGCAAGTTTGCAGGAAGGACTGCAGTTGCTTTACATTCTTTGGAGCCGGTATTTCTTGTATTGCAGCAATTTTATCAGGATCAGCTTCAAGTCCTTTACTAGTAATGTAATGTCCCAGATATTTTACACGGTTACAAGCGAAATTGCATTTTTCACGGTTAGCGTGCAACTTAAATTCTCGTAATTTCCTAAAAACTGCACTCAAATTATCTAAATGTTCATTAAAAGTTTCAGACAAGATGATAATATCATCTAAATAGGAAAGGACTAATATGTTCTTTAAGGAATTTCTAAAATTATCAATCATACGTTGAAATGTTGATGGGGCGTTCTTGAGGCCGAAAGGCATTTTCCGGTATCGGAAAGTTCCAAATGGACAAATAAAAGCAGTTTTGTCACGGTCTGCAGGGTTTACTTCAATTTGATGGTATCCATTCCTTAAGTCAATGGTTGACATAAAAGGGGTATGTTTAGCTTCGTGAAGAAGATCATCAATTCTGGGTAATGGGTATTTATCAGTTTTTGTAATAGAATTTAGTTTTCTATAATCTACGCAAAGTCGTACTTGACCATTAGGCTTAGGTACTAATACCACCGGTGAAGCATAAGGAGATTCACATTTTTCTATTGTTCCGCTAGCTAACAACTCGTCTAGCTCTTTCTTCAACATCTCTTTCTTTGCTGGGGACATGCGGTACGGCGGTACTGCGACAGGAGGACTACTTCCAGTGTCAATATAGTGTTGAATTTTGTTAGTCGGTTCTTCCCCTGGTTCAAAGATATCTTCATATTCATTCAATAAATTATTCAGTTCTGACCTTTGTTCATCAGAAAGATGGGCTCCTTCATTTTCTTTTAAGATAAGCTCGTTAACTTCAGCAGAATATACTGGATTTTCAGACGGCCTGAAATCATCTTCACTGAAATCAAATTTCTGCTTTGGATTATCATGGTAATACCATATATTATTTCGAATATCCAAAACGATTCCAGCAGTACGCAAAAAATCATTTCCCAACAATGTTCTGTTATTCTTTGCCGTAGGTAACGCAAACAAAGTTATTCGGAAAGATCGTCCTTCAATTTGTACATCTACTTCGGCTGAATAGATTTCAGTTTCTTTTTGGAGACCATCAGCTAACGTTACATTCATACAAGTTTTCTCAAATTCTACACCTCGTTTTGTTAAGAGGTGATATAATGTTTCACCAGCTATAGTGTGACTGGCTCCAGTGTCAGCACACACTATTCCATTTATTCCATTAATTTTTACTCTTATAAGTGTCGACTGAGGTTCTTCGATAGATAATGACTGAAGGTGAATAGTTTTGAACTCAGCTGAACTTTTCCTAGAAGAGGGGGAACAGGCGGAGCATTTAGCCTTAATAACACCTGGTTTGCCACAACCATAGCAACTAACACGTGGTCGATCTTCATTTTTCGTATAATCTCTCGATGACGCAGTTTTAGAATTTTGGGGGTGATTTCTTAAATTTTGGGAAGTATTTCCATGTGGGAATTTAGGGGATTCCTTTCTAACATTTTTATTTCTTACTAGTCTAATTTCTTCATATGAATATAGTTTATCGGCAAGTTCAAGAGGATTGTTCCACTCGCTCCAGTGGTCCAAAAAATGCTCTTTGTATTCGGGAGGAGCTTTCTTTTTTATTTGATCTGCCAATATTAAATCTTTTAACTCTTCCAACGATGAAACTTTAGATTCTTTAAGCCACCCATCAAAATAGTTTTGCAAATCAAAATAAAAATCTCGCCATGTACTTTCTGGACATTTACGGTGTTGGGCAAAAAGTTGTCGAAACTTCTCAGCACTTAATTTAAAACGTTTTAAGAGAATTTCCTTAACATTATCATAATTCTGAGCATCATCAACTGATTCTTTTGCAATTAGTTTGGCGACATCAGTTGGCAAAAGACCTACAAGATATACGACCCACTTTGGTTTTGGTACCTTCAAAAATGTTAATTGTTTTTCAAATAAATCTAAATATAAGGTTATATCAGCGGTTTTCGGATTGAAATTTGGGATTAATTTGCTTATTTCTAATTTTGGCATGCTTGTGTCTACGGAAGAAAGGGCCATGGTAGGTAATACTGCATCAGGAGCATTACTAGCTTGTGCCTGTAATTTGGTTTTCTCTAGATCAAATAACCTTTCATATTCTTTTTCTTTCAGCGAAAAATCTTCTTTTTCTTTCCTATCCCGTATGATGCGATGCAAACATTCTTTTGTGAATTCTGCATCATAATCTGGACTTTCGACTATAGCATTTCTAATGTCTAAAAGTTTTAAATTTTCATCTATTTTTATATCTAATTCACCCGCTAATTCAATTAGATCTGTTTTTTTCCCTCTAGCCATATAAGACATGATTAAACTGAATTTTAATAATTTAAAATATATCTAAAAATGTGCAGTACGCGAACGTATATAGCCCAAAATATTTTATATAAATCACAGAGATCACTTATATATATATATATATATTATTGTTATATGTTAAACAACTTAAATTAACCAATTTATTCAATAAATAAATTCAAAACTAAAGCAATAAAGGACATATAAAGGAAATGATAACTCTTTTAACCCCTATTTTCAAATAATTATTTCAAAGTAAATAGAAATACTCTTCCTGAAACATTTCTGAGTAATTGAAAATACAAGATATTTCAAATTGATGTACAGATTCCACCAAAATTTTATTTTTAATGCAAATGATAAAAATATAATTATCAATTCAACAAAACAAACAAGATGTCTATTTAATATATCTTTATTATAAACAAATCTGTGTAAAATTCCTTTTATTCAATAACAACAAAAAATTGTTTATTCATTCTTTCATTATTATTATTATGTATTATGAGTTGCTTATTATTTTATAATTCGTAAATGTGTTCAAGAGAAAATAATATTTATTCTATGATCATTTATCAGAAATAAATCTATTCAATAAGATTAAAATATTTATACAACAACCTTTATTTAATCTTTTAAAGTGTCATAATAAATCATAAAGTAAACAAAGCTTTTTTCTTTTCGCTTTTACTGAAAGCGATTACGCAATAATAATGAAAGTTCACTTGTTTATTTTTCTTCCAAAACGCAATGGCGCCAAAAAACAGAAATGTTGTTCTTAATTTATTCTAAGCAACTCGATGCTATGATTTACTTAATTTATTTTTCTATGTTAGAATTATATTAGAATATATTTTATTTTACATCAATACACCATTATTTCAACTTATTTCTTAAGAAATAACATTCTACATTCTTGTTTTTAATTATCAAAATCTTAATATATCAACAATTATGAATCAAAAATAACTTACAGATACTAAAGGAAACTGGTATGCAAATATAATAAGATCTGGGCGATCTAAAATTCGTTAAGATCAGGATGATCGACTGTTAAACATATCTAGAATTAAGATTCTAAGAAATATCTAATCATTGATTAGGATAATCAATATTTTCAAGTGTTAACTTATTAACACACTCTGCACAATGCCCAAATTCCTTTAGCTCCTGTTCAAACAATCATCAAATAAATATTAAAATTTACTTATCTGTAATTATTTTCCATTCTATAGCCGCCGACATCACTTAGTCATTCGGCCCAACGTTGGGATGCCAATTTAAACAACGAATGCAGAATGAAATGTTCTTAAAATTTATAAAGATGACTCGCCTCATTGTCACACGTAAAACATAATTTTTAATTTCACGGACACATTACAATGATACACAGCACACAAAAGAAATAACTATTTACAAAAGAAATGAAACTGATAAGTTTTAACATTTTTTTTGGTTAAACGGCTAGAGAGCCACTGCTACATATTTGCACACCGCAATACCACACTTCTAACTAAAACAAAAGTTAATCGTAGCTCTCTTTTTGAGTGAGTCACGTGACATAGTTCGATGGTAGGGGGGAAAATTCACAAATAGTATTGCGCAATACTTGGAGCTTTGAAAAGTTGTTTTTTTAACAGTCAATGTTAAAGAAGAAAAGGATAAATCTGATGGATCAGTTTTTTTTTTCCTTTACACACTTTAGCTGAGAAAAATCTCGGTAACAAATTTTACTGTAATATTTTAAAGGTAATCGTATGAAAAATTCGAATTAACCAAAATAGATTTCGAATTATCCGTGATTTTTTAATATTATTTTAATACAAAATTCAAGGGACCTAGTAAAAAATTCGAATTATCCAGAATTTTGAATTAAACAAGTTCGAATTATTCAAGTTTCACTGTATATATATGTATATATATATATATATATATATATATATATATATAGAAGCGTATTATGTTTAAACTTATAGACTTATTTATCTTTAAAGGAGCAACAACGCCCACTATTCACGATATGAACGTGAAAATTTTATCTCTTTGTCCATCAAATTAAATAAATTTTTTTAGCGACGATTTAGGGCACTAGGAAAGGCATTTGACTGGTGTCTGACAACTGCTGCATTCGAAACTCAGAGGGGATTTTAAATGCAGATCAGATTTTCTTCTTAAAAAGAAAAATACCCATTTTATTTTTAATATCAATATGAAAAGTTTTAATTAATGATTTTATAAATAGCTAATGTTAATGTTATATTATTATGTCATTAACATAATAATAGTTGTAATTCTTATTTGTTTAGTTGAATTTCCCGATATCTAAATATATACAATACCTATCTTGAAAAATGAATGAAAAATAAATATTAATTATGATTATTAAATATATTTTATTTTGTGAGATACCAAAATACGATTTTTTTTTAAATATGTTACTGATAAATATAGTAATAAATAATTTATTAATTTATCCTTTTTTTTTCTCGTATAGTAAATTTATTTTTTTATAAAAAATATTCATCATAGGTTACGTGCATTGAAATTTTAAGGAAAATAGGCACGTGAAAATATTTATTTATATATTAAAATATATAAACTTATTTATTTATGTATTAAAATATAAAAATCCCAGCCACTGTAAAATGTATCTTAGTTTATATTTTTTATGTCTTGCTGTTCAATATTACCTGTTTAATTGACGCATGCGTTTATACAGGGTAATATTAAAAAAATACGAAAATGGAGCCAAGTACTGATCACTGTAAGAATGCAAATTATGGATATTAATTAACAATCGTAAATTAAAGCACCTGTAGCGCCACCTAGAACAGTTATATAAATGTTGCACAAAAAATTGTTTTCGTGTACTGCTATTTTTATATACAGTATTTTTGCATTGAAATTTCCAGTATTCCTCGTAAAAAACGAGCATCAATAAACACGCCATGTTATGTACAATTGATGTTAATAATAGGAACAGACATACTGACGGAAAAGGGGACACTCGCCTATATGCTCCACTCTCCATGAGTCTAAGCTTGTTCAACACACGGTAATGATGACTCGCACTGCAACTTTAAGCCAAAAACAAAAAAATCTTATTTTTGATTCCCTACATGGGGGGGAGGGGGGGGCTCCCCTGAAGAAGGCCCCCAATGTGTTTTGGGATTGCTTTTCATTTGTTATCAGTTAATTAATTAATAAGTATATATATAATATATATATACACACATTTTAAGCTTCAAAACTATTTATTTAGTAAATCACTATAAGTATCACTATAAGTAATGTATAAGTAATAAATATCACTATAAGTAATGTATTGAAACCATTACTCGAGTAGGTTTATGTACCATATTCAATATTAATAAATTATCATTGTATAAAATTACAGAATAATATTATAATTTATCTGCAAACTAGAATCTCAAAATTAGACATAGATGTCTGAGAAATGCAAAACGCAATTATAAGGACCAACGATCTCATTTCGGTAAAATAATGTTACATTCATTTGAGAAATATTTATGCATGATATAAGGACATTCCTAAAATTCAATTAATGCGTGGAATGTGCTCGAAATTTTGGGTTGTATAAACTTCAAAACTAGACAAATGTGTGTTTTTTTTTTTTTTTTTTTTTTTTTTTACTGTAATACTAAATAAAGAATATAATCTTTTGGAAGAAAACAATAAATTATTTCATGATTATGTCATGGTAAATATGCATTGTTTTAACATAAACTTTAAGAAATAAAGTTATGATATTGTAACTTTATGAAAAACTCGTTACAAACTGGTCAAAGTTTTATTTTATATTATTTTTCTTTTCATATATTTATTTATATTCTTATTAGATTCTAAGTTTAATTATTATTATTACGATATACCAAACAATAGCATTTTCAGAAACATCGTCCTCTTTCTTTTTTGCTTTCCTAACATACACGTGTAAAGAAAGTATTGTAATCATGTCAAAAATCAGACTTTCAGATTTTGGTGTTTCTATACGTTTTTAGCACTTCACAGCTCATTTTTACTATTTCTACGATGATGTATGTATGTGTGTGTATATATGTGTTTAAATGAACACGATAGCGCCTAATCGCTTTTTTAGAATCAGTTGAAGTTTTGTACATAAATTATACGTTATCATAAAACGAACCCTATTGATTTTGGTGATTCTAGGACATAGAGTATTTTTACATTGACAAAGAATATTCTTTATCATTATGGCCTATGGGCTCACAGTTCATTTTTACTATTTCTACGATGATGTGTGTTTGTGTGTGTATGTATGTATGTGTTTTAATGAACACGATAGCGCCTAAATGCTTTTTAAAATCAGTTGAAATTTTGTACATATATTATAGGTTACCATAGATTATTGATTTTGGTGGTTCTAGGACATAGAGTATTTTTACAGGAACAAAGAAAATTCTTTATCATTATAGACTATGGCCCCAAATTTTTTAAGTATGATAGCGTCTTAATGTCTTATTCTCCCGAGCTGTAAATTTATACAAGTATTATAAGTCATCGTCGCACAAACTGTATAAGTTTTTGTGAATCTAGCTTTAATAGTTTTTTTTTTTTTTTTTTTTTACAAGGACGCACAGAAAAAAAAATTATCATTTCATTTATGGGCCCAGATATTTTAAAGTGCTATAGCGTCTAAACGCCTTATTAGATTGATCTGAAAATTTATACACATAAGATAGGTCCCCGTCGTACAAACTATATAGATTTTGGTGAATCTAGCACTTATATTTTCTTTTTCAGGGACACAAAGAAATATTTTTTATCATTATGCCCTATGGGCTCAAATTCATAGTATGTAAACGCCTTAGCCGATTGAGCTGAAAATTCATATACATGCTATAGATCACTGCCACACGAACTGTATAAATTTTGGAGAATATAGTTCTTATAAATATATATATATATATATATATATATATATTTACAGGGACATAAAAACCTTTATCAATATGGCTTATAGGCTTAAATTAATGCGATAGCATCTAATATCAGACTGAGCTGAAAATTTTCAATATGATATAAGTCCCTGTCGCCCGAACTGTATTGATTTGGGTAAATTTAGCTCATATATATTTTTGCTGAGACGCAATAAATTTTCTTTATCATTGTTATTTATAGGCTCAAAGTATTTGAAGGAAATTGCGTTAAAATAAATAACATACTATATAGAGAAAAATACTGAAACACCCTATTATAATTTTCATTTTTGCTTACTTGACGACTTCTCTTAATTTAATTTATTTGTACAACTGTTTATAACCCAATGTTCAGAAAATCGTGTGGAATAACTCTACATTTTTTTTTTCAGATTATAACTTAATACAATATTTACAGTTCAGTATAAATGGTTATGTATTTGTACTAATATTTCAAAAAAACATTTTAATGCAAGTGTTAAAGGAAAAATAAAAACAAAATCATTTTTAATTGGCATATTAATTTTATACCAAATACACATAATATCTATTCTAATAAAAAAAAGTGTTTGTTTGTTTGTCTGTGTGTTTGTGTGCAACGTACCGAAACAATTATAGCATGAGCAATTCTGAAAACAAAATTATTTCTAGATAAAAGAAGGCCTGTACTTTTGCAATATATAAACTTTTGAGCATTTTTGTGTTTTATTTATTTATTTATTTCGATTACTCGTTCTTGTAGGGAAATTTTTGCCATACGAAAAAGCAATCCTCTCTCGAGTTTCAGACCTTATTATAGTAATTACAATTTTCTATTGAATTAAACATCATTCGAAATTCATACAGCAATTTCTTCTATTTTTTACTTTAAAAAGAAAAAAAAAAGCTTGCTTTTCCAAGAAAAATGGTCACTTTATTTAACTATACGACTGTGGTATTTAATGTTTGTAATTCATTAATAAAGTTTATATCCTTATTCTTGGAATATATTCAGCATTACCATTGATTAAAAAGATCTTAACATTTAATTGTGGTTATTATTATTTTTTTTTTTTTTTAAATAATAATAATAAAGATAAATTATCTTTCAGTGTCGATCTTCAAGCATTAAAAAGTGGCGGTTAGTCATGGCAATTTAAATAGCAGGGTAAGGCCACATCATGTTCGAGACGACCAATAAGCCATTTTTATTTTCATATATTTACTAAACCACTTTTGACCAAATACTTCCATTACCTACGGAAGTCGCGTAATGGAAGTAAAAAATAAATAATCATCCAAATTATGTCTAATTTTGTTATATAACTGTTTAGTTCCAAAGTTAAACAATAAATTTTGAAAATCAAAATTTCTATAGAAATATAAATGTCTGGAATTTTATTAATTCATTAAATTCTGTTACCAACAGACAAAAAACAGCTGGAGTTTTTATATTTAAATTTCAAAAAAGTCATAAATTTCCTCTTAGAAACAACGGAAGTTTTACATTAATGAATTTTCCAATATTATTAGTTGTACCGAAAATAAATCAAAATTTAGTGGGTTTTTCATAAACTTAAAAGAATCATTAAAGAAGAGCGATATATCCTTTTGTCTTGGGAACAGAATAAAACAAAACAAACAAGAACGAAAATTAATGTGGTACTCATTAATTAGTAACGCTTTCCAGCTGTACGTACTTGTTGTATCGTTTAACTTTCAATGTTATTTTCCTACGTTATCACACAACGAACATACTAAAGGACTGAAATAATTTACAGTAGAAAATTATTTAAATGTGATCTATATATTAATATTCAAGCATGGAATTTGTGGTACACTTTTAACATATTAATTATGGAAGTAGAGGGTTGAAAATAGTACCATTCAAAAGGTATCATTAGCCAGATATGCAGAATACAAAACTTATTTTCTTACAGTGTCAAGAAGATATTTAAAAATACTTTTATTTTTAATGCATTTTTTCATTTTATACAAGTATTCTTTTATATTGAAAAATACATAAATTGAAAGTTAATAAATTTGGCAGCTTCTGAAAACTCAAATAAGACCATGACTTATGATGAGGGTAGTCCTCAGCAGTTCACTGAGGATTGGGCACTTAGACAAGAAAAATATTGCATCCAAACCCAAAACCATTCTTAAGAGAAAAGTCTTGTATCTGAAGCAAAGTTCAGCAGACACCTGACAGTAATATCCTGCGATTCCCATGGCTCAATGAGATGATGACCAAGATCCACTTCCAGGGGACAACCCCGACAAACGGGATCTTAATTGACGCCCATAATGTGAAGATGCCTCTTAAGAGTACAATGGCAAGTAAGAAGGCCAATTACCTTCCCCAAACCATTTCTCTTAAGCTTTAAAAGCGCTTTATGACGCAGACCAGGACGGTAACGACTAAGAACTTTTGCCTGCCTTTGACAACCAGCATTACGCCATTGCCTATATTGCTCTTTACCAAAGAGCTTGAAAATAGAAGCCGTGAAAGTAGTGGGAGAAATACCCAAAACAGCTCAGGACCGCAAAAGAGTGTGCTGGAGCCAGACCTAGCCAGTTCATCAGCCAACTCTTTACAGGAATGCCAGTAAGACCGGTTATCCAAGAAAGACAAACCTTATTAGAAAAAGAAAGGTCACAAAGTACCTTGAAGCACTCCCATACAAGAGAAGATGTGAACTTACACCTCACCAATGAAAGGAGAGCAGCTTGACTGGCTTAACAGATACGAATAGTTAAATTACTACAGCCCTTATCTAAGCATATCTTACAACATAAGATAATAGTAAAGATCTCGGCTTGGAAGACCGTGGCAAACTTTCCAAGGGGAAAAGAAAGCCAAGTTTCATCCTCGGAGCAGTATACCAACAGTAGTACCCGGAGCAGTACTCGGAGCAGTATATCTCGGGAACACCTGCCCCAGATTAAGAACCAAGCCTAGAGCCATCAGTATACCAAACCAAACAGTTCCCTTTAAGCCAACTAGGAGACACAAGCCAATCTTCCCTAGAAGGGAAAAAGGTCTTAAAAGGCTTTTGAAAAGCCTATCCCATAGCCATGTAATCACTAGGCATAATGAAAGAAGGACAATCCACCACATGTGAAATGGGGGAACAACCCCATGACAGATGCCTCGAATAATCCTTCCGGAAGCCCAGACACATGAACCGCTTAATGCAAGTCAAAGCCTCAGCTTCAATACGCAAATTAAGGGGGAGCAGCCCGAATAAGCACTCAAGATCAGAAGTTGGAGTAGTCTTAATGCAGTCCGAAAGAGCAAGACAGACCATCCTTTGCAACCTATTAAAGCAAGCTCTAACAGTAGTTAGCCTAGTCGGAGACCACCAGACAATACAGCCATTGGTGATGATAGAACAGATAATCATGGAGTACATCCAATGGACAGTTTTGGGATATAAACCTCAAGTTCTACCAATGGAACTTTTACATGCCAAAAATACCTTTACGGCCTTATGTAAGTAATACTCAATATGCTTAGTAAAGTTCAGCATAGTGTCGAAGAATACACACAAGAAATTGACCTCATTTGAAGGAAACAACCTATTACCCGGGAAGTAGCCATGACCAAGATTTAGATGTCTTTTCGTAGAAAAGACAACAAGACTTATCTTAGATGGATTTACAGATAAACTTGAATCAAAGCACCAATGCACAACATGCTGAAGAGCAACATTCATAATATCAGAGGCAGAGTTACCAAACTTGTCCCTGATAACAACAGCCACATCATCAGTATAACCAATACACTGAATGCCAAGGTTGGCAAGATGGATTTACAAAGAGTCAATAGCAATGTACCACAGAATGGGAGAGAGTACACCCCCTTGTGGGCAACCAGAAGTGGCATGAACCTTCATGCAAGCACCCATAAAAGAGACACAAACACACCTAGAAGACAACAAATTAGTAATTCATCTAGTGATAGTGGAATTAACGCCCCTCAACTCAAGAGCACGAATAATATTATCAAAAAAGACCTTATCAAACGCCCCTTCAATGTCAAGAAAAGCCACAAGGACAATTTCTTTATCATTAATGCCCTTTTACAAGAGAAAGGAAAGTTTCTACACTGCAATATTAGTAAACGTGCCAGGTTGATAAGCATGCTGTGACGAAGACAACGGCCTATCAGCAACGACATAATCTCTAAGGTATCTGTCAACAAGCTTCTAAAGTGCTTTCAAAAGAAAAGAAAAAAGACTTATAGGTCTTAAAGAACTTAGGCTCAAAATAGCTATTTTTCCAAAGTTTAGGAATGAAACATACCCTGGTATTCCTCCAATATTGAGGTATATATCCAAAAGCAATGCATGAACGAAAAATTCTGCGGAGAATGGGAGCAAGAAACTCAATACCCTTGATAAGCAGCACAGAAATTATATTAACCATCCATGGCGACTTATAGTGCTCAAAAGTCTTAATAGCCAAAATAATCTTATCTCGAGTCTCGAGTAACCACCAATTTAGCAGCATCCCAGTTGACCTTACTGCAAGTAAGCGAAGAGAAGGAGATATGGCTATCACAAACAATAGAACAAGAGCCAGGGAAGTAAACTCGAAGCAATTCACCAACAGCCTCCGCACTAGACTCACTGTATCTACCATCAGGAACCCGAATAGCATTGAGACTACAATAGTAGTCTCTCATCAAAATTTCAGCCACTTTAGCAGTGGCCGATACATCATTAATACTATCACAAAAAAAAAAATGCCACGAACAAATGCCACAGACACAGTAATTTATATAATGTAGCATCATTATACTCTCTACAACAGATTTTTTATTCTAAGAGGAAACAGACATTGGATGGTAGAAATTTGAGTGAATGAGTGGTATATCGAAAGTTTATAGTTTTGAAAGTATGCGCGAATTAAAAAAGGATTTGATTCGACCATTTTTGCAAAAATCTGTCTTTTTAAGTTCAAACACTGTATTTTATTAACCAATGGACTTAATTTAACCGAACTTCATATATGGTTGAACCTTGGTTTAAATTGGTGCCGATTAGCTTTTGGTCTATATCACCGAAAAGGGGGCGCTTCCACGTGGCGATTTCCTCTCATTTCAGGAAAGGCTCAGCAGCTGCATTGTACCAAATTCAGAGAAATATATTAAATAAAACTCTGTTCGTTCACTTTGGATGCATTTCGACAAACAATTGCAGCAGCCGTGTAGCAATTTAATTCCGTTTACGAGAAGGCGATTATTTTGCTTTGCTTTGCAAAAAACGTGATCGCGTTTCGACCACTAAACGATACTAGTTTATATAAATATCTGTCCTACAACGCAATGTATTGGCATTTATTTTGGAGGCTATGTACACAAACCAGTTGTACTGGACCTATTAATGGCATTTTAAATAGGAAACATTCCATACTGAGCTTGAATAACATATGTTATTTTTTAAAAATTCTGAAAATATTTACGAACGCTGGGGGCGGTCAGACGAACAGATAAATAGATGGACAATCGGACAGACAGATACACAAATGGAAATCATATTTACATTTAAGAGTTGTTAGAAAGTGTTGAAAACGCTTAATATACACGAAAATGCAATTCTAGCAAATTTATAATAGTGACCTTTAATGTAACTAAATTTACAAGGGGCTCTGTAAATCAAACGCTAATCATACTGTTTTCTATAAGAAACCTTCTTTTATGCATATAAATAACTTATTTCAATTTCATTAAGGTTTGCGCAAAGTTATTAAAATTTGGTTTATAAAAATACCTCTCATAGAACGCAATGCTTTGTAATACTTTCGGGTGTCCCTGTACACAAACCAGTGGTGGTATTTACTCCATTTTCTATAGAAAACATTCGATAGCAAACTTCAATAATATGTTTCAATTTTATTAAGATTTGTATAAAGTAAAGATATAGGACTATGGTTTATAAAAATAGTTCTCATAAAACACAATGCTTTGGAATACTTTCGGGGATCCCTGTGCATAGATTAGTAGATAGATAGATGGACAATCGGACAGACAGATACACAAATGGAAATCATATTAACATTTAAGAGTTGTTAGAAAGTGTTGAAAACGCTTAATATACACGAAAATGCAATTCTAGCAAATTTCCAATAATAACCTTTAATGTAACTAAATTTACAAGGGGCTCTGTAAATCAAACGCTAATCATACTGTTTTCTATAGGAAATATTCTTTTATGCATATAAATAACTTATTTCAATTTCATTAAGGTTTGCGCAGAGTTATTAAAATTTGGTTTATAGAAATACCTCTCATAGAACGCAATGCTTTGTAATACTTTCGGGTGTCCCTGTACACAAACCAGTGGTGGTATTTACTCCATTTTCTATAGAAAACATTCGATAGCAAACTTCAATAATATGTTTCAATTTTATTAAGATTTGTATAAAGTAAAGATATAGGACTATGGTTTATAAAAATAGTTCTCATAAAACACAATGCTTTGGAATATTTTCGGGGATCCCTGTACATAAATTAGTAGAAGTATTCATCCATTTTCAATAAGGAAAGATAGTGAATTTGAATAACATACATCAGATTTAAGAAATTTCATGAATATTTACGGGAGTTACAGCGCGGACAGATGGAGAGATAGACAAACAGAAGACTTTTCAACCTTCATGGAAATCGTTAAAAAAATTAGGGGATACTTAGCATAGACAGTGAAGTAGTTCTTAAATACATTTATATTTGATCTTCGTTCAGTATAATATTTCACATAGTTTAAAAGTTTTCGCTGAAAATGATTTGTTTTAGTTATATTACCATAATTGTTTGTAGCTTTATCTTCTGGTATGAAAATAGTAAATTTCTAAATAAATTCTATGTATTCAGTCTCTCATTTATTTAATTATTAATAATCATATTTTAAATCATATACCAATCACACTATTTTAAACGTCGTGATAATTTACCATGATATACTATTACCTACGAAACACATTTCAGAGGTTCTATCTTTTTAAGAGAGTAGTAGTAATAGTATAGTAGTAGAAGGAAAGAGAGAGGAAAAAAATAGTTCCAGTTTTTTTTTTTTTTTTTTTTTTTTTTTCTTTTTCTTTGAGTTTACCTCTACCAGACATAAAAATAATTGAAAATTTTCTCCAAATGGGCTTTGAACTGTAACCAGTTTTAATACGCGTCCCTTTTATATCTCTCGAAAGCACTCGTGGATTACGTTTTTCAAATTTTTACACGTAAAATAAATAAAGTATTTCATTAAAGCCTTTTTTGTAGGTATAGGTTGTTTAGTTCAAAAAATTTGATAGGCATCCTGTATGATTAGGTCAATTTTAAGTCTCACGATTGCGTTTTCTAAAAAACGGCTCTAAGGAATTTCTTAAAACTCGCCATACAAACTCCCTTTTTGATGCCATTTGGAATGTAATGGTTTGTTTGCGGTAAACGAAAGAGTTTGCCATCTCTCGATAAAAATCAGAAGTGTACTACAAAATCGGTATCTCAAAAACAGCTCTAACGATTTTCTTCAAATTAGCTACATACACATGCTTTTAGATGTTCTTTCACAGGTATTCTTTTGTCACAACAGGAAAATTGACAGGCGTCGTCATTGGGTTTGTCAGCTTTTGATTTTTTTTTTTTTTTTTTTTTTTTTTTTCAGGCTTTAACGGCTTTACGGATTTTTTTAAACTTGGTATGTAAACTCTCTTTTATATGTCTTTACGATGTACGTATTCATTTGCTCTTGCATGAACACTATT
Source organism: Salticus scenicus (assembly GCA_963930645.1). Lineage (NCBI taxonomy): Eukaryota > Metazoa > Arthropoda > Arachnida > Araneae > Salticidae > Salticus > Salticus scenicus. Next base: position 45,499,414 of record OZ005656.1, on the reverse strand, counting down.
AGATGAGATTTGTTAGGTTAATTGTATGTCTTCTGATATATTATCTCTAAAACGAGTATATAATAAGCGTAGTAGTGGATGATATAAATTGTGTGGTTGATACACACCAAATTTTTCAAAATTAAAAATGCCAAAAGTTTTTTTTTTCCTTTTAATCTTTTAGCTTATTATTAATATTATTATTATTGTTAATTATATATTTTCAAAGGTTGTATTTTTACACAATCACGTGGCATAGGCATGGACACAAATTTTCTTTTGGTTCTTTTTCATTTCCTTTAAACATAAATATGTAATTAACTGCAAAACTTCCAATCAGTGCCTTTAATAAAGAATAATTTATACAAAAATTGCTTAGAAAAACATAAATTAATTTTATTTATACATTAATAGAATTTTTTAATAATAATTTTATGTAACAACAATTATACATATGCCTTTACTTTATTACGAAAGGGAGAAAAATTCATTCTTTTTCTTCTTAAACACAATAACCTATCTCCTAGTTAATTAACTGTACTAACTTCCCTTGGGTAATTCAAAACTTTTTTATTAAAAAAAAAAGAGAGAGAGAGAGAGAGAAACCTTAATTAGGCTGATAAAATATTCAATATGGTTAAAATCTGAAAGCTTTCCAGAACAGCAAATGCTAATTATTTTCAGCAAAATTTGAAAGAAAAATTTGCTTTATGCAATTAGTGTCCGCAGATATTTGGTTTTTACTTATTTTTTTTTTTTTTTTTTTATGTCTCTGGATATATATTCTTCTTTTGTTTATAACATCTAACATAACATAATTAAGGAGGTTTTTTTTTTTTTTTTTTTTTTTTTTTTTTTTTTTCTAGTACAGTGCTTTACAACTTTTTACCAGTTTACTTTTTATTTAAAAGATTTTTTTTTTTTTTTTTAAGAAAGTGTTTTATTTTCTCTTATATTTTGTACACGCATCACTATGGAATTATTTATGTAGAAATTAATTACACATTATAAACAATTAAAATTTAAAATTGTTATTACGATGCCGAATCGAAATCGTATTTAATTGTTGTAATCGATAATGCATACATTATACATTTATTTATGTAAATTTCTCTGATGACTTATACTTTTGCATATGTACTTATTGTGTTTTTATTAGTTAGAAAGGCATTATCTTTTTATTTCATTCATCAGTCAGTAATCTGGATCCTTTAGTTACTGGCGACTAATAATATATTTTTGCTTATAAATTCATGCATAATTTCCCTTTTCTTTAAATATTTTATAATATATTTATTGAATATTATTTTTTAAGCTAAATTTGAATAAAATTTATTAAAATTTAATTAAAATCTATTTATTTATTTTTAATATCTTTAATTATTTAATTATTATTTTATAATTTATTATAATTTTAATTCATTAAATTTTAATAAAATTTTAATAAAATTTAATGGGTGTTAATAACATTTAAAATATGTTTTAGATAAATCATATTTTGGAAACCCATCTAAAAAACAATCTTCAGAAAAACTTTAAAAAAGAAAAAAAGCTACACAAAACTGCAGATAATCTGAAAGTATTTGGAGCAATAAAATAATTAAAGGGAAAAAATTACTTGCTTCCAAACTGCAAATTCTTTGCTTTAAAACTGCAGTTATTCTGCAGATTTTAGGATTTTTGTGTCAAAAATTTTCAGATTATCTGCAGATTTTTCTGAAAACTACTTTTTTCTTTTAAGCTGGGAATGTCCTATTTTTAAAATTAAGAAATAAAGATTTGCATAGAATCTGTTAAACAGTCTGTTGTAATAAGCCATAACGCTGATTGGACAAAATTTGTAAACCAATAAAAGAAAAGAAAAAAACACAGAGATTTTTTTCGTTTTTCAGCATACCATAATTTTGTTTCTGCATAACGATGATAGGTTGAAATGCTTTAACATGTTCATTTAACTAACATTTACGATAAACTTAATATGAGACACGCCTTTAAAAAAATGTGATAAGATATTATATTCATTTGCTTTAATTTTTTTTTAAGATTAACTCTATAAAACATAAATTTGTTTGATTCAAAATAATGCTAAAACGTTATCTGTAAATGGTCTTATAATGCTATAAAAGTAGTTTCCAGTTTTCCAATACTGTACTAATGAAGTTTTCAACCTTCCAGGTTTTTCAAGCTTATAAATTTTCATAACAATTTTCCCTTTGTTTCAAAACAAAAATATTGTAATTGAATTAGAGTAAGACAAATCTAAGACAATAGTGATAATTCAGTTCCAGAGGACTAGATGCTCTGCGTTAGTATAAATATTAAATTAAAATTATATGTTTTCTTAGTATTAATGCATTTCAAAATAATCTTAGAAAAAAATGGCAAAACATTAAAAAAAAAAATTTCAATGCATACATTTAGAAAAATTACCAATTTAAATTTCAAAATAAAATATATTTTGATTTACAAAAGTTTCTGATAAATTTTATAGTGAATGTGAGGATATAAAGTTAATGGACATAATATACAATACCTACTAAAACCTTTGTCATCACATTCAGTTAGCCTGGTATTAGCATTCTTACCTCAGAAACGGTACAAAGCCTATTACAAAATTCTTCAGCATCACCGATTTAGTAAAAAAGAAACACCTTGTGTAAATTGACGTTAAAAATAAAAAACATACATATTCCATTTGTTTGATTCCCGATTTCCGAATTTGTAACATAACGAAACGCGGAAGAAAAAAGAAAAGATCACACTCTGTGCCTGCACGTATCGTGGCACAGTGGTAACGTGTGTGATTATCGTTCCAGAGGATCTTGGTGCATGTTTCTTTACAAAATTAGTTGAATTTGTCGATTTTACAGTATTGTTAAACAAGTGCTCCAACTCACCTCAACTCTTGTTTCGTATGCGAATCGCATAAATTTCAGTATTATGCAAATAAATTTGAAACGTCATGCTTCTTCACCATATACTTCTAAAAAGAAATAGTCCTATGCGGGTTGTATGTTAAAACTAATAATCATGGATAAATATTCTAACAATGTGTATTTCGAAATGGTTCTAATTTACGATGAATGAGGGCGACAGGCAAGAACGGCACAGCGACTATATCTTGAAATTTTTAGAAAGTAGTTATCCTTTATTGCAGACTATCTTAAGTGAGATTAATCGTTCAAGGTAGTTGGGCAGTATGATTAACAGACCTCTACAAGCAAGACGAAAAGTAGGACAGCGAGTGTAACGAGAAGTTGTATTATCGTAATTCCTTGCTCATCCTCGTAGCAGCACAAGTGAGGTCTGTGACGTGGCTACTCAAAAAGCTACGTTCAGAACATCTTGAATGAATAAGATCCTTACCGAACTCTGTGCAAGCATTAATTGCAGGTGATGCTAAATTTTGCAAATTCATCATGGAACGCACAAAGGTCTATCGAAAGTTCCTTGCTCACATCATATGTACGGATGAGGCATGTTTTTCGCGTACTACAATGTATTGTATGTTGTATTTTGAAATTAATATAAGTTTGTTGCTGGGAAAGTTTGATCAAGATTGATAAGTTTCAAGGAATGTTGCGTGTGAAAGTTTTCTAAAAAAATTTAAGTGAACTTTTAATTTTAATAACAGATTTAAATTCTATATAAAAGTGGGTGCAGTAATGAAACGGGGGTTGTGGGGGATCACCAGATTTCTGATATCGTTCGAAATATGGGTCAAAGTGTATTTCAGGTTGTGCTATGAGGGTTGTTTTTTTTTAATTCAATTGCGATATTTCATGTATAATTGATTTATAGGCATTATGCAGAGGTTCGCATTCAGCCCAATTTATTGAACAATATTACTTATATTTTTCAATAAATTGTGCAGAGGAGTTTACTTAAATCATAGTAACATGTATATAGCAATGTAGAATTTTAAAATGTTATGTTAATGCAAGGAGAGAACTTTTTTTATTAGAAAACGTTATTGCATCTGCACATGAATATGTTTAAAACTGCTTTAATAAATGTTTTAGCTGAAACCGTAACTGAAATCATTGCTACTAATGATTAAATAATTCACTTTAAATACAGACCAAAAAGTGGCGAGCATGTATAAAACAAATTAATCTTTATACAAATTTATTATTGTGAAATAGTACATTTTAATATACGAAAACTTAGCTAAAAATATTTTTTTTTTTCTAATCGACCTTTTTAAAAACCTTTTATTTATTTTATTATTTTTATTTTTTTATTTATTTATTTTTATAGTTTTGATGTTCATGAAGAAAGTATACGATATTCTTACTCATTAGATTATCATAACCTTTTACAAAACCAATTAATATTTCTTTCCGTATCATCCATCAAACTTTTTCTCTATAATTTATTAAATAAATCAATAAATGAAAAGGTTATTTAACAAAGAAGTGCTTCTTAATCATGAATTAATAACCAAATTCAATTTGCATACCAAAAAACAAAAAGAATGAAAATGCTTTATTCTAAAAATATTTTTTAAATATTCTTATATGTATATGATCAAACAGCTGTAAATTATGTATAAGTAACTTTAGTGTGTACAAAAACAGGATAAAAAAGATGACGCAACTTAACTATAAAAAATCGAATATAATACATCTCAAACTAACAAATAAAGTATCATCGGATAAGTGCACTTACATCTTCGTATAACAAGACTCTCGAGAATACTTAAAAACTTTTATTGGTATCCTGAAAATAATAGTTTTTGTTTATATAGATAAATAAAAAATAAGTTTAATAACATAAGGCATCTACAACCTTCAATAGCAAATTTAAAAAATGATTAAGTGTTTTTCAGCCATTGTGGGTTTCTTTTTCTGTCTTGACTTCCAGGCATATAAGATAGTTAATTTTTTTTTTAATCATTTTATATTTTAAAGATTGTTTTATATTAACTTAAGTATAAAATATTTATTTTTACACTAAAATTTAAAAAATATCATTTTAAATTTTTAATTTTACTTTCAGAAAATCCTTATTAAAAATTTAAATTTTATTTACTTTAAAAATAAAGATAGTGGATGTTATATATATAGTATCCGCCGCTTAATAAATTCACTGATTAATAAAATCAGCCACTTAATCTGATCAAGTTGCCAGGACCGGAATCAAATCAATACAAACTACTTTTAAAGCCGCCGCTTAATAAAATCATCATCGCCGGTTAATAAACTCAAAAATATCTACTCAGCAGCAAAACATATCATATATACACACTCAATAAATTTTATTTGCATTGTGATTTTTTTTTAATAGATAAAATCTTTTTGTAAAAAAATAGAACCGACTCCAAAAAGCAACTACTATTTAAACAACTAAAAAAAAAAAAAAAAGGTAGAAAATGAAACTGTAAATTGCGCATAAAAGTATAAAATAATTTCCTTCGCCAAACAACCTATAACACTACAATTAATCATAACTTTTGAAGTCGGCGCAAAATTAAATAAAATCTAATTAATTTTTAAAGGTTTGTTTTTAGATCGGTAGCAACAAATACTGTTGTCTCGAATGATCCCTTTTCATGTTCCCTTTATTATTTTATCACTGTATACAATTGGTCCATTAGTAGCATCTACATAGAACAGTGAACATTCGTCACAATGCGGTATTTATGTTTCTACGAAGTTAGAGTTTCCTTTGCAAATTTCGTATAACTTTGATAACTATCATGTAAGATGTGTATTTTGAATAGGATTTGAGTTTTGTATTGAATACAGGAATCATTTTTTATTTAATTTTGCGCCGACTTCAAAAGTTATGATTAATTGTAGTGTTATAGGTTGTTTGGCGAAGGAAATTATTTTATACTTTTATGCGCAATTTACAGTTTCATTTTCTACCTTTTTTTTTTTTTTTTAGTTGTTTAAATAGTAGTTGCTTTTTGGAGTCGGTTCTATTTTTTTACAAAAAGATTTTATTTTTCTCTTTTCAGTGAAAATTTATTCATATAGCAGAACATCAGAAGACGTTCGACGGCAGTTTCACAAACCACAACTTCCAAGAAAAGGGACGTAACTCAAACAATGGATTATGTCACTGAAAAATACATGAAATGCACCCAGTGTGAACAAAGAAGTTACATCCCCATCTATAAAGTTATCCACTCGAGAGACAGTTATGCCAGTTTTATTCTGGACAATCTATTTTTATGTTGATTTTTCTCAAATGCTGCATTTTTTAGTTGTGTCTTTTTTCTTAACTTTATCGGATATGAGCAAAAAACTATCTATTGAATGAACATACGTTAAATTAAAATGTCTTTAGAAATGTAAAGAACGGATACGCTGTATTCGTAACCAAAAATTCTGTTAGGCATATACATTGAACTTTACAGTGAATATGTGTCACCCGCTGCGCTGGAAATTGCGAAGCGTATAGTTCAAAAAAAGAGCAAAATATGCATTGCAGCTGACGGACAGAAGTTTCAGCATCGATACTTATATACTACTTTTACCAGTGTAGCTGCATGCGTTCAGCAGTTAGAGTGAGAACGGACTTTTGTGAGTATCCTGTAATTTGTTTATATCTTAATGAAATCGTAATGAAACCTTTTTCAGGCCAAGATCATTACGACAACAAAAAAAGTTTTAAAATTAAATCATCTCTTACGAAGTTATAAGCTAACAAAATTCAACAACAACAACATCAATGAGAAACATGGTTTGTATTGAGAAATTCTTAATTTATGAAGTCGGTTTGAAACGTCTATGCGTTAATTGATGTGACCGCTTACAATAACTATACTTTGAATTCTACATAGTATAAATGTCACCCGCTACGCTATAACATATGCAATGTCGTTGAAGTGTGCACAAAATAGGAAATTGTGAACAAACAAATGCACGTTTTAAGCGTTCTGTTTTTAGCATTAATGTCTAAATATATTTTTGTACTAAATCGATGATGCTCTGCAATTTTATAATTCACTTTTTCCCCTGTCTTGAACCGTTTCGGAGATAGGAGCGCTAACTCCACCATTTTCCGCCAGGTGGCGCTGTAGGCGGTTTAACCGCATTGCACATATCCACTTTATTGTAGCTACATACCATTATTATGACTATAACTGCAGCTGCTCAGCAGTTAAAAGAGTTGGGACTGACTTTTTTGGGCACCCTGTATTTTCTTTTGATCGTAAAGATATTACAATGGGAACTATTTCAGACCAAGACCTTTGCAATAAAACAAAAAGTATCAAAATCGGATCATCCGTTCAGAAGTTATGAGCTAACAAACAAAAACAAAAAATCATTCGCTTTGTATTGAGAACCTCCTCCTTTTGGAAGTCGGTTAATTAGAGCATCTCTTACGAAGTTATAAGCTTACAAACACCAACAACAACACATAGCTCGAATTAAGAACACCCTCCTGTCTGAAGTTGGTTGATAACGACTTTGCGCTAATCGATGTGACCGCTTACAGTACCAGTACTTTGAACCACAGAGTATGCGTGTCATCCGCTACGCTGCAAAGTCTGCATCGTAGTTCAAGTGTGCATAGTGTAAGAGATTGCGAACAAACAAATGCACGTTTTTAGCATTGTGTTTTTAGCATCAATGTCTAAACTATCTTTTCGTACTAAATCGATGATACTCTTCAATTTTATAATTCACTTTTTCCCCTGTCTTGAACCGTTTCCGAGATAGGAACGCTAGCATGAATGTCTATACTCTTCAATTTTGTAATTCACTTTTTTCTCTAGAACCGTTTTCGAGATAGGAACACTAACTCCTCTATTTTCCACCGGGTGGCGCTGCAAGCGGTTTAACCTTGCACTGCATCGCCACTTTGCTATACTTGCATACCATTTATATCACTATAGCTGCAGCCGTTTAGCAGTTAAAAGAGTTGGGACTGATCTTTTTAGGCACCCTGTATTTTCTTTAGATCGTAAAGATATTACAATGGGACCTAAGTCAGACCAAGACCTTTTCAACAAAACAAAAAGTATCAAAATCGGAGTATCCGTTCAGAAGTTATGAGCTAACAAACATAAAAAAAACATACGGTTCGAATTGAGAACCTTCCTTCTTTTTTGAAGTCGGTTAATAAAAAAGAAATTAAAACACACCAAACCCTCCTTTATCGCTCATTGTTGAAGTTTTGCAGCACAGTTACAAATTAAACACGCTTCATAACTTATCTCCGTAACAGTTTCAAGGAATTTATTCTTCAAAGCGCAGTAATAAATTACAAATGTGATTTGAAATGATTTTTTTTTTTAATTAGAAGGCAATTTCTAGTTCTTATATGGAAATTACTATAATTCATAAGATTTAAACGGAAAGATTTTAATTTTATAAGAACAGCTTGAACTTTTAACAATGATGATTTTCCTCAAAGAAAAGCGCATGAGAATTTGGAATGCGTTTAATTTACTTATATCGAAAGAACAATTAATTAATTATATCTCAAAAATTAATTAATATTGTTTACTAATTTCCTTATTCTTTACCTTTTGAAGTTTTTTCCAGATTCAGGGAAGTAATACATTTTCCTTAAGAGCAGGAACATTTGCCGGATATAAAAATCCACCGCTTAATAAAATCACTTTGACTCAGAACGAATGTGATTTTAATAAACGGCGGGAACTGTATATATAATTATTGAATTACTGTCTTAGAAATATAATTATTTGTAAGCATATAAGAAAATCAGTCACAATACCTGTCCATACATTCACAGAGAACCACTTCTGGTAAGCATATGGACGTTTAGAATTTGGATTACAGGTGACCCACATGCAGATTCAGAACCCCATTCCACTGGCCACATCTGGGAAAAGTACATTTTTAAATAAGCTCGGAGCGAATGTAATCTACTGCAAAAACCACAGGGAGAAATCTACACACCGAAGGTAATCAGCTGCATTCAGTGTTTGTGTTCTCTGAAAAGTACTTGTCAGACGCAACAATTTTACAGGCGATTTCAAAGGCAACCTCTGATTAGTGCCGATTTTCCGGAAGGAATTGTCTCTACTCACAGTGTGATAGCTCATATGGGATTTGCCCAACTTTTTCAGTGCTGTCTTGATAAAGTTGTCTCTATACTCAATTTCTCCTCAGATTCATACAATCAGGGTGTGCTATTTTGATACGTCATTTTCCAAGAGGGCGGAACACGGAAATCGTTTAAAGTGGACATTTTAACAAGAAATATTAACGCTAAGTGCATTTATTTTATCGTTTAATGATAAGAACTTTGAATTAATTGTTTTTATTTTTGTATGGCGATATGACAATAGCTGTAACAAAAATCAAAGTAGAAACTGTAGTGCTATATACTACACAAGCGAAAGCGAATCTTAACACTAATCATTGAGCATTTTATTCACGCAAGAAAAATGTATTTTCTTATTCAGTCTCCATATATGGTGTTTTTACTCACGCCTGTAGTTCTTGCAATCGGTCTTCTGCTAGTGCTTAAATTATCTTCAAACTCTTTGAGAAAATGTTCTTCCATTTCTGAAACTCGTACATGTCTCAAGCGATCCGCATCCGGTCTGTTGACAAGAAAGAAACCGCTCTCGTAAGGCTGGAGGTGTAAACGAGGAAACATTTTTGTGATCCAGCTTTGTCCTATTAAGAAAGCAATAATGGTACAACCTTATAGCCTCTCTTCCGTTATAACTCGTAGCCTCCAACACAAAGCGAATACTAGTAAGCGTATTGAATTCAATGGAGTAAGGCTCCTATATATACGAGCTGGCGCATCAGGCATTTTGTTGCCTTAGGGTTGCCACATGTACCCAGCGCGTTTCTCTGATAAACAAACGACAAACTTTTTTTTTTTTTTATCGTCTTGCGTTACTTTGGAGTAACTTGTTTTATTATATTTCATAATTTTAGCTAAGTAAACTATTATATGGAAGTTTGTTTATCGATAAATTGCTATAATCATTCAAGAAGTGATTATAAAGTGTTCACAGACCTTCTATTACTGTGCATTTGAGTTTTGGCGACATTTTGTAAAAGAAACAGAAACCGCCCTAACGACACATCTTACCCCAGAACATCCATAGGATATCCTCAGAATAAAATGACATCCTGAGAATGTACTGTGAAAAAAAATGTGTTTTTAAGAATATTATTGTTGCTTATTGCTCTTATCTTGACCGGATTAGCTACAGATCAAGATTTCTTAAAATCATTAGGGAAGCGATATGGACGCCAAGCGGGAATGCTATCCTCTTCGGAGACAAGAAAATGGCGGTGATGCGCCGGCCTATTATTTTATTTAAGGGGCTCTACAATGGAGCAATGGGTAGCGTGGTTACATCATAGTTACATCACTCATCGATGACAAAGTCATCTGCTGCTGGCGGTACCTGAACTACTCAGGCTGAAACTTCGCATGCTCGAATAGAATTAGCTCCATATTTAAAATTAAAATAGAATTGTGTTTGAACGAATTCACATTTGAACGAAAAAATCATGTATTTTTAAAATATTCATATTTCGCATATTTTCCCGTATTTTAAGATAAGCAATATATTTTACAATTTATTTTAAAAAAAAATACTTTTTGATTACTTCTTACAATTTAAATGATTTACTGAAATCTTAATTTCTTCAATTTTTCATTCATTAATGATTAAGAGAAAATCTATTGAATTTTGAATTCCGTTGCTTTCATTTATTATGAGGTTAGAACAAGTTAGTGTATATTATATTTGTTTATTCCTAAATGTCATTTTATCGTTCCTAAATATTATTTTAGCTACTGATTTGGTTTTAAAGGAATAACAAACATATATTTTTTGGATGATAAAATTTTTGCGAACGATTTCGTCTGCGTCTGATTAATTTTATGGAACATGACACAATGCTTTATATATATATATATATATATATATATATATATATATATATATATAAAAGAAATAATGAAAGTCATCTTTTAAAGCGATTCCTTTTCTAAAATTCTATTTTATCTTATTTTTTATTTATTTATTTATTTAATTTTTTTTTAACAAATTTTAATTTTGAAAATTGGGTACATTAACATTTTCTTCCTTAACTAGTAATACATGATTTTTTTCGTATTTACAATACAATTTACAACAGTAGAAAATCGGTTTAAAAAGTTATATTTTACACTAATTAGTTCAGGCTCTAAGTGAATTCTATAAATGTGATTATTTATTTGAAATTACTAGCGAACATCTAACACACTTTATATTCAAAGTCAAATGTACACTAATAATTACAAGCAAATAATCACATCTATAATATTCATTTAGGGCCAGAATTAATTCTTGTTTTCATAAAAAATATAAGAGATAACATTTTTAAAGAAAGAACAATAGGAGCGGGTTTTTCACAGCTTTTATTTTGGATACCGCAGCCACTGCGTGACCGGAGGCACTGACGCAAAATAATTCGCAACATAACGCAAAAATATTCTCTGACAGCAAAAAATTGGTTGGAGCTCGATTAATGTCATTCAAACTCAATGGAATAATTTTGCAGACGATTTGATAATTTAAACTAAATGTAGCTCCATATTCAATATTTTTTTCCCTTCCCAAGAATTCTTTTTTTTTTTTTTTTTAGTTATGTCACTAATTTTTTTTTCTATCGTTTGCTCTAAAATTATTATGCAAGTAATGATCTTTTTCTTTTCTTACATTTTTCCAGTATTTCTTGTTTTTTCGCCTACACTTTTAATTTCCAACCTCATATTGGTATACAAAACATGCTTTTTTAAATGTATTTTACTTCTCTTCTATTGAACTTCTTTGCATGTATTTAGTAGCGCTTCTTTACATTAAAGTTTGGCCCATGAATTTACAGACAACCTAGACGTATGTATATATGTTTAAAATTCCAAAAATACCCATTTCACTTAAAAAAAGAATATATATACATATGCCAATTAGCATAAAAGCATGAAATTGGATTCCTATGGGGAAAAAATAAAGAATGCATTTGTGTTAACAGGCACGTAAAATTTCAACTCTGTTGAAATCTCAACAGTGTAATTTCGTGTCACACATATTCCAGGAATACAACACTTTCTGTATATAAACAGGTCCACTTCAACAACTTTACATTCTGTTGCAGTTTGAGTACGAATAATTTTGCTTGCAGTTTCATTTTAAAATTATTTTTTGTAGAATTAATTTATCTTCAGCCATTTTATAATTTTATAAAAGTGTTTATTTGTCTTAAAATTTTAATGGCTTATATTCATATTCCATTTCATGCATATTTTTCCTTTTGTATATGTTGCATCTCTATTATTCCTTTTTACTTCATTTATTTCCACAATTTTTTTTCTATCAGATTATCACAAAAATTTATGTTTTTTATAAACATCAATGAAATATGTGTTTAAAGATTTTCTTCTATGTTATCAGCAAAATGTATAAAATAATAATTTTGCTTTTTTTCTAACATATCAGTATAAAATATTAAAAGAAATAAAAAAATCTACTTCTATTTTTAAATAAAGATGCCCCACGTTTACTTAATGAGCTTTGCATGCCCACAAAGATTTTTTTTTCTCCTTTATGCTTTTTTTTCTCTCTCTTTACAAAACAGATTATAAAAACATTTTCTGTTAAATATGGAGGTTTTTCAATAGTTGCAGTTGCTAATTATTCCCACAGAATTAAAGAGATTTTTTTTTCTTGTAAATTCTCATTGTAAATGTGTGATATTTTTCAGGCTTACAATTTTATTTTATTTATTATTATATATAAAAGAAATATTTTAATCTCTTTCACGTGCAAAACTACTTTCAGGTTAATTAAATGTAATAATTTCTTAATTAATTTTTAATGTATTTTACAACTAAAACTTTTATCCATTTAAATACCATAGTTTACAAAGTGCCATTTATAAAGTTTCTTTACAAAAAAATTCTTGTTTTTTAAATAGCCATGCTTCACTAAAAAAGGAATTTTTTTTTTTTTACAATTAAAAAAAAGAAAGAAAGAAATTATACATCTCCATAAATGTATGTAGTAACCTCATACAAATTTATGCAGATAATTAGAGGAATTCTCTTAATCACATTTTACAGCCAAAATGCATTTCAAGCAATATTTTTTACAGGGTGATCCAAAACCTTTTGACATTTGTTCAATATTTTACTGGTCCTATTTTTCTCTTCAAGACAAAACTTTTGCTGAAGTATATGGGGTACAACATGTTTTTTATACTCCTAAAGTTTCAAGATAATTTCTGCAGAATTTTTCTAGATATTTGGCAAAACCTCTTAATCCGAAAGTGTCCACATTGGTAGATAGTGTATGTTGGCTGCATAAGATGTTCATACTGTTGTATGTCAAATTTGCTAAAAATCTCATTGTGTTTGTTTTAAAACCGTGCATGTTTTAAATATTTAAAAAAAAATCGATTATTTTTATTTTATTTATATTTACATTTTGATTTAATTAATGATGATATAATGTACATTGATTCAAAATAAAAAAATTGGATAAAACTCGTAAGAGATTTGCCTTTTTCTGGGATTTCAACTCATTCTATTGCATGTATATTCTCAGTTATTACTAGCGTTTCATTGGAAAGTTTTCAGAGTACATTTCACTAATAAATTATCTTAATGAAATTCTAATAACGCTTACGTAAATGCAGTTTCAAATTAACTAATGAAGATGCTCATACTTTACGAGATCTTATGTTTATGATGCATTACGTCGTGTCCATAAAATATCAGAATTTTTATAAAAATAAAATTGCATTGTTTTTTCAAAATGCATTGTTTTATAAAACAATGCATATTACAAAGAAAACACATATAAAAAAACTTCGAGTTTATTAAAGAAAATTTTATGTTTCCATGAATTTACGTTTTTTTTCTCATACAAATGAATACAGAGAATTAAAAGAAACATTGTAATCATATAGAGATTCAATGCATTTAGAGCATTGTTTTTACAGTGCGATCCCAAACATCTTTTTACGTTGATTTCTTTAGAAATCGATCTATTGCAATCAATTCGCCCCCCCCTCTCTCTCTCTATTATATATATATATATATATACTAGCAGGCAACGCCCGCTTCGCTGGTCCCTATTTTTAAACGAATCACTATAATGAATTCTCAAAATTGCATTAATTTTTATCACGTGAAAAAAAAAGAGAAACAAAATCTGATTAGGAAAAATGTCGCACCGGGTTCTCATTGCCTTCGGAAAAAATTCCCAACATGCTCAAACTCTTATTTCTATTATTTTCCCACTTCGCCCCCCCCCTCCTGTCTGTCCTAATAATTTTACAAATTTGAAAATATCCGCAATCGATTTGTAAGTATCAAAAACCTCCATGCACCAGTTTTGAACGATATATCTCTATTTTTATTTTTTTGCCGCTCTACTCCCCCGCCTTCCCGCCCTCCCAATAATTTTAAAAATTCGGAAATATCCGCAATCGATTTGTAGGTATTGGAAACCTCTATGTACCAATTTTGAATGATCTAACTCTATTTTCTTTTTTTTTTGCCCCTATGCTCCCCCTTCCCGGCCCTCCTAATAACTTTACACTTTCGAAAATATCCCCATTCGACTTGCAGCTTGCAGGCCTCTAAAACCTATCTGTACCAATTTTGAACGGCCTAACTGTATTTCTATTTGTTTTTTACCCTACCCCCCCCTTCCCGCCCCACCTAATAATTTAAAAAATTCGAAAATATCCGCAATCGATTTGTAAGTATCGAAAACATCTATATACCAATTTTGAACGATCTAACTCTAATTTTATTTTTTTGCCCCCCCCCTCTCCTCTCCCCCTTTCCCGGCCCTCCTAATAACTTTATACTTTCGAAAATATCCCCATTCGACTTGCAGGCATCTAAAACCTATCTGTACCAATTTTGAACGGCCTAACTGTATTTCTATTTGTTTTTGCCCCATAGCCCCCCCCTTGCCGCCCCACTCCCCTTCCCGCCCCTCCTAATAATTTTACAAATTCGAAAATATCCGAAATCGATTTGTAGGTATCGAAAACCTCTATATATCAATTTTGAACGATCTAACTCTATTTTTATTTTTTGCCCCCCCCCTCCCCTCCCCCTTCCTGCCCCTCCTAATAATTTTACAAATTCGAAAATATCCGAAATCGATTTTTAGGTATCGAAAACCTCTATATACCAATTTTGAACGATCTAACTCTCTTTTTATTTTTTGCCCCCCCCTTCTACCCCCCCCCTGCTGCCCCACCTGGGGACTGAATTTCTAAAATTGGTTTTTAGATATTTGCATTAGCTATATTTTAGAGCAAAAACTTCACGCATATCTATTTTTTTGTTTGAGATATATAGGATTATGCGAAATCACGTTTTTACGCATGTGAAATCACGTTTTGCCCCCCCCCCCGCCCCCCTTGGGGACCGAATTTTGAAAATTCCAGAAATTGGTTTTTTGACATTTATATTAGCTATATTTTAAAGCAAAAATTTTACGGATATCTGTTTTTTTGTTTGAGGTATGAAGGATTTTGTGAAATCACGTTTTGCCCCCCCTCCCCCCCCTTGGGGGGCGTTTTTTGTAAAATCGCTTCTTAGTGGATGCCTACGTCATAGAAAGAACATTGTCACAAAATTTCATGCTTCTAGGTCCAGGGGTTTGGTCTGGGCGTTGATAGATCACCCCCTCACTCACTCACTCAGGAAGTGTTCTTTTATATATATAGATACACATGTAATATCGAAAATGTTTTAACTATCTCTTTTTCCAATAACTGTATATATATGGAGGGGGGGGGTATGTATTTTGCTTAAAATATATATATATATTTTTTTTTTTTATTGTGCTAAATTTGTTGATAAAACACTCTTGTGTGCTTATACATTTTTGGAATTTTAAATAAAATTTCTCTCTCTCTTAAAAATTAAAATTTTACAGATTGAAATTCGTAGTTCTCTGTACTAAACTAAATTCTGTCTTTGACAAAATTCTGTTCTTTTTTTTTTTTTTTTTTTTTTTTTTGAGTCAATAATCAGTCTTACCAGGATTTTTTTAAACTGTTTTTAAACTTTTTTTTTTCTTAATATTTCATATACAGAAAAAAAATATCGCTAAAAAATACAAAATCATAGACATGAGCGAAATTCGATTTAGCAAATCATGTCCTTTAATTAAGTGCTTTAAAACCAACTAAGAGATAACCATGATAATCTAATATATAAAACCGCAACCGTTAGTGTAAATCGAATAATTACATTACTATTAATCATTTACAAAAAAATTCAACATTTAAAAAAGTAATCTAAAAAAATGAGTTTTTAAAAGCGTGCGATGTTAAAACGATATAAGTATTCAATGTAATTTACTAAAGTGATCAAATAAAGTTCAAAATGTGATTGCGTTTAAAAAACAAAAATCCCGTTAATTTTTAAAAAGTTATCCTTTTTAAATTTTTACGCTACAATTTTAAATATATTTGTTTAACTTGAAAATTTTTAATTTAAATGCACCATCATTACGAAACACCACATGCATAAAATTGAGAGAGATAAACTTAATTTAGAATTAGGTGCTGTGCGCAGGAACCACATAGCGAAATAGGATTGTAATTTTGGGACACATTTTAAAGTGTTAAAATTTATGATAATGTTTACAGTAAAACAATTTAAGTATATTTAGGGTAGATTGGCGATTAAATCAACTTTACTTTTTTTTTTATGATTATTATTCTTAAATTTTTAATATTCTTACTTCTTTTTTTTTTTTTTTTTTTAAATCAAAAATAAAAGTGTGTGAAAGCATAAATATGAAATTTATTTTAAAATTAGCCATACTCTCAAAAAACGTTTTAACAAATTAACTTACAGACGATTTTGTATATTTTGTTCTGGGAGATTATTTAATTATTATTAATAACTATAAATTTTAAACTGAAAATATTCATAATCTTTTTAGGATGAAAAATTTGAAAGATTTTAAGTTCAAAATATTTATTCTATATAATTGTAGGTATATACATATAGTATTTCAACATTATAGTAGTAAAATTCAATTGTAAACAAAATGAAAAATAAATTTGTATAAAATTTAAGCAGAATTACGCTTTAAGCAGAATTACAAAAAAGATAAATTTAATTTTATTAATGATGAATTATGAAAAATGACAATAGAATGTAATAACAAAGCATAAACAATGTTAATAAATAATAAAAAAAAATTACATAAATTACGCCAAACATTAAATAAATGCAATATTGTTTTCTGCAGCAGGTAGAATTAAATCAAATTAAAAAAAAAAAAAAAAAAAAAAAAGTTTTAAATTAATTTTTTTTAACTTACAACAATAATAAAATTTTTAAGTAAATTTAATTTAGTTAATGATGAATTATTAAAAAAATGACAATCGAATGTAATTACAAAACAAATACAGTGTTAATAAACAAGATAGAAAATGTTAATTTAAGCTAAAAATTCAATAAATGCAGTATTTGTCTTCTTCAGCAAGTGGGTGTACTGCAATCGCAAGATATATATATATAGAGAGAGAGAGAGTATAAGAACTGAAATCTATGCGTAAGAAGAGTAAAATACAAACAAATAAAACTGAAATAAAGTAACAGATGAAGATTAATTCAAAGTAATTTGGAAAATAGTAGAGTTATTTTCAAATACTTTCCCTCTGATATGCAACATTGTTCTCAAGAGCAAATTATCACAAAAGGGAAAAGGTACTAGGGTGTTTCTGGTGATAATAACGAATTAAAATATTCAAAACGTCGTTATTAATTTGCCCATATATAATATCGTATTTATGAAATTTCAGAAGCAACAGCCCTCGTTTGCTTTTTTAATAACATTCATTTTGGTTAGCATCTGTATTATTTTTAATTATGTTTCCCTATTACTAGTTCTATGCTTCAATTGCCAGGAGCAAGGTTCAAATCTCTATTCAAGCATAGAGATTTGATATGGTTCGAAATACACTTCCCGCTGTAAGCCCTAGTCTGATAAGCTTAATTTTACGAAATTTATTACAGAGCAACACCTTCAACTTGTACACCAAATATTCAACTACAGCCCGGCTAAGATACTTTTGTGTCCAGGATACAATCAAACTTTTGTATCCCCCACCCCCCACCCCCGAAAAAAAAACTGTATAATGCGGAGTTAATAGAATAATTATAATCAGATAAAAAAAATTAACGTCGGATTAGAACATGTATTTTAAAAAAAAATTCATAAAACTAATTATTATTTAAAAATTAAATAATATTTTATCATTTAAAAATATCTCACAATTATTATACACAAACATAAGAGCCTGTTTGAATAATAGTTATATTGTGTGACTTTTGAATGCATATTAAATAGGAGGAGGGATAAAAATATTTTTTTTCTTTTAATATCAAGTATATAAAATTTTATTGGTTTAAAAAACTAACATTATCTATTTTGAATTAACTTTTATAAACTATATATGTCTGTAATTATTATTGCTCGACAACATAGATCTATTTAGCTTCTCATGGCAACAGGCAAGTTTACTGTGCGCATTTTATATCATTAAAATTGAATACTGTTTATTAATCTTTTTATATTAATTTAAAATTTGGTGTAAAATTTGGTGCCCCCCTAAAATGTTCATGTCCAGGTTACGTGCCCCCAAGACCACATTATGAAACAGAGAGCAGCAGGTGTTTCGTAGCTCCTATAGATAAGCTACTCTTTGTTTCTGTCTGTTAAAATTTTATTTAAGTGCATTTAGAATTTTTGATAATTGTTATTGTTTCTTATATAGAAATTGACGTTATAAATTTATGTACGGCCCCTCTTTTCTCTGAATAAAAGGCCTTTTAAGCAGCACAGAAAAGCAACTTGAGTTATTTTTCCCCAGTATTATAAAATAGTTATTTTTAAACATACATATATGCGGGTTTTTTTATGAACTTGTTGAATAGAAAATACTTTGACAGATTTTGCATATGGAAATCGTGTAAATGTTTTAAAAGCGTATTTGTTTTAATTAACGAGCAGATATATATTTTTTTTTAATATATTATTCTTTTCTATTTTATGTTCAATATTTTCTCATCAGTTTAATTGTTCGTTTATAACTAATAGTTAAATAATTAAATTAAGTTTAAATCTTTTTGAGATATAATATAGATAAGAAGTAAATTATCTCTATTAATTGATACATATATACATATTTTTTTTTTTTTTTTTTTTTTTTTTTTTTTTTTTACAAATTTTCCTTTATACTTTCGTTTAAAATAGAATTTTCAGCCTAAAATTTTATAATAGACCAGCAATTTGTGCAATTAAGCAAATTCGCTCGTCTATTTGATAGTACAATAATTTATGTAAAGCAAAATTAGCATTAAAAAATGGTCACAGATTTCATTTATACCTATAAGTGTTTATTTTGTATTAATATTTATAGAAACGAAATAGTATTTACATTGTAACAAAAATGGATTGCATTAAAACGTTAAATATTTTAGAATATATTTTTGGGTATACTTTTAGGGTATATTCTGTATAGCCTATAACTTCTAAGGCAATGACTTAATAAATGTACTTTAAACTTTTGTCAAAACATATATTGCATAGCATTATAAACATGTATTCCACAGTAAATTAAATACAAGACAGTTCAGAAAAAAAAAACTACTTCTGAAAGGTTTTTTTTTTTTCTAAAAAATATAAATGTGTTTACACACATATGTTTTTAAGATATATTTTTCTTTCTCTTCCCATTCTTTTTAATAAATGAAATCGCGGTCATATTATAAATACATTCTATACTTTATCATGTATGGATTTTTTGCTCTTATATAAATTTACTTACGACATTCTTATATGATTTCCTACTTTTCCAGTCGACAAACTTACTTATTACAGATATTTTATGCTGAAAGAGAATTTATCTTTTTTTCCATAAATCATCTAAAAACTCGAAAACATCTAAAAGAAATGACATAAACTAGAAATACAAAATTGAATTTCTCTTCTTTACTTTTAAGGTTCTTATCCATACATTTTGACATATTTTGAAATACATTTTGGCATATTTCCTAAATCTGTTTCAAAACTGGTCAGTTTCAAAAAGAAACTTTTTAAATGCGGAAAATTCAGTTTATTTAAGAGGTTTCGAAAGGTAAAATAAATAAATAAATAAAAGCATTTTTTCTCTCCTTTTTTTTTTTTTTTTTTTTTTTTTTTATAAATAAATTTTTATTCAAAATTTTGAGCATATAAAAAGAGTATTATTTATACAACACTTTATAAAATTTTCATTGCGAAATTCAGAAAAATCAGCCGGTGGATCCTGGTTACGGAGGCCCGTCAGGATCTCTCAGGACCCTTCAGTGGACGCGATTTCTCAAAAACTAATGAGCCAATCTTTTTAGAATTTTGCACACTTCTTTAAAATAGAACTGACTACTACTTGAAACAAGGATATTTTTATTAAGTTTAAATTTGAAGTTTTGCAGATTTGCATGCAGGTACGGTACAATTTTGATACATTTTGCCCCACGTATAGCCTTGTAAAATTATTTGTAATCGAAAAAATATCCTTCGTTTAAATACTAGTCAATGCTATCTTAAAGAAGAGTATACAATTTCAATACGATCGGTACATTACTTTTAGAGAAACTGTTTTCCTGAAGGATTTCACAAAAATCAGGACCCATTCTAAAATTTCCATAATTTTTATTGGAAACTTTATAAAATATTACTTAAAAGCTTCTCTTTTGTATGCTTAAATTTTTGAATTAAAAAAATATATATATTTACTAGGTTAAAAAAATAGTGAATTGTGTTTTATTTTAACTTTGAAATCTCATGTAACCCTTAAAGCATATTATTATTATTATTATTAAAGTAATCTATTGTACGAGTACCACTATTTTTTAATAATTAAATGTATCCCTGTTTGTGTCCTTCTTCTGTAAAAAATGAGTCGTACACGATCTATTTCTTATTATATTAGTATAAAATTAAAAACATGAATATATAACATTAAACATATTATTATTATTGTTCTATTATGAATATATGTTTTTTTTTTTTTTTTTTTTTAATACCGAAACAGTATTATAGAAATAGATTTTATATAAACAAAGAAATTTATCTACAAAAAAAAAAAAAAAAAAAAAAAAAAAAAGCTGTTCAATTAAATGTAAGACTAAAATTAAAAGTTGTTTTAGCGATATAAATAATTATAATAAACTATTTTAATATAATCCACAATATGTAACCATTTTCAGTTCTTAATATGAAATTATTTATTGCAATTTTTACATTGTCATACGTCAAAGGATTTTTTTTTTTTTTAAAGCATGTATCCCATTATCTTGCTTATTGATAGTAAGTTAATTTAAATAAAATACTAATGCACTTGTTTTCAAAAAGTTAAGCCAAAACCAGTTTTTTCTCGTTTTCATTCTTTCATCTGCGCATAAAAAAAGAAAAAAAAAAGAAAAAAAAAAGTACGATTCTGAAATATATGTGATATGTTTATTATCATATTATTAATTGTATTTTATAACTTTAAGGTTTGAAGTAACACAAGTCTGCAATGAATTTTTTTTTTCTTTAAAGTGATGTGTTTTACTGGAACATTTTTGGATGCTGATTAAGGAAAAAATATTCCAAAATTCCCATCAAGTACAGTTTCGACAAAAAAAAAATTGGATTTTTTTTTGCTTAAAAGCTTTTTTTTATTTCTTTCTTTCTTTTTTATTTTTTTTTTAAGCTTTTTTTAACTCTAATTTAATTTATTTTCTGGGAAATGTAGGTGATGTAAGTGAAGAACAAAGAGAGCCATTTCATCAAGATATCAAAGAAATGTTGAGAAGGTATCAGGGGGCGATGGAGTGTTAATATGTTAATATATTATTTTTGGATGCTGCGTAGACTCCCCCCTCTCCCCCGCCCTCAAGGTATTCAAGCCGTGCACAAGAGAAAATGTTCAAACGGAGCTTCGATGTAAAGAAACGCATTTAAAGGATAATATGTAAGAAATAGCACCTTCTAATCTTTTTCAAAAGCAGTTATCATAGAGAGTTTATAGCATCTGTGTGATTTCTTCCAATCTTCATCTTCACTTTGTGAAAAACTCTTACGTGATAAGAAGAAAAGACAAGCATTTCTGAATACAGCATATCAAAAAACATTTGCGACTCACAAAGTAGTACAGTAAAAAAATTAAAAAGTACGATTTCACAGTCCTGTGTAATTTATAAAGTAACATTTTATATGTAATGTATCATAAAAGTCCATGTTTAAAGGGTAAAAAATTTGCATATTTATGAAATAAACTAAATAAAATATGGCAGTGAGAATGCATTTTAAGTGGCAGAGACATACATCCTATAGAAGTTAAATAACAAACGTGTTATTTTTCTTTTATTTGCTTTAATATTTTGATTTCAAAATGGATTTTTTGAAATAAAATATAATTTTTAAGTTGTAAATTGTGAATATAGCTAGAAAAATATATTTATAAGTTTACTTTCGTAATGAACACCTCATCTAAATTTTGTGTTTTTATGCTTTTTTGCAATACAAAGAAAGAAAAAAGAGAAAAGAGAAAATTAAAAGAAAAAAATTTTAGAAGAATGTTCCTCTTCATTATATATTAATTCATTACATCTAAACTAAATTTATTTTTTTAAATTGTTTAAAATATTACATTTCTTCAAACATCTATTTAGAAAAGAATTATCTGTTTAAAAATTAATGTCAGAGTTAAAATAATAAATAATGCAATCAGTTTTTTAATAATAGGCATATCATCCAAATTTTAATTTATCGTCAAATTTTAAATAAGTTTAGTTTTTATTTAAACACCAATAATAAGTTTTTTCGAACCTCTAAGTTTTTTTATTTATAAAATTATTTCTAAAATAAAATAAATTTTCGTAAAGAGAAAATTATTTTTAATCTAATTAACCCCCAATTATATTATTTGCTTCTATATTACGATTATTGTGAATTAGAGTTTAGATGACTATGATATAAATTAAAATGAAAGTTAATTAAATTTTGGGCATACAATGCATACATTTTTGAAAAATCTTAGTCTTTAACAAAAAGCAATCATTGATGTACTCAATTCTACAAGATTAACAACTTTTCGCAAATCGATTACACTTAAACAGAAAGTACGATATATATATTTTTTTTTTTAATAATACTTTTGACGAATAAATATATTTTTGTATGTGTGTGTATGTATATACTTATCAATTAAATTGGAGAAAAAGAAAAAAATGTGAAATTAAAGAAAATTATGCGAGATAGTTATAAAATAGAAACTGATATAAAATGGATATTGGTATGAATATAAAATAGAAATTTCACATATATATATATAAAACACCACGCATATAATATTTAAATTTTTTAAGTAGGAGCTTTAACATTGGAAAGGTTTTAATGAAAATAAAGAAATATTTTATTGCAGCAATTTGGTTACATACGAATTATAAAACATTCTTGTTTCTAAAGTTATGAAAGTTTTTATATAATGTCTGGTACCTTCAGGCAGATAAGGTTCATTTTAACATACCCATAAAACATTCTGTAAGAAAATTCTATTTGTCTAAAATTGCAATACTCAATTCTCGGACAAATAAATGAATCGCTTATCTATTAGCAGTACATAGTTCATGGGCGGCCCAACCTGAATGTATCAGTAGAGCATTCTGTAGCTCAAAATATTTATGCCACACAATGTCTTGAGGTCACACACGCCATTAGTCTCCTTGAACAAATGTTACCATGAAGAAGACTTTTAATGATAGATTGGTACTTTCCTTCCTGTAGCCGCGGCCGAGCGGTTCTGCGCTCAAAGCGGGTAGATGGGAGGTGCCGGGTTCGATCCCAGGTCGCGCTCATCGACCTAGCCGTTTGGAGTTTTCCGTGGTTTCCTCCGAAACTTGCGTAAATACGGGCTAGGACCCCTTAGAAAGACTCCCCACGGAGGGCATTCCCCCTTTAGGCCTAGGACACATCAGGAGTCAATCGGCCTTAAATCCAACAACCAACCAACCTTCCTGTAGCCAAGCGAAGCAGTCTTTGCTGCTGAGTAACACTGCTATTTAGTGCTGTCTAGATGTCAATATATTGCTATATATCATTAAAAAAAATCTTCAAATCGGAAAAAAAAATTATTTTATATTTATATTTATATTTGAAATTTATCATTCATTTACGATTACATAATAGAAGAATTATAATCTTTCTAGCCTTCATTTAAACATCTGACTCACTCAAAAAGGCAATATTGTAATGTTGTTTGCACTCTAAAGTTTTAACATTTAAAATGAATCTAATTTTACGCTGAGATTAAAAATGTAATCACATATTTGAAAATTATATATGATCTTCAAATGTGATATGTATATGATCTTCAATAATATCCTTCAATATTGTACATGATCGTTATATATATACGAAAGTTGATGTCCATAATTAATGAACTTTGATTTATCATAGATCACAAAAAATGCAAGTCAATGAACGGATCGGTGAGTGGAAGCAACAATCATAAAATAAACGGTGTCAGGCCTTTGTCTGGCCGGCCTTGTGGTTCGGTCGGTAGGGCTCTGCCTTCTGGATTCACAGGTCCCGGGTTCGAATCCCGGTGCGGGCATGGATGTTTCTGATGTCCTATGTCAACAAAATATTGTGTGAACTTGTTTCTGTGAATTTCTGTAAAAAATATGGATCAATCGAAACAAAAGTCATTGTAACTATAGGTCTCAAAGCTGTCAAATAAATGTCAAAAGTCAAAGGTCTTTGTCTGGGTTCAGGTTTACATTTATGTAATAAAATTGGTATGTAATGCTTTAGAAACCACACTAAGCAGCAAGTCTCGTTCTTATAAGTTCTAGTGTACAGAAATGGGCCAAAAAGAAACATACTAAAACATAATTTAATCACAAAAATTTAATTTTATTATACAATTTATATAAAAAATATATATAGCATGATTTTTTTTAGTAAAATAAATTATATTAAATTATGTTAGTTGGCGAAATTTTTCAAGTAATACTTTTGTTCTTATACAATTATTAAACAAGTACTCACACCGTATGGATAACAGCATGATCAACAAAATATTGTGTGAACTTGTTTATTGTGTGAACATTCGCAAATTAAATTTTACTGCAATTTCGTTTACATGCTTTGATACAACAATAAATATAATTTAATTTGATTATGATTGGAACTTCCTTCAAAAAAAAAATAAATAAATAAATACAATATTATATTATACTGTATTATTAAATTTATTACAAAACAATCTAATAAATAAACGTTATTTTTGTAAACACTGAAAACAAAAGAAATTTTAAATAATCTAAAATTTAAGAGAATGCATTTGAATTTTTAATTTTAAAAGAATTTAGAGTATTATACTTAGAATAAAGAATATACTTGTATCCCTATTGTATGAAAAGAAATTGAGACAAGAACAAATTTCTTTCACAATGATGTAAGGCAGAATTTCAAAGAAAAGTAAAAAAGTGGGCTATTTATTTACTTATTTATTTATATCGATTTCAAATATTTGTTTTCAAAAAATATGAAAGAGGCAATGTTTTTGGAAATGTATGGAGCAAAAAGAAAATTTTAAGTAGTTAAATCATTAAAAATGCAAAAGAGAGAAAAACAAATTTCTTAAACCTATCCTACAGAATATTTTAAATACTTCAAACGTATTAAAAGATGTATTTTTAATAATTAATAAATGATGGCTGCATAATTCATTATATACAATTATTTGAAATGCAAAAAAGAACAATAAGTTTTCATGTATTTATTTATTTATTTTCATTTTTTTTCTTAAAACTATTAAGAGAAGCAACAAAATATTGGGTAAATGAAAGATTTAACTATACCCAAATATTATTATTGTTCTATAATAAAATACTTTTGTCACACAAAATACTACACAATAACTAATATGATATAGCAATCATAAAAGTTTATTCTATATTAGTCTATGTATAGACTGTATTCTATATATAGACCGCGCCAAATGACTGTTAACATAAACAAAATCTAACACACATAACTTTATATAATAAATGTTTTATATTTTTATTCTTTTAATTCTTTGGAAGTGAGAAATACCAACGTAACCTATTGGTTGATATACAGTGTACAGAAATTGACTAAAACGAAACAATCCAAAACATACTAAAACATAATTAAGTCACAAAAATTTAATTTTATTATACAATATATCTAAAAATATATCTAGCATGATCTTTTGTAATAGAATAAATTATATTAAATTATGTTAGTTGACGAAATTTTTCAAGTAATACTTTTATTCTTATACAATTATTAAACAAGTACACTCGAATAGAATTAGCGCAAGTTTTTATAAATATCATTTCCCAAATAAAGTTTGGTACATTTTTGCATGATACAAGCTGACATATGAAACTTTTCGTATGGGAAGATTTGTTTTCTAAAACTGAAACATAAAAACGCCACCTGCTGGTCAATATATTTTATAATTGCTGTCTCAATACCAGGTTTGGTGCACTTATACGCTAGAGAGGCGCAGATATAATTTCCTAAACGTTGAAAATTACATCATAACAGCGCCACTTATTTATTCATCCAAACTGTATCAGCATAATTTTTGATAATTGCTCTATAATGCATCAACTTTTGTGCATTTAAGTGCTAAAGAAACTAAGATATAACTTTTCTGTAAACGAAGTAAACCAAAGTATACAAGCGACATGCCGAAACCTAATCAGCAAAACTCTACTTAAGGTTTTTTCTTCTTTTAAATTAATTGGTTGTTTCAAAATGCTCTCAAAATTTTGAAGACAGATTTTTTGTAAAAATTATTTAATCGTGTTTATTATATCTTAAACCAGCTAAATCTAGAAAAATATATTTTCACTAATTCACTATTTTCTTTTTATATTTAAAATACATAGAAAAAACTGAATAACCCCCTATAGGCTTGTAACTTTAACATATTTTTATTTATTTACTAAGATTTGTGAGTTCATAAGGAGTTTATCACAAAAAAGAACATTCGTTATGTGATTGAAATAATTGGATCTTCAAATTAAATGCACGGCATTTCTAAAACCCCTTATGAAATTTCAACTCTGGAAAATACCTAAAATCTAAATCGTTCTTTTGCCGACAGTTTGCTTAGTTTTTACTCTATTCAAATGAACTTTCGACAAAAGTTGCCCAATATATTTAGATTTAAATCTATGCAATAAAAAAAATTCTATATTTCGCGCATGTGCAGTAAAATAATATTTACTCATATCTCAACAAATATTACACGTGTGAATTTTATGTTTCAGAATAATGTTTCTCTAATGTTTTGTCAATTTTTCAGCGAGTTTTGTAAAATTTTATATAAATCCATTCTATTTATAAACAAAAATTAGTCAAACAAATTAGTAATTTTTGACAAATATATATATATATGCCTACATAATTGCGCAATTAATGCACCAAAACATACAAATACTGTACATAGTATGTGCAACGACGTTTTAAAGTTACAAGTCAGTATTTTCGTTGTTTAAGCGTAGATTCTGGTTTCGATTCATGCTTCCCCCCGACTGGTAGTTTTGGCTCTTTGCCAAATGAGAGGTGATTTTTTCTCTCTCTGAAAATGTTACATTTTTAGTTTAGTTTTCGGCCTGTCTTGAAACAGGAAGTATTTTTTTTTCTTGAACATGGAAAAGTTTATTATTTACATCTCTTGGTCTTGGCTCCTTTATGGAGAAACAATATTATTACACGAATAACTCCAGAAGTTAATTATAATTTGTGAAACCGTCTTTAATATTATGCAAATAATTTCTCTTTTGTGTTTAATCTCTAAAATAAAGTATATGCTCTCCCATTCAAAAACTTTTTCTTTGACTAAAACTGAACACTTGAATTATAGATTTATAGATTATGAAGTGTTTTTATGATTACATAATTCTGCATTTTTCATGGTGCATAAAACCCGGGATAAGTGAAATCCCGTGAAATTGAAATTACACTTGGATATTAATTTGTTTGGGTAAGTGAATGTGAAAACGAAACTTTGAAACAATAATGACTGGATATGTGGATGGATTATATGGGATAGCTGCCTGGATATTGAACCAGGTAAGCAAAATTTTATTACATTGATTAAATCAAATTAGAATTTTGAACTATTTACAATATTGTTTTCTTTTTTACTTGATTATTTGCTCGCTATGAACATAGATAAATTAAAAGCTAAGCGTTCTACGGAACGCTCTAGTGTAACGAAATTAATTAATAAATTAGACAACTTATTAGCAGATGATATAGAAAATACAAAATCAGACGAAATTACTGAAATTAAAGAAATGTTATGTGGAAGAGAAATGTCATTAAAAAGTTTAAACGAAAAAATTGAAAATTTAATAGAAGACATAAAAGAGTACGAAAAAGATATCGCAGCAAGCGATAAATACGGCGAGCAAATAATTTCTGCCAAGTGTAAAATAAAATTAAGATTAAAAAGGTGTAATAATATAGATGAGAATAATTCAAATTGTTCTGTCAGTGAAACCCAAACAAAAACTTGTTCTGCAGTAAGATTGCCTAAAATATCCTTACCACGATTCAGTGGGCAAATAGAGAAATGGAATGAGTTTTTCGATTGTTTCGAGAATGCTATTCATTTAAATGAAAGTCTTACAAAAATTGAAAAATTTACTTACCTGAAAACGCTTTTAACTGACAAAGCGTACAATGTTATTGAAGGGTTTTCACTTACGGAGCAAAATTATGATAATTGCATAGAAATGTTAAAGAATCGTTTTGGGCAAAAAGATATTATTATAAATGCCCACATGAACAAATTACTGAATTTAGAGCCTGTTAAAAGTGCAGCAAATATAAATGCACTGAGAAAACTGTTTGATGTTTGTGAAGTAAATATTCGCAGTTTATCTAATTTAGCGGTGACAAAAGGCCAATATGGTCATTTACTGAATCCAATTTTATTAAAATTATTCCCAAACGATCTAGTAGTTGAATATTATAGGCAAAGTGATAAAAAAAGGATGAGTCTGATGTGACTGACTTAATTAATTTTCTTAAAATAGAACTGGAACTCGTGAAAAATCTCTTAGTATGATTAATTATAAAAATGCTTCGGTAATTGTAAATAAAAATAAAGCCGAAATTAGTGACAGAAAATTTTCAAATAAAATGAATTCATTGAATGTAGGTGTAAAAAGCATATGCATATTTTGCAAGAATTATGATCACCCTTCTCTTGAATGTGCTAATTTAACTGATGTTGAGAAAAGGTTAAAATTAAAGAAGGATGGCAGGTGTTATAAATGCTTTCTAAAATCTCATCTGTCATCACAGTGCAGAGTGAAATCGCAGCCTTGCGAAAAATGTAAAGCAACAGATCATAACAAATTATTTTGTTTTTCAAAAAACTTGAAACCAGAAGTAGTAGAGAACGCTATAGTATCGAATTCGCATTTGAAAAATAGTAATCAGGCAGCGTTATTGCAAACATGTTGCGTAATAGCACAATCTAATTCTAGATCAAAAACTGTCAGACTATTATTAGATTCCGGAAGTGAGAAAAGCTTTATTACTAAAGAATTGGCTCACGAATTAAAATTAACCCGTGTAAGAAAAGAAAAATTAACCGTTTTTGCGTTTGGCATAAATAAAGGTAAAGAAGAGGAATTCGAAGTTTTTAATATTGAACTGCGTAGCAAAATAAATCCTCGTCGGCTCATTCATGTTGAAGTATTAGCTACAGACTTAATAACCGCGACTCCCTTGAAAAGCCCAAGGGGCGAACCAGAAATTGAAAGTTATACTAAAAATAAAAACTGGAAATTGGCAGACAATTCATTAAGTGATTCCAAAATTAATATTTTGCTAGGAGAGGATTATTTTTGGAAAATACAGAGAGGTATCATTGAAGAAATTGGTGATAATTTATATGTTGCTAATACTATTTTCGGATATACTGTAGTGGGGAAATTAAATAATAATAGTACAGAGGTAATTAATTCGCATTTTGTATCTGTCAATAAATTTGACAGTTTTGATTTGCAGCGTTTTTGGGATTTAGAATCACTTCGAATATGTGACAGTAAGAATGATTCTCTGTCACAGAGAGATACAGAAATTATTAATTCTTCCAATGAAAATTTAAATTTTGTTAAGGGACGATATGAAATTCAATTTTTGTGGAAGGAAAATAAAAATGAATTAAAATCTAACATAGAAATAGCCAAAAATAGACTTTGGGGTTTGAGAACAAAACTGTCTAAAAATGAATGGCTTAAAAATGAATATGAAAAAATTCTTGAGGAACAAAAGAAAATGGGAATAATAGAGGAGTGTGAATTAAACAAAAATGAAACTGATGTATATTATATGCCCCACAGACCAGTGATAAGAACAGATAAGTCCACCACAAAGGTCAGGTCAGAATAGTGTTTGATGCTTCTTCCAAAGAAAAAGAAGCAAAATCTTTAAATTAATTTTTATACTCAGGCCCCAATTTAAATCCTAATATTTAAGATATTATTTTGAAATTCCGCCTTCACAAAATTGCCTTTGTTTGTGACATCGAAAAGGCATTTCTGCAAATACAGGTTGCAGAAAATGATAGAAACTTTTTACGGTTTCTATGGTTTGATGATATAAATAGTAAAAATCCTCTATTAAAGGTTTTCCGCATGACCCGTGTAACTTTTGGTGTTACAACATCACCCTTTTTGCTCTCAGCTACCATTAAACATCATATAAAGGGATATAAGAACTTGTTTGAGAAAGTTGTTAATATGCTTGATACTTCCTTATATGTTGACGATCTCTTTCATGGTGCTAATTCTGTAAATGAAGCATTTATTTTATCGTCTGGTGCTGTGAAGATACTTAAAGATGCCAATATAACATTAAGAAAGTTCAAAGGTAATTCTTACGAATTAAGCGAATTGTGGGAAAAACATGGAATAAACGTTGATGAAGAAATAAATGAGGGAAATATCTCTAAGGTATTGGGAATAATGTGGTCAATTAATAATGACACGTTAAAAATAGACTTTCAATCTCTGTTAGAAGGGTTTGATAATGAAATTATCACTAAGAAAATTGTTTTACAAACTGTAGCAAAGGTGTATGACCCTGTAGGGTTTATTTCCCCTTTTATAATAAGAGTTAAATTTCTAATGCAAGAATTACGGGAACAGGGTGTTGATTGGGATTCTGCTTTACCCGATGCTTTAACACAAAAATTTAAGAAATGGCATAGTGAAATACAGGATTTAGAAAATTTTGAAGTGCCTAGAAAATATTTTACGAATTTTGAAAAATTAACTCCTGAAACTATTCAAATTTGTGTTTTCTGCGATGCCAGTTTGAAGGGATATGGTACAGTAGCTTATTTTCGTGATCCTTGTTCCCGTGAAACTTCATTTATTATGTCAAAGACAAGAGTAGCTCCTCTCAAAAAACTTACTTTGCCTCGACTTGAATTGATGGGAGCCTTAACAGCTGCTCGATTAGCTCATTATCTTGGGCGGCTATTTTCAATTCCCGTCAAAAACATACTATGTTTCTGTGATTCCCAAATTACCCTTTATTGGGTCAAAGGAAGTGCTAGTAACTGGAAGCCCTTCGTAGAGAACAGAGTGCGTGAAATTCAACGATTAGTAGCCCCGTCTCAGTGGAGATTTTGTCCAGGGGTTAAGAATCCAGCTGATGTGCTATCTCGTGGTTGCACAGCGGCTGAATTGTTGAAGAATGAAGAATGGTTGAAGGGACCAATTTGGTTAAAGACAACCACTACCTAAAAATGAAGCGAAAATACCTGAAAAAGAGATTTTGCGAGAACAACGGAAAACTACTGTTTGCTCTTTAACTCATTGCAATAATGAATTTGGATTATTATATAAGTTTTCATCTTGGTCTAAATTAAGACGTGTTACAGCTTGGTGTCTTAGATTTATAAAAAATACTAAATGTCGATCTGTGCGAAATACTGGCTTTTTAACTATACAAGAACTTGATGAGGCAACTAAAATTATTGTGAAGTTGGTTCAAAGACATGAATTTAGAGAGGAAATAAAGACTTTAAAATCTGGAAGAAACCTGAATGCTAGTATCAAACTCCTTTCTTTAAATCCTTTTCCAGACAAAAATGAAATTCTTCGTGTTGGTGGAAGATTAAGACACGCAAACCTACCTGAGAGTCAAAAGCACCAAATGATACTTCCCAAAACGTATCACATTACAGATTTAATTATAAAGTACTTTCATGAAAAACATCTTCACAGTGGAACTCAATTAACAATTTCAGTCCTGCGACAACAATATTGGATAATTAATGCAAGAGACGCTGTGAAAAGGAATCTGCGGAACTGTATGAAGTGTTTTAGAACAACGTCGAACTTAGCCTCTCAATTGATGGGTGATCTTCCAGCTGCTCGTGTAGTGCCTTCGCGAGTGTTTTCGAAAGTCGGGGTTGATCTTGCAGGCCCCTTCCTCATCAAACCTCGTAAGGGCCGAGGTGTTAAATCTTATAAAAGTTATATTTGTTTATATATTTGTTTTTCCACGAAGGCAATTCATTTGGAAATACTCAGTGATCTCACCTCTGAAACATTCCTCGCATCTTTGAAGAGGTTTGTCGCTCGACGAGGAAAACCTGAAGAATTGTTTTCAGACAGAGGAACGAACTTTGTAGGTGCCGACAACGAAATGAAAAAAATGATGTCCTTGATCTCTTCTGAGGAAAAAATCCACAGACATTTGTCCGAAGAAACAATCAAATGGAATTTCAATCCCCCATCGGCCCCCCATTTTGGAGGCTTTTGGGAGGCTGGAATAAAACAGATGAAAGGTCATTTAAAAAGAACTATTGGCGAACAAATATTAACTTATGAACAGTTCCTTACTCAAATTGAATCGTGCTTGAACTCAAGACCTCTTGTTGCGCTCTCGAATGATCCAAGCGACTTAAATGCTCTAACTCCAGGACATTTTATCATAGGCACTGCCTTGACTTCAATACCAGAACCTGACTATTCTTCAGTTAACCTAACCCCGCTAGAAAGATGGAAACTTCTGCAAAAAATTTTTCAAAGTTTCTGGAAGAGATGGTCCTCAGATTACCTATCAGACTTGCAAAGGCGATCAAAATGGTTAATAAATAAACCAAATTTCAAGAAAAACGATTTGGTTTTAATAAAAGATGATAATCAGCCCCCTTTGAAGTGGAAACTGGGTCGCATAATCAAATTATTTCCTGGAGCAGATGGCAAAGTTCGTGTAGTTCTACTGAAAACTGTTTATGGGGAGTTGAAGCGTCCGATCGCCAAACTATCTCCTCTGCCATTTTAAAAACTTTCGAACTGATTTTTATTTATTTTTTATTTTATTTTATTTTATTTTATTTTTTGTTCCTGTATTTTATCCACTTATGTTAATAATCTAGTTATAGTGTTTCATTATGTATATTAATCTCTTTTTGTTCTTATCTATTTGCAGTTTGAAGACAGAAAATGAAAAACCTGTTTTATTGTACCTTTAGGATATTTTTATGAACCTCAGTTCATGGGGGTGGAGCATGTTTGAGCGTAGATTCTGGTTTCGATTCATGCTTCCCCCCGACTGGTATTTTTGGCTCTTTGCCAAATGAGAGGTGATTTTTTCTCTCTCTGAAAATGTTACTTTTTTAGTTTAGTTTTCGGCCTGTCTTGAAACAGGAAGTATTTTTTTCTTGAACATGGAAAAGTTAATTATTTACATCTCTGGGTCTTGGCTCCTTTATGGAGAAACAATATTATTACACGAATAACTTCAGAAGTTAATTATAATTTGTGAAACCGTCTTTAATATTATGCAAATAATTTCTCTTTTGTGTTTAATCTCTAAAATAAAGTATATGCTCTCCCATTCAAAAACTTTTTCTTTGACTAAAACTGAACACTTGAATTATAGATTTATAGATTATGAAGTGTTTTTATGATTACATAATTCTGCATTTTTTCATGGTGCAGTTTTTTTCATTCGTTTTTCTTCATTTTATGGTTGATCCCCTAATTACACTCTGGACTAAATCGATAGCGAAAAATATGAGTTTTTAAATTTTCTTTGCGTGTATGAAGTTTCAGTCTATTTCGTTAAGCGATTGTTTAGATAATCGAAAAAATGTTAAATTAAAAATAATTTCTAATAATTTGATCACCCACTGTAACCATATACACATATTGTTTTAATAGAATGGTATAAGAGAATTTTACTAGATTAGTAATTTAATAGATTAAAAATACATCGAGATGTCATTATATAAATGCATAATCTGAAATATTCTTTTAAATTTATCGTACTTAAATAACCGGAAAAATTAATTGCGTTTTTAGAAATGGTTAATTCGTGAGACATTTTTGTCACACTTAATTATTCAAAAATACAGATTTTTACCGTTAAGATATGAATATTATCATTGTAAGATC
Source organism: Salticus scenicus (assembly GCA_963930645.1). Lineage (NCBI taxonomy): Eukaryota > Metazoa > Arthropoda > Arachnida > Araneae > Salticidae > Salticus > Salticus scenicus. The sequence goes on along the minus strand of OZ005656.1, from coordinate 45,464,941 downwards.
ATTAATAATTTTTCAGAGACAAACTTAGTTATTTTAATTTTTACAAAATTAATTTAAAACGCAAAAGGTATGCTATACCTAAATGACTAATGGTTTAAACAGTGAAAGTTTAAGATTTTTATAATGACAAAATTTAAAAGTCTTTAACATTTTTTTTAAACATCACATTCTATAATTAGATATAATTTATATTTGTTAGAAATTATGTGATTTACCTCTTGAAATAAAAACCTGAGTTAAAATTATATTATATTTATCAAAAATAAAAAGAATAAAAAGCAAATATTTTTATAATAAATTGCAGTAGTTCTTTTAGAATTATTAACCTATCATATTTTTTATAATATATTTTTCTTTAACCCTTACCGATCCATAAAGTTATTAAGAGTAAATATTAGTATGTAACTGTTTATTGCAGTTTGTTTAGATACAAAATAAATAAAAATCATAAAAATAATGCATACATTTTTCATTTTTTTAATGGGAAATATTTTTTCCAACGGGCTGTAAATGAAATACATCTGTCATTATCAGGCATTTGTTTACATTTGTTCAAATTTGGGAGAGTGGGGATGAATGGGACATTTTTCATGTTTTTATTAATAACGTTCATCATATATAATTCAGAACTTTGTAACATTGCTCATAAGTACACTTCAGTAATCAGTTATATATAAACATACTAACTTTCATAAAAAGTTATCATTTTTAATTAATATTTTTTTTTTTTACATGCATGTGCATTGTCCCATTCATACCCACCTATGGGGAGGAATGGGACAGCACTGGAGTTAACAAAGAAAAGAAACAAAATGGAAACTAAATAAATTTTTAAAGTTAAATTGGTTTATGTGATTTTATTACAGACTATGAATTTACTGAAATTAACATAAACTGATGTATTGACTAAAATTAACATCAAAAGGCAAAATTCCTTTGGTTCGCACGGTTCTTATTGCTCTAGGCTTGGTAATTTAATCAAATAAGATCTAATCTCAAAATAAATAAATAAATAAGACACTAGAAAGACATAAATCATTATAATGGAGTACAAATTATTCAGATAATTTTTTGTTTCAGACTGATCGGGAAAAATCAGCATTCTATTCTGCATTACATTAATAATCACCAGGATTAGCTTGATTGAAATTGTGATTTTTAACAAATTATTATTAATTTTTTTATTTATTTATATTATTATTATTGATATTATTGATTTAAGTTGCACTGAATATGCTAACTTATAATATTTTAAATCATAATTATTATAACAGAAATCATAACAATTAATTTCAATCTATTTTTCTCTAAATCCATGCTACTTTTATAATTCCATGTTATAACAACTGAACTACAGGTTATAAAAATATTCAAAGTCTATTTACGATTTGTTTTAATCTAATTCTTGTGTACAATTTTAAATTAGCACATAGGGGGGAAAGTCCCATTCATCCTCAGCATCACATGATCATATAAAACAGGAAATATGCTTAAGGAACAATTGTCAATATTCTTCTTGAATATCATAAACACAATAAAAGATTATGCCTTTTCACCATATAAGAGTTACATTAACTTTAAGCAAATAGTTAATTTCTTAACTACTACTAAATGAATCAGTCTATAGACAGCACAATTCTGAAACTACACTTGATGAATGACCTCAGTACTGCCATATATCAGGAAAATTGTCAAGATTATGGTGCTTTCAAAAGATAAAAATTTTGCTATTGTCCCATTCATCCTGCGTCCCATTCAACCCCACTCTAACCTACATTTCACATACGTTTTATTTTGACATTCTGTATAAAAATTACAGGTAATATTATAATTAAATACGACAATCACAAATTTTAAAATGGGGAAAATGTTTCCTGTAACGTGAAATGGTTAAAAATACCCTTATATATAAAGTCTTTCACCACAATCGAAAATAAATATTTTAAAAAAGTTCTCTTCTCATAGTGATTTTTTTCCGCATTGTGTAATATATATATATATATATGTATATTTGTAAACGCATAATACAAAAAAAAAAAAAAAAAAAAAAAAAAAACAGAAAGAAGGAAGAAAGAAGAAGAAGAAGAAGACTTCCTCGAATTTCGGGAACGTCGCGTTAGAACTGGCACTGCTGATTAATTGCAAAGACAGTTGATCTTAGCAACAGGACGAAGTTCATCTGGATGCTTTTTTATATACGTAAGCCAAATGTGTGAGGCTACAGTGTTACCACCAATCTCCTGAACTGGCATTTTTGCAGCTGGGATGTATGTGTAAAGGTAGAAAGAACAAGGAAAACGCAGATTTTAAAACTCAACAGTCTATTTAAATTTAAATGTGGGAGGATATTACTGTCCGAAAAATTGAATGTTGGATTATATTATATTAAGTGAAAAAAAAATTGAAGAGTGTCTTTTCGTTTAAATCACTGACAACAAATAAGCCTGACTCTAATGACAAGGTATATTTCTCTATACTGAAGTTCCTCTATACTCCAAGTAAAACTTCCTTCAAGAACTCGCTTGTCGTCTCCTCAAATCATCTTTTGTAAAACGCAAGAAAAAACTTTTCTTGTGTTGAATGTTTCGCTACTTGAGTAAATCCCACTGTAGAATAACTTTTAATAATCATCGTAATTCACCTAAAATACCTTTTATCCAATTATAATACTAAAGCTTTAACTCCTTTAGAACTCGGAACTCCATACAAAAATTGTAGTTCCATCAGTAGCTTCCTTCCTAACGCTCCAGTTTTGCCTAATACATTACTTTAAACAATAAAACAATTCCAACTTAGTAAATCTTTCTAAAAGTTAAAAATTTTTTACATCACTCCGAAATCAACTTGAGAACTCACACAGATGAAGTATTTCCCGTCAATATCGACATAACATAAGTGGTGAGTTTCAGTAACGTTGCACTGTTGAACTTCGAGATTACAAGCATCTTGATTGGATTTAAGTGTTGCTTGATGACCAGTCTTCTTTCAGTCTTTTGTGTGACCCCCGATGTATTTAACATTTAAAATATGTTTCATTTCAAAAGAATTTTTAAAAATCACAGAAACTGTAATAGATTATTCCTGTTTATATATATTAAATTTTGTCTATTGTAAGAATGTGATATCTTACATGCTTACACGCTCATATTCGCGTAGAGGTTTTAAATGATTAGAATAGCGATTTGCGCTATTTAAATAGCTCAAATTCAATGCCTCAGTGTTCTTATCAGGATTCCAATGAGCACTGTAGATATTTCGCCTAAAATTTAATCAAAGTTGAACAAACGTAGTTAGAGTCTTTTAATATGGTGAGTTTACGTCATAACCCGACACCGCTTACACCAGATTAGGCATGCACATATTTCACTACATGTAGCAGCTAAACATATTTCACTGGGTAGTTAACTTCCATCCTCTTTATTTTAAGGAGTTCAAATAAAAAATTGTGTTTAGTACTTCTGGCTCTTTTATTTACTTTCCCTACATTTCCAGTTAAAATGAGTGATGGAGAAGAAGCTGGGAATAGGAAATACTTAAAATGTAATCAAGTAATCAAGTAAATGTAATCAATTTTTTTTCATAAAACCAAAACCTTCATTTACATATCGTTAATACTTTAATTAATATTTATTGAAAAAAATTATTTTGAAATTTCAAAATCATACAGGAATTTCTCTTTAGTAATGTTTACAGTGTACAAACTACTGAAAACTTACTGTACAAATGACTATTTTAAGTTAAATATTTTCTCTTTTTTAATAGTTTGTAATGCATTAATTTAAAGATAAATAGCAGTGCATTTCAATCTAGAATTTTTGATTACATTTTCTTGTGCTTTTCTGTATAAAAAAAAAAAAAAAAAAAAAAAAAAAAAAAAAAAAAAGATTCACCATGAACGAATGATTGATTAAATGACTGATTAAATGAAAATTGTATAAAATTCAGTTGGTGTAAAATACATGCATTGAAAATGAAGCTTTTTGATATTCCTAATACTTGAGTTCAAAAGGACTAGCTAATATAGTTTATACTTAAGAAAAAAGGAAGAAAAAAAGAAAGCTAACATTTTTTTTTTTTTTTTTTTTTTTTTTTTTTTTTTGTCTGATATAACTGAATTTAACAATTTCTTATTCTTTCTTTCATTTCATTTACCATTCAAGATTTTACTTAAATTTTAAAATATCAAACTCCGCTAAGACGTTTTGTTCCTTAAAATATTAGAAAGTTTGTTGTTATTAATAATATTATTATTTTATTATTATTAAAATTTCAAATTTTGTATCTTTTTTTTATTCATATACATACGTATATAAATAAATTTATTTAATTAAATATTAATAATATTGTATTATGTATATAAATTATGTATATAACTAAATTTATTTATTTAAATATTAATAATATTGCATTTTTCTATAATTTTCTATTTTTTCTCAATATTTAAATGGATGTTTCTAATAAGTACATCCTTATTTTCTGTCTTTTTCATGGTCGCCTCAAATATCTTCTTTCTTTTACTTGTCTTCTTCTTTTATAGCTTTAGAAAATAATTTTGACCCTGATAAAAGAATAGTAAAGTCTCTCAAAATACTTTTTCAATGGTGTTTTAAAAGTATGAATTTTTGATAATGTTCTTACTCATTTTCAAATCTTTTACTTAAGTGCGCATAACTATATATATATATATATATATATATATATATATATATATATATATATATATTAACAGTTTCATATTTTTTTATGTATGGTATCAAAGGCTCTCACAAATGAAAATTTTTTGTTTCATTGTTTTTAACCACCCCTTAATTTTATCATTGCCTAATCGTAATTTTTTATTTGAAAAAAATTACTTTAGAAAATTTCTTGTATCCAAAATTTACCTTTCTAAGGAACAAAGAAGTATATTTCATCAACTTTGTTAAATAATGTGTTTTGATTTATTTTCTATTTAACAGACAAAAAAAAAACATAAAATAATTATCTTATGTTGTAAAATAACAAAATATGTTTTACTTAGTTACAATACGAGAAATTGCAACAATCCTTCCTTTTTTTATTTATATTTCTTCATATAAACTTGATTTATGCTTAAATTATTGACAGGAGTTCATGATCTAAAAGAATATACATAATTAAATAAGGATACTTGATAAATCACCGGATATTTTGTTAAAAGGCAATGGTGTTGAGAAGTCTTATTAATATATGTTCCTGCTATTGTCACAATATAATGTGTCAGATACACCATTTAATAAAATCCTAATGCTATTCTTATTGAATGAAGTCATTTACTCCGAGACTTACATGTTTCATCTTAAATTAATGTGACACTGCTGCTGATATTTTAATAATGGTAAATTAATGACTATCAATCTTCACGATAAATTACGAATAGTTACAAAGAATAAGAATTCTATTAAGATACTTCCGCATTATAGTAGAATCTAAAATGTTAAAATTAAATATATTACTTCATGACAGTCTGACGAAAAGTATGTAATTTTTGAATTGTTTAAAAAATGTATATTATACTTAATAATTTAAGCCATATATATATTAGATAAAATCATTTGTATTTAAATGTTATTATCTAATTATATTTCTTAAATTAAATATATGTATAATTAATTTGGTTTGAAAAATAAACATGTTTTATTCTACAAAAGTTTTTCATCAGTGCGTATATCTGATTCTTCGCATGAAATCTCCAAAAATATCAATGACAAATTGAGGACTAATCTAACATGGAAGAAAAAGGTTAAGTATTTTATAAGAAAGCAACATATATATTGCGAAAAGACGCAACAATTATTTCGAGTCCAAATAATTGATCATGGCTTACAGTCACATGAAAACATACATAGACAGCTCAAATTTACCCGTGCTTCTTTCTTCTTTGTGTGTATGTGTGTATGTATGAAGTATTGTACTTGATTTTTTTTTTTTTTTCGCCGTTGAAAACTCTTCCATTATTTAACTGTTTATCGTGTTTTTTTACAAAATCTATATTCTAACTCATTTAACATTGTTATACTACATTTCCGTATGTGTTTACTATGTGTATTCTGTAACATATTATTACAGTAAAAAATACTAGGTGGGCCAAAAGTCTAAGCTTTAATATAAAATATTGTAAGTGGTATACAAAAGTGCATTATAAAGCTTTTTATAATAAAATATTTTGTTTAAGGATATAAAAAAAATATTTCCGACTTACTCCATCAGATGTCGCTACGTGTCATTATGTTTTGTTTTTATGATGTTTCTTGTAGTTTTGCTATGGTCACCTTGGTTCGAAAACTTAACCCATATAAACTTATTCTTCTGATATTATGTGAAGGACAACATTTGCGCTTCCGTTACAGGTGACGTTAAAGTATTGAAAACGCAAATAATGTATGTAATCCGGTTGCTTACACAATCAGTGCCAGAGAGCACGCGAAATAATTTAGATTACCTTTTGTATGGGATTCGAGCTGTAAAAACAAGTTCAGTGTAGAAGATATTACAGATTAAAAGTTTGCTTACTCAAATATTTTGTATTGAGATACATATTAAGAAACAGTAAAATAGAAATGATAAAAATTTACAATTGGTGCATATGCGAAATGTTTTTAGAATGACATTTTACTAAAATTTTATATGTTTTAAAGTTCTGTTATACAGAGAAAAAATAAAAAATCTCTCTTTTTTCACATTATTACACTTTAGCAAGGTAACGCATATAATTTGGTAACTTTTTATACCGAACAAAATTGCTTACAGTACTGATTTAATGTAAGATAAGATCATATATATATATGTATATACACCTATATTTAAGTCCCAGAAGATTGCTTATTCTTTTTTTTTTTTTTTTTTTTTTTTTTTTTTTTGGTTACTTTACACCAAACACCAAAAGAAAGATAAAAAGAGTTTCTACTTAAAAAATATTTTCATCTCGGTCTTCTGCTTTTTTTAATGAATGCTGTAACTCCTGAAATTTTTCATTTTATAAATGAAAAATTACGCATAAATTTGTCTAACAATCATTTGCATTACAACTTACAAGTAATTACTTTTTTGTTTGTTATGAATGAAAGAATATTAAAAAAAAAGAAGGAGAAGAACTGGAATATGTATATAAGGACCACAAACAAACGAAAGTTTTTTTTTTTTTTTTTTTTTTTTTTTTTTTTTTTAAAGCTGCGTTCATTAAAACAAACAAATCAACGCAAATATATTGCATTTTATTATTAAGTCTAAGAGATAGTCAAAGAAAAAATATTTTTATTTAATGTAATTATAGATACAGATTACACACACGTACACATTAATTAATGGAGTTTTCTGATTTAACAAAAAAGGGTCAATAGTGATTAATTATAAATGAACCGTTTCTAAGAAATTTTATTTTGTTTTATTTTTATTTTTATTTATTTATTTATTTATTTATTTTTTATGGAATCAATTCGATTTCCGTAATGTAACTTTTTATATGAATAAAACAAACATTTTTATTTAACTAACATGTAACACATTTACTTCTAAATTTTACTTTAAAATACTTTAAATGAAATGCATTAGCTAAAGTAATTAGGTGGAACAAAAGCTAAATAATAATGAAACAAAGTAACAAAGACCTCGGTAAATAAATCAACGTCTGAATGTCACAAAAATTTATTTTGTTAATATGTTGAATAAAAATTTAAATTAGCTGTTTAATTAATTGTACGAATTTAAAGAAATATATGACAAATACAAAAACGAATATTCATTCAAAAAAATACATTTCGTTTTAGAAAAAGAATCAGTTTAGTTTACGAAATAAACGACACTTTTTAAACTAAAATTTCAAGCATTGCTTAGAAATTTTTAATTAAATTTTGTAGTGAAGTTTCTTATTTTATTTTCCACTTTTTATTATATATATATGTGTATATCTATTTGTCTATCTATGTATATAATCATCTAGGTTTCAAAGTTCTAGAATTTCGTACCATTAAATTTACTTCAGGTATTTATATATTATAAGGTATTAAATTGCTGAAATTAAAAAAAAAGGTACACAGATTGTGTATCCTAAAAGTAAATTTATGCATAGTAAATTTACATAAGTTGTAACGTTAAAATTATGTATATAATGGCGGAAAGTGAAATCCCAACACCAGGAAAATTCAGGAGTGAAATCTGGTAAGACTGACTACACATTGGGAAGGTGATATCGATTCAGTTTCTGAGTTATGTAAGAGTGGCGCTAGTACCACTATTTTGAATATGTAAATCGTATTTTCTTTGAATTTGTAATGTAAACTTCACAACAACTATAACAAACCGATTGCTTCAGGCACAGTTCCAAACCAGACGTCCTTCAGCTTCTAATCACTTCTGTTTACGTTTCTGGGGTGTTAAGCTGAAGCTCAGTGGAAGGTCTGGTGGTGATCAATTAAATTCTCCGATGACAGACGTTTTTGTTCTGGTGCCAATGATGGGGGAATGGTGGACAGAATAACGCCAGATGGTAGTTTTCTGTGATGTAGCCATATAGGATCTTATGTCGATGTTATAGTCTGTAAGCACTTTCTTATTATCTCAAGAGCATTCTCGTCGTTGTCTGAAGCCTCTTGACTGCAAATTTATACATCAGAACTGTGATTAAGATGGTTAGGCTCCCATTTATAAGCAGTATTCAAGGGGGTGTTTTCCAACAAGATAACGGTCGTCCACCTACCACTACTGTTAATCAACATTCTCTACAATTTTGCGATGTACTACCTTGTTCTGCAAAATCACCCGATTTTTCTTCCCTCGAGAACGTAGGGGACATAATTCGACTACAAATACAGAGTCATCTGTAACCAACATTAACCGTAGATGATATAATGAGAACTCATAAAGTGCAGCTGATATTGAACTCCCTACCACAGAAGGATATATGGCACTTTCACGACAGATTACATGCACGTTTCACGCTTTCATTCAAAATTGTGGTGATTACAGCTTTTATTAATGTATCCCCATTTCACACTTTGCGCATACTTTAACACGCGACCTTAAAACTGTAATAAAATAAACATGTTACGTAGAAAAATGATTTGCCGAACTTTCATCTTTCTAAAGAAATTTCTCTTTAGCGTTGAGATTTTTTTCGTCCGCCAGTGAATATATATATATATATATATAAGTAGTTCGTTTTTATTTGTATTGCATTGAAAGTGGTTGGAATCGAACTAAAAAAATAGGAATCATAAAGGAATCAATTTGTGGCTTAGCAAAAGCATTGTTCATAAAATAATTCCATTTCATAATCCGTGAAATGACATCGCTACAGCATTCCACTACCTATTTAAACGAAGAATGCGATTTTTGTTGTCATTAACGGTTGCTAGCAGTGTTGCCAGATCTGGCGAATTTTTCATTCAATAATCACCAATTTAATATGTGATATTTGATATATTTAATGGACCATCAATCTTCGAAGTGATTAGGCAAACGTTACAATTTATTGGTGAGTGTTGAATAAAAAGTCCGCCAGATCTGACAACACGGGTTGCTAGTCTGTTGAAATTAATTAATCTGAGCGTATGTTCCACAACACTTGCGCCGATATAGGCCCGTGAGATTCGTGGTGCAGGAGGACCAAAAAGGCCCCAATTAAGACCAAAAAGTGGGATTTTCCGCAAGTAGACATTTTTTATAAGCAACTATTCATGATACTGCGGAAGGTGTTTTACTTTGACATTTAGTTGTGTCAACATTGGAGAGTACAATAAAAATATTTAATAAATCAGCAATATAACCTTGGTACGTTTAATTATATATTAAATTTGAATTTAAAGTATAACAATGTTCCTAATATGATTGTATTATTTTTATTTCTTAAAAGATAAATATACAATTTGAGAAAGTATAAATAATAGGAAATGAACTACTAAAAAAAAATGTCAGATATAACTGATTATTATTGTTGTTATTATTATTATTAGAGCCTACTTAAACATTTTTTTTTTTCGGTATGACAGCTAAATTATTAGCACCTGCAGTATCTCCTAAAAATGCGCAGCTTGAAAACTTTTGTATTGTGAACATCACACAGGCTTCACTCTTGGGATTTATTTTTATTTTCTTTCTTTTTATTTATTTATCTATTTATTTATTTATTTATTTATTTTTTTCGTTTAAAAATTTAGTGGATAAATTCACCACTTTATGTTTATGTGACGCAGATGAGATTGTAATAAGAAAATTTCGATAGTACAAAAGAACACTTTGACGCAGATAACAAGATTATCTTCATTGATAATTAAAAGAATCGTGTAGATAGTCAATCGGATACAATTCCTTTACATACAATACTCAAACGGCAGCGAATACAATGCTATCAACACAAGTGTTTTCTGGGTAATTTCTTTGTGTTCTGGTAAAAATACGTGTCGCAAAATATTCGCATCGTAACAGGAGATCTTTTTTAAATGTCGCAAAAGCCACGACACAAAATGCGTGCGCATTTTTTTTTCTAAATTATCCACTGTAGACGAGTTTAACCTGACTGGAATCGAACCACGGAAGTGCGTCTCAAACGTTTCGGCACTGAGGCAGCTTATACACACATTGCTTAGAATTCATATAGTCTAGGTGATAAACTCCTACAAATTTATTATTTATATATTTAAAAATCAATTATTAGTTAAAATATTTTTATTTAAATCGAACTCAAATGTTTCTTTAATATAAATTTGACATTTAATGATTTTTAAACTTATTACACATTTATTTAATTTGACTACATTTAAATTTATATTGCTTAACAAAACTTTAAAGTAGTTCGTACACATTTCTGATTTACAATATATTCATTAATTTTAATATATCATTTTTTAAACTATATTTTCCATTTTTCTAAAACAAAAAAGTACAAAAGAGATATCACATAAGAAATAGTATGCAAATATTAAATCTACCTTGATTACACAAGTTAACTTTTAAACCTTATTAAAATAAAATCTGTTTCATCTGAAATTATTCATCTTGAAAATGAAAGACTACATTAGATTTCTATAATCAAAATAAAATAAAATTACTAGGAAATTATAGTAAGCTGAAAATTGTTCACAAAATATTTTTGGATTCATAGGTATCATATTTTTTATGCCATTGATAAAACATTGATAAACTTTTTCAAATAGCTTGGGATAGCGAAATCTTAAATGTATGCATATTTTATTAGCTTATTCAAGACAGACTAGGAAAACACTCAACTATTAATAATATAGGTTATTGTAATGTTACACGGTTACACCCGAATACCTTACAAAACTACTGGGAAGCTTCTGATTATGTACTGAGGTTACTGTTAAAGTTGTTGCAATTTAAATACAAGTAAGATAATCTTAAATTTTCTCCTCATTGTTACTTAAATAAATTATTTATTATTATTATAATTGTTATTATTACTATTATAAAATATTGTTTTATATAAAAATTGGATTATATATTTTTTTTTTCCATTTATATTATTTTCTCAAGTTCTTATCCCTCTATTTGCACTTTATACAGAATTTTAAATGAAAATTTAATAATGATCTCTGACTACATAAAAGAGATTATTAAATTAAATTTACGAATTAAGTAAATTAAATGAGTATTTCTTAAATTAAACAAATTTTAATATATTGTGCAAGAAAAGTCCAATATGTATATAGACACTTTTAAATATATACTAAAGAGAACGATCTGATAAATATTTACTCAATCGACTCAATATTTCTAAGCAGTGATACATTGTTTGGAAACTGTCAAGGTAAAAAATGTTAATTTAAAAAGAAATTATACTTAGTTACTAAGGAAATTATTCTTAAAGGCTTTTATTCATTACATATTTATATAAACAATATAAAAACTGTTGTAGATATATCAAATATTTATATAAAATATATTTGTTCACTTTATTTTAATGCGTTTGAAAGAAATAGTAAATGATTTTTCAACAGATTTCTATAATTAATTTTAAGTTTATTTTGTTAAATAATTTATACTTTTTCTTTTTAATTTTAAGCAATTATACTTTAATCATATTTTAGCAGAGTTTTTGCAGTATAATTACATAGCATGTATTGTAATTTCAATAAATATAATTAATTCAGATAAAAAGTATAATGATAATATTCTAGTAAAGAGTGAACTATAAACTTTCTACGTGCCTATTTTGAACAGGATAAACATTGAGTAGCTGAATTATTTGAAGGAATTTTAATAAACTTTGAATTTAATATCATAATTGTTTAACGTATTAATATGTAAATATTGCTGAAAGGGTAATAAGATATAGAAAATTACCATTCAGTATTCCCAGAGTTTTTAGTTTCTGTGATATGTATCACAATTTATGTTACATTTTAAAGTATCAAATTGTGGTCATCGCTATCTTTCTTCTATATCAATATACAGGGTGATTCAAAATCCAACGTACCAACTGTTAGGAGAGATAGGGCACATCATAAAAATTAAAAATTGCATAGGAACCCATGACGGCAAACGCCATTTTAGCCTTTTTAAGAATTGAAGGTTGCTGTTTAATTTTTAATAGTTAAACACGCAAAAATATGTGCCCTTTGTATGCTGCATTTTCATTTAAACGTTTTTAGATGTTAATGTTTATATAAAAAGATGTGATGTATCAATATTACGTACAATATAACATTTAGTTAAAAATACAGTTTACAAAAGGCACGCCTATACGGGAGTTTTACTGTTTAAAATTAATCCAAAACAACTAGTTCTTAAAAAGTTAAAGTGACGTTTGCGGCTATGAGTTTCTGTACAATTTTCAATCCTTATGATGTGCCTTACCTCCTTTAAAAATTTATGTGTTGGGTTTTCAATCCCCCTGTATATAGCAACTGCCTCAACACGAAACGCTATTTAATCCCAGTTTCTTATATAATAATAAGTTTTATATATGCAAACTGGTGCAGCGTAGCCAAACATTGCTGAAAATCTAGCCATAAGAAAAATCTCAGATAATGAGTAATAAAAGTTCACCTGTAATCAAATGTTCAGCAAATTTAAGATGTCAATTTTTTTCTTCAAAATAGCCATATAACATATCGAATTTGGAGAATTTATGCACTATACAAGCTTAGATAGATCATGTCAGAACACGAGAAAAATTACAGCCATAAGCACCACCTGTAAGCTGATATGCATTTTGCTGATAGACAAATAAATATTTAAGAATGTGTCACTCGATCGCTAATCTACTCTCAAAATGCAAACATTATTTTAAAATAATTATTTTCACATATTTTATCGTTTTATAATGTGTCAGAAATTTATATTTCTTTTTTTCATGTTTGTGCTACATGCACAATATACAATATTCTATTAAATTTAACTTACATAGTATTAAAGGTACAGATATGCAGTTTTATTTAGATGGTGTTGTTACATTAAAACTTAAGTCATCCTAATTGATCAAATTTATCTAGAGGAGTCATATAAAACTTTCAAAGATGTAACTTTTCGTAAATTAACGGTGGGAATTTTTTTTTAATTCTGCCACATTTTCTACCTCATTTTAGACATTTTCTTAAAATTACACTCTTCATTTATATCTAATTGGTAAAGAATTAAACGGAGTTCCAGTCTTTTTGTTACACCTAATAAAATAATTTAATTCTATAAATTATACTAAACATAAACTTAACATATAAATATTACTTTAACTCTTCTATACATTTTGATCTGTAGATCTTTCCATATTTTATGCATTTTAACCTGTCTTGAACAGATAAAATTCTTACAGAATTTCATTTTAAAGTATTAAATAACATTCAATGCTTTTAAAAAACAAAAACGAATAAATTTCCCAATTTACAATAGCTTTCCAAATCGCATAATTTCTTTCAAAATATGATATGCATTTTAAATGTTTATGATGAACGTACATTTCCTGTGCAATGTAATAAATTCTTTTACTTTTATAAGAGTTACAAATTCTTGCATCTCTTGCAATGTTATTTGGTAAATATATATGATACTGTTTTATAAACTTGTCAATTATTTGTTTTGACACGAAACATTTTTATCTCATTATTTTCCGATCTCATTATTTCCTGAAATTTCTTTTTTAACCACTACAGCGGGGTGCGTGTAATAAGAAAAAAAAATTTTTTTTGAATGTCATTAAAACTGATCATGTAAATTGGGCTGCAAGAAGAACATCAAGATTATGATATTAAAGATCAGAAAGTAAGATAACGATATTTTATTTTTAACACACAAAAACATATACCAGAAAAAAAAATTGTAGCTAAGTAATATCATTTTTTAAAAACTAGTTTAGAAGAGGTGAAAATCTTTATTTATTTTTTTTTTACTTCCTTATACTTTGTAAAAGGAAGTATAATAATCCTGATTTGCGAAATTGATCTTGAAATTGATCTCCGTTTCAGAGATATCAAAGACTTTATATGAATTTTCGTGACATCTGTATGTAAGTACGTGTGAGTGCGTGTGAAATTTTATTTCGCATAGCTCAAAAACGAATGATCGTAGAATATTGCAAATTTATATGTGTGACTGTCTCGATGTCTAGTTTAATACCTTCAACTCTGGTTTTAATACGAGCTTCAGTTTCAGAGATATCAAAGACTTTACACGAATTTTCGTGACGTCTGTATGTAGGTACGTGTGAGTGCGTGTGGATCTTGTATTTCGCATACCTCAAAAACGAATGATCGTAGAATATTGCAAATTTATATGTGTGACTGTCATGATGTCTAGTTGTATACCTCCAACTTTGGAGCTCCCGTTTCTCAGACATCAACGATTTTACACGAATTTTCGTGACGTCTGTATGTAAGTACGTGTGAGTGCGTGTGGATCTTGTATTTCGCATAGCTCAAAAACGAATGATCGTAGAAACTTGCAAATTTATATGTGTGACTGTTATGATGTCTAGTTGTATACCTTCAACTTTGGTTTTAACACGAGCTTCAGTTTCAGAGATATCAAAGACTTTACATGAATTTTCGAGACGTCTGTATGTAAGTACGTGTGAGTGCGTGGATGATGTTTAGTTGTATACCTCCAACTTTCGAGCTCCCGTTTCTCAGACATCAACGATTTTACACGAATTTTCGTGACGTCTGTATGTAAGTACGTGTGAGTGCGTGTGGATCTTGTATTTCGCATAGCTCAAAAACGAATGATCGTAGAAACTTGCAAATTTATATGTGTGACTGTTATGATGTCTAGTTGTATACCTTCAACTTTGGTTTTAACACGAGCTTCAGTTTCAGAGATATCAAAGACTTTACATGAATTTTCGAGACGTCTGTATGTAAGTACGTGTGAGTGCGTGGATGATGTCTAGTTGTATACCTCCAACTTTGGAGCTCCCGTTTCTCAGACATCAACGATTTTACACGAATTTTCGTGACGCCTGTATGTAAGTAAGTGTGAGTGCGTGTGGATCTTGTATTTCGCATAGCTCAAAAACGAATGATCGTAGAATATTTCAAATTTACATGTGTGACTGTCATGATGTCTAGTTGTATACCTTCAACTTTGGTTTTAATACGAGCTTCCGTGTCAGATATATCAAAGGCTTTACATGAATTTTCGTGGCGTCTGTATGTAAGTACGTGTGAGTGCGTGCGGATCTTGTATTTCTCATAGCTCAAAAACGAATGATCGTAGAATATTGCAAATTTATATGTGCGACTGTCATGATGTCTAGTTGTATACCTCCAACATTTGAACTCCCGTTTCTGAGACGTCAACGATTTTACACGAATTTTCATGACATCTGTGTGTAAGTATGAGTACGTATGTGTGCGTGCACGTGTGTGTATAATAACGCTAAAACGGTTGGACGTAGAACGTTGCAAACTGGTATATCAGTCTGTTATAACATCTAGTTGCGCACTTTCCTTTTTGTACTTCCAATTACTTTCCGTTTTGAAGACATTTGGGAAAATTATATTCATAATGAACAAAAACATAAATACTTTAGCAATTGTATATGACCTACCCGCATAGAAATTTCAAAAGAAGCTAATGATAGAGACATTAATGTTATTGCCATGAAATTTGAATACATTTTTGCGTGTAGAAAGTTATGCTTAAAGACGTAAGCATGTTCTAGTCAACGAATGCATTTTATTTAATGAATATTCAGCTCATAAATAGAGCCCGTAATTATAGTGTTATGAAAGTTGTCCACATTCTTACGCATAAAAAGTAATTTCTTAAAGACATAAGCAGGTCCTTGATGACGAATGTATTTTATTTAATGAATATTCACCCCATAGATACACCCCGTAATGTTATTGTTGTGAAAGTTGTCGACATTTTTGAGTGTAGGAATTCATTCTTTAAGACAGAAGTAGGTTATAGTCGACGAATGCTCTTCATTTAATGAATACTCAGCACGTAGAGAGAGATTATAGTGATATTCATATTTAAAAAAAAAAAAAATTGACATGTTAGCGTGTAGAAAGTAATTCTTAAAGACACAAGCAAATTTTAGTCGACGAATGTACTTTTTTTAATAATTATTCAGTAAACAGTTGAATAAGCCTCCTTTTTGTGCTAGAAAAAATTAATATTTTTGAAACAATCCAATGAAATGATCATTTTTACGACAGAAATCAACTAAACATTGTTGAATACAGTACAGAGCATAAATTCCGCTATATCAGGAACAACCAAGTATTTCGAAATCTGAATGATATTTGAATTCATTTAGAGCATTGTCAGTGGTTTATAGAATTTTCAAGGTAGTTATTCACGAGAAACTAATGCATCATTACAAAATTTCGAGATCTAGACTCCTATTAAGATTAGAGTTTCCAAATGTTGTAAATCATTACCACCATTTTTCAGCACATTTGAATGCCTAATTTGACACTAAGTCAAATCCCACCTTGGTGGAAATGAAAAAGCTTTCATGTGTTTCCACTTTTACTATAATACCGTGTAACACGTAAAGATATAGGCAAATTCTTGTCTACAATCATCAACAATCACTCAACTTTTTTTTTTTTTTAAGTCTTCTGAAATATATAAAACTTTCGAAGAATTGAGATCTGCACTATAAACCAATGAATTTTTCCGCAATATTCCAGAAATCTATTCTTATAGAAATTAGAGCTTCCAAATTTTGGCAACCCTAAACTACAAATCTTAGCCAAATCTGGTGGTAAAGACGCCAAATTCTATTCCAAAACTAAAAATCTACGCTAGCTACTAATTTGCGGCTTGGCGTGATTAGCGATAAAACTTTTCAGCAAATATTATTTCAGGATAGCCAGAAACCCTTTCTCAATTTTAACTGGGCTAATTATTTTGGTAAAATTTACCATTTCGTGCCACTAATTTTTGCCAAAGAGAACAAAACTGGACCATCTATATTCAAATCATTTTCATTCTGCTCTAAGTTGTAGATTTGCCAATGAGACATTCTGTAATAAGCCGTAGAGTACTATTCTTAAAAAAACTACTATATTTGTCTCGGCTTTGTATATATGTAATCGTATTATCGTGACTTTTTGTGTTGGAGTAGCAGTTTGGTGCCCACATCAGATTTTTTAAATTATAATTAAATATATATATATATAATTCAGTAATATTTAAATCTGTAAACATTGGTGAAAAACAGAATTTTAACTATTTTTGTGATATACATATATATATATTTCAGAAAAATAATATATTTATTCATTTATTTATTCATTTAATGTATGTGCATATATATATATATATATATATATATATACATAATTTAGGCATTTTGCTTGATTTAATAAATTACATTTATTTCTAGTTAATTAACTTCACGTACTTATCTGTAAAGTGTAAATGTATTTCATTTTCTTCATAATGTTTTTTAAATATATATATATATATATATATATATATATATATATATATATATATATATATATATATATATATAACTCAATAATATACAAATCTGTTAATATTGGAAAAAAGCCGAATTTTAGTTATTTTTGTGGAAAAAATAAAGTGACATTTTCCTTCCAATTAGCATCACTCAGAAATCTAAATGAAAGGAAAATAAAGGGAGAAAATTATTTAGTTTTTTGCTTTATTAAATAAATTACATTTATTTCTATTTTATTAACTTCACATACTTGTCTTTAAGGGATGAATGTATTTCACTTTCTTCCCTTTTTTTTATTTATTTATTTATTTATTACAAATGCATGTAATTCAATAATATTGTAATCTGTAAACATTGGACAAAAGCAGGACATTAATTATTTTTGTGCAAAAAATACGATGATTCCCCCCTCCCGTCTCAAATCAGCATCCATCAGAAATATTTTAAAATTTTTCTTTATTTTAGTATGTTTGATTACTCTTAAAATTATAAATTTGAAACACAAAATTGTTTTAGTGTTTCCAATAATTAATTAGCTGAGAAAATAATTTTTTTTTTTTTTTTTTTTTTTTTTTTTTTTTAATAAAGAAAAAAAAATCACAAAATACAGGAAACTTAAAATAAGACAAACTTCTCTTTCTCTTCATATAAAAAGAAAATATTTTTATTCATGTAAGGATCCTTCATGCAAAATGTTGTTTATTTAAATAAAGGTCGCAACTGTATTCATAATTTGGGTTGAGTTGAATTGAGGGAGTTTAACGACGCACTAGAGCTACGCAAAGGGTAAATGGCAACGATCTTTTGTTCACCCCTAGACAGTACAAGAATTTTGTAAGTTAGACAAAAGTCAAAAAGTAGTATTTCGTATTATTTTCTGTTAAAAAAAAAAAATAATAATCTTATAAATAAAGCAAAGAGTTTGTCGGGATCACATCCGGGTTGACCCCTCCTATTTTTGATTGGTCTTGATTTAACTACTTTGGTAGTGAAAGTTGTCCTTTTTTTTTTTTTTTTTTTTTTTTTTTTTTGTAAAAACTAATGAATTTTTTTAAAAGGCACTGCATAGATGTTACACTTTTTAAAAGAGCTCTAAAAACTGTTAATTTTTTGTGTGGACACTATATACATCAAGTTAAAAAGATATTACGTTGCAAAGTTGTCTTTTAATTAGTTAAAATATGAAAATAAATATTAGTTATAATTTAATAGTTGAAAAAAAAATTCATTTTCTTTCGACATAAAAATAAATACTTTTAATTAAACGTGAACTTTAAAAAATTGTAATAAGTTAAATTATGCATCTCACAAAAATTGACGTTTTCATCACTTTGAAATTTTCTACATATTGATAAAGTGCTAATGTTATATAGCTATAAGATTCAACAGAAAATTTAAAAATATTTTACATATATATATATATATATATATATATATATATATATATATATTAAATCTTATAATTATTTATAATTTTCTGTTCATTTCGGCGATGAGTAGATATGGTTATCGAAAATGCATAAGTAAACATTCTGGCGAGAAAGGTCCGAGCTACTTCAGTGCCAAATTTGAAATTTCGCCAAGATGTCCAAGATCTTTTAATGTTTAAGTCTTTTAGTTTTTAGTGTTTTTGCACAGTTTTTCTCAATTCTATTTTAAATCCGAGTGGGAAAAAAAGAAAAAAAAATTCTTTTAATTTGTCTAATTATACAAAATATCTCAATGTAAAATATTATGCGTTTACCGTTCTGTTAATTATCAAAAAGAAAATGGCTAATGCAAGTTTTCCTGTATTATTGACATTTCTATAAATTAAATTAAATTAAATTAAATTAAATTATCCAATGCTAAGGCGATGCGGTGAAGAAGTCTCTGCCGAGTCAGTGAGAGCCCGAAGCGAAGATTTTAAGTAATTTCAATGTATTTTTCTTTTTAGATTTAATTTGTGGAACAGTATAAAAAATATTGCTTTTTTTTAAATTATTATTCATTTAAATATAGTGACCAGCGAAGCGGGCAAAGCCTGCTAGTAATAAATATATCTGTATCTTTAGGAACCATGTTTTTAAATTTGGTTTGATATGTCCTAAACTTTTGAATTTACATGGATCACCTCTTTCCCAAGATCAAGAAAGATAAACAGATATCTCAAATCGAATAATTGCTTATAAAATTATAAGCAATATTTTAACATGACGTTTTTTTTTAAAAAAAAAAATTGTATTAAAACTGAACACAGAATTTCTTTCACGTAATTTTTATTATTTTTGACAAATTATTCTGTATTTAAAAATTTTATTGAAATCAACTACACGGTCTTTAGAACAAAAACTTATAATTTCATATTGATATAGTATATTTCAATGAATTAAAAGAAAAGAAATATTATTTTTAAGTACTTTTGAATATTAAGAATATTATTCTAGAAAAATAGGTACTATTTCTGTATCAATTAGTTTAGAACATTGTAAATTATTAAAATATATAAATTATGAAATCATATGCATAAAGGATAATTAAGAGAAGAAAAATAGCAGACAGTACTAACACCACAGAAGAAAAATATATTTTAATAATAAGCATACCATATGCAAAAATTACTGTGCGAAAATTTTATTACGATATATTAAATGTATACATATACTATAATTATAAGGATAAAATATAATTAACAAAAATTAACAAACCAAACTGACGCATCCGGCTTAAGACTACCCATTTATAGCACGTCAGAAAATCAATATTATTCTGCAAAAACAAGCAACTTTCTTACAATACACATAAGTTGCATACTGAATAAAAACTGTCGTGGAGCATGAAAAAAATTCCTTTCTCGAGAACGGTACAACTTGTGAAAAGAAACGGAATTACAAAGTTGTAGAGCATCATAGATTTAATACGAAAACACACCGTATAAACATTAATGCCATGAGAAGAACGCATAAAACACGCATTTGTTTTCCGCGATTTTTTACGCAATAACGATATGAAACGATATGCGGGGTTAAACTACATATCACAAGGTACATTTTTTTTTTTTTTTTTTTTTTGTGTGTGTGTTCAAACTTCCCCCTCCGTCAGCTTGTTTGAGCATGCATTCATGCCTGCAAGGTGTTTTTTTCACACTGAATCATCGAATCTCTGATATTTCTAATTCACTTTTCCCCCCTATCTAGTACTGCACTTTAGATAAGAAAGTTAAATTCGCCTTTTTCCACAATATGTTCTTGTAAGTGATTTCATCAGTAAGGAATAGCAACTTTACTATAATTAATGAAAAAGAGTTTATTGCATTTTATGGTGTTTATTCAAAGTGTGTAAGTAATACAACTTTACTATAACCTACATACATTTGTTTACTATAACTGCAGTCGTTCGAAAGTTAAAAAGGATTATCGAACTTTAGTGAGCACCATGTATATATATTTACATACCGGATGATCCAAAAGTCACAGAAAAAATAAAAAATATATCATTCAAAAAAGTATTTACTGTAGCTCTATGCGATTTTCACTAAAATGTATCGAAAATTATGGGATTATTTATATATATATATAAGAAAAAATATTAGTTACATTTTTCACTAACATATCGCGCTGTATTCATATCACCGTCTTATATATTAAACAGATACGCCTTATGAAATGGTACGATATCGCGAATTCTGAAGTTTTTTGAATAGAATTTTCAACTGCGTAAAAGTCTGGCAGTCCTTATAAAGAATAACGGCCATCACATTCAACATTTATAGTTCAAGTAACGTTGCTGAAGGTACTGCACCACTATAAAAAAGTCATTTTACAATTAGAGCGTCATCTGGTGAAGGATACTTAAACTGATTTCTTATTAAATCTTTTGTTACCTAAAACAATTCCATATTTTTTGTGCATTTCAGTGAAAACCAATACTTTTTGAATAATATATTTTTTATTTTTTCTGAGTTTTGGATTACCCTGTATAATAATAAAACTCTCTGTAAGTTCATTTCTTAAGAGTTTTAATTTAACTTTGCTAAAATAATTACTGTTTATCTAAAAATGCTTTTTATTAAGAAGTTAATATGAATACTAGATATTATTTAATTAAAAAATAACAGTAAAAAAATTTGGAACATTTTTTGGAAATATGAAATAATTAGTTGTCTATTATTTACCATTAACGTTTTCAATATATATATGTATTTTTTTTTAAATATATCATTGAAAATATTATTAATTTCCTGAAATCTGTAACTTTTACGTAAAACAACCAGTTATTCTTCGCCAAACTTATAACAAACAAGAACGTTTGAGCTATATAAGAATAGCGTTACCAAAACTTTTTACAGTGTAATTCGTGTAAATTTATCTAAAGTCCTACATATCCACTTATCTAAATATATATTAAACTGGTTAAAATTATTAAAATATGCATAGTTTTGTTTACTCTTTAAAGTAGAGATAATTTTAAGCAAATAATTAAGCTTTAATTTTGTTGCTGAATATATCCTAGTTAACCTCAGGTACAAAACAAAAAAAAACAATAACAACAACAACAAAAAACAGAGAGAAAAGGAAAATAATATTATAAAAATGCCAATAAAAATTGTCACGAATCCGCTCTCGTAACTCCCGTAAATATTCATGGAATTTCTTTAAATTAATATTGTTATAACTGAGCCATTTTCAATTTCAGTGTATAAATTTGTTTATTATTTATCTTCTATTTTTGTAAGTTCACGTGCTGAACAATATGTCAAAGAAAAAAAAAGAGTTAAATGAATTTAATGCTTTTAATTTTTATGTAAAATATGAGCGCGTGCTATCTTCAAAATTTGTTAAAATGTAAAGATTATGTGATGCGTGTGGCATCCATCGTTTTTGTTTTTTAATTCAAGAAATAGCACAGAATAAAGTTAGCAACGATGTTGGTTGCATTTTTTTTATATAGTATGAATTTTTAATTTTAGTGAACTACTTTTTACCGCAGGAATAATTTTCTTATGTTTAACGTTATAGGGAATTATTATACGAGCATAAAAGATGCTACTTTAATAACTTTAAAGTGTAAATAAGTAGTATAGGCGTCCGCTTTCATACAGTTTAATTTAGTAAGAGAAAAGCTAGGAATTTGCGGTGCTTATTCCGTTGCTTTACATAAAAATATTGGAGTCCATAGCGACAGGACCGTTCAAGTGAAGTAAAATTATTTTGATTATATTAAGATTAAAAATATGTTTAAAACCGTTAAAGGGTTTAAAAAAGATGATTTGAAGTGGGTAGCCGAAGAGATTGGAGAGACTTTGCCTTCGACGTTCACAATAGCAAGCTTAAAGGAGCTGATTTTAAATAGTAAAGAGTATGAAAAGGATCCCGACTTTGTTCAGGATATCTTAGAAAATGCTATAGCGGAAAGAAAATTGAAAGAAGAAAAACAAGCTTTGAAAGAAGAAAAACAAGAACAAGCTTTGAAAGAAGAAAAACAAGAACAAGCTCTGAAAGAAGAAAAACAAGCTGAAAAAGAAAAAGAACTTGAGAAGTTAAAGCTAGAAAAAGAAGCTGAGGCATTAAAGCTGGAAAAAGAAGCCGAACTGGAGAAAGAGAAATTAAGATTGAATCATGATTTAGAATTGGCGAGAATACAATCATCTGGGCAAATTCAAACTGATGCTATTTTAAGTAATTATGAAAATAGTACTATGAGACGAAAATTTACTTTACCTAAGCTGGAATTCAGGAAATTTGGCGGAGAAATTAAGGATTGGTTGCCATTTTGGAGCCAATTTGAACAAATCGATAAAGATGATGAGATTGCCCCAGAGGACAAGTTCCAGTATTTAGTACAAGCAACAATCGCTGGTTCACGCGCAAGAGAAGTTGTTGAAAGTTTCCCGCCAACTGGCGCCAATTATTCAAAGGCAGTGGAAAGTTTAAAGGCTCGTTTTGGCAGGGAAGATATTCTAGTAGAAGTGTATGTACGAGAGTTATTGAAATTGATAATATCTGTGCAAACAAAAGGTAAATTTGCATTAACTTCATTATATGATAAGCTTGAGTCATATTTACGGGCGCTAGAAACATTAGGTGTTACCACTGATAAATATGCCTCCATTTTATACCCTATGGTTGAGTCTTGTTTCCCAGCAGACTTTTTGAAGGCCTGGAATCGCTCGAATCTCTCTTCTTCTAATACGGATGCTAAAGGAAGGTTGAATAATCTGATGCATTTTTTGAAAACGGAAGTAGAAGGTGAAGAGAGAATATCTTTAGCTGTAGCGGGCTTCGGTTTGACAAAGCGTGAAGATAATAAATATTCTAAAAGGAAAAACAGTGCAAGTGCAGACTATATGCGAAATAAGATATCGACAGCTGCAGGTTTATTGACAACGTCTTCTGCTTTAGATTTCAAAAGAGTATGCATTTTTTGCCAAGGCAAACATTTGAGCTCTGAATGCTTTTCAGCTCGAAAATTGAGTTTAACTGAGATACAAAAGATTGTAAAGGATAAAAATTGCTGCTTCGCTTGTTTGTTACCTAATCATACAGTGAAAAATTGTCGAGCAGTTTTAAGATGTATTATCTGTTCTAAGAAGCATGTGCCTTTGATGTGCGATTTGCGTGATTCTCAAGGTAAAACTGCACAAGAAAAGGTTGAAGAAAATTCAGTCAGCAGTGAAGTAAACATGGCAAATTTTAATAAGCAAAGTGCTAAAGTATTCCTTCAAACCTTAAAAGTGAAACTCATCTCCGAAAACAAGCAAAAAACAGTTCGTTTATTGTTAGATTCAGCATCCCAAAAATCTTATATTTTGAAAAGTATAGCAGAAGAGATGAATTATACTCCCATTCGTCAAGAAAAAATGATGCATTCATTGTTTGGCGGAGTTACAACAAAGGAATGCCAACATAATTGTTATAGAATAAAGGTTAAGGATATGAAGGAGAAGTTCACCTGTAATTTTGAAGTGATGGATCAAATTACTATATGTGAAAACATTCAACCGGTCACTAATGGTCCGTGGATTAAAGAGTTGAAAGAATATGGAATCGAATTATCTGATGTAAGTCATTGCCGTGAAGTTATCGAAATATTGATTGGTGCTGATATTATGGGAAAGATGTTAACTGGCAAAAGAAAAGTATTGACATCTGGTCTTGTTGCCATAGAAACATACCTTGGTTGGACATTGATGGGCAAAGCGCCTCACACCGAAGTCTCAACAGATAATTTAGCAATGATGGTGACGTCTTTGCTTGTAAATGAAGCTGATAGCTCAAACTTATGGAGATTGGACTTGATCGGAATAACAGATACTATAGAAAAGAAATCTAAAAGTGAGATTGACCGTCAAACAAAGGAACATTTCTTAGAGACAGTAAAAATTAACAAGGATGGTCGTTACGAAATTTGTCTTCCTTGGGCTGACGACACATCTGCATTACCAGATAACTTGAGTTTGGCTGTAAGACGTTTGGAAAGTACAACTTCTAAGTTATTATCTAAGAAAATGTACGGAAAATATGAAAATATATTTATGGACTGGTTGAATGAGGGGATCATAGAAGAAGTTCCTGCTACCAAAGTGAACTCTTATGGTAATTATTTACCTCATCACCCAGTTATTAAAGAGACCAGTAGTACAACACCTATCCGTCCGGTTTTCGATGCTTCAGCAAAGTTGGCTAACCATCCATCTTTAAATCAGTGTCTGCAGTGTGGCCCAAATTTGATTGAGCTTATCCCAGATATTCTTCTACGTTTCAGAGAAAGAAAATTTGGTGTAACCGCTGATATTAGAAAGGCGTTTCTTCAAATTAGCATTTGTGAAAAGGATAGAGATTTCCTACGATTTCTATGGTGGAAAGATCTAAAAGAGAAGAAACTTAGAGTATTTAGGCATGCACGAGTCGTTTTCGGGGTAAAGTGTAGCCCTTTTCTTTTATCATCAGTAATTGAATATCACATCAAAAATAGTGCAAGTTTTGAGGAAAATTTCAAGCAAAGGCTTTTGCATAGTTTTTATGTAGACAATGTCGCCACTAGTGTTCACAGTGAAGAAGATCTAAAGAAATTTATCTCGGACTCAAAGAAAATAATGGCAAATGGTGGTTTTGATTTAAGACAGTGGGAATACACTGGTGATCACGATGAAACGTCGAACCAGAAGGAAACTCAAGTATTGGGTCTGATTTGGGATAAGGTTTCCGATACATTAAAGGTCAACATGAAATGGCTAAACGATTTCAACACAGAAAGGATTACCAAGCGAAGTATGTTATCGGCAGTTCATAAAATTTTTGATCCTTTTGGTTTTACTGCTCCGGTGATGCTTTATCCTAAATTGATGTTACAGAAAGCTTGGAAATTAGGAATTAATTGGGATGACGAAATAACTGGTGATTTACAAAAAGAATTCCTATTATGGTTTCAAGAACTTAAATATTTAAATGATGTTAAGATACCAAGACATATCCAGATCACTCCAGAAAACTTACATGCATGCACAATACATACTTTCGTTGATGGAAGTAAAGATGCTTATGCAGCAGTAGTATTCTTGAGGATAGAAAAAGAAGATCAAGGGGAAATAATTCTGCTTGCTGCCAAGTCCCGAGTTGCGCCTTTTAAAAATACGACTGTACCAAGAATGGAGCTATTAGCGGCTACTATTGGCGCTCGTTTGGCGAAAACTGTTGTGGATGCTTTGGGTTGGCAGGAAATGAAGCGATATTACTGGAGCGATTCCTCAACAGTGCTTGCTTGGATATCAAGAAATGAGAGCTGGTCTGTGTTTGTCATAAATCGGGTTCAAGAGATTCAGAAATTAAGCAGTCCTTCATCATGGAAACATATACCAAGTGAGAAGAATCCAGCAGACTTGCCGTCTAGAGGCTGTAAGGCTAAGCAATTAGCTTTAATCAGATGGTGGGAGGGCCCACATTGGATGAAAGATTCAGCAGAATTTAGAAACCACATGAACATTTCCGATGAAGATTGGAATGAGGAAGAAATTCAGAAAGAAAGGTCAAAGTCTACTTGTATGTTGACGAAACCTGAATTTCCATCCAACAATAACTGGTATTACAGCTACTTTTCAAGTTATGAAAAAATCATACGTTTAGTTGCTTGGATTCTTCGCTTTAAGCATAATTGTTTAAATCCTGATAAGAAGAGTAAAGGCGAATTGACGGCTACTGAATTTCGGGAAGCTGAGATAAAAACTCTACGTATGGTTCAAAAAGAATCTTTCTCTTCGGAAAGTGATGAAAGATTGAAGACATTACAAACCTGTAAGGATGAGCAAGATGTCATTCGTTTGAAAACTAAAATAACTTACAGGAAAGATAGTGAAGATTTTCTCCATCCCATAATTCTCCCTTCAAAGCATGAAGTTGTTAAGCGACTTATTTTTTATATTCATGTAAAGAACTGTCATGCGGGGTTACAAATCCTCTTAAATTTGCTTAGAGAAAGGTATTGGATCCTCAACGGAAGAAAGAGTGTAAAGCTTGTGTTAGCCAGCTGTGTGATTTGTAAAAGGTTTAATTCAAGGGCTTTATGGACATCTAGTGCTCCTCTACCGGAAAACAGAGTAAAAGATTCTGCCGTATTTCAAGTTACAGGCATAGATATGGCTGGTCCTTTGTATCTTAAGAACGATAAGAAGAGTTGGATTTTGATTTTCACATGTGCTATATATAGAGCTGTTCATCTAGAGCTAGTGACCTCTGCTTCCACAGATGCATTTTTGATGGGTTTGAGAAGATTTGTGGCTCGCAGAGGAAGATGCTCTGTTATCTACTGTGATAACGGAACAAATTTTGTTGGCGCAGCTAATTTATTGAGAAGCTTAGATTGGCAATGTATACAAAAATATGGGTCTGTCAACTCCATAGACTGGAAGTTTAACCCGCCAACGGCGGCGTGGTGGGGTGGCTTCTGGGAGAGGCTGATTAGGGTAATAAAAGATCTTCTTAAAAGAGTCTTAGGACGCGCCTGTCTTACGTACGAAGAAATGACAACTCTTTTAGCTGATGTTGAAAGTGTAGTGAATTCAAGGCCTCTAACATACCTTTCTGAAGATGCGACTGTAAAGCCTATCTCCCCATCTATGTTTTTTCAAGATGTTCACGAAATTCAGCTTCCAGATGTTGATGCAGTTGAACAAAATTCTCTATCAAAGAGGCTCAGATACAGGCAGTCCCTACTCAGAGCTTTGAGAGATCGATTCCGATCCGAATATTTGGGTGCTCTCATACAGCGAGCAAACAGAAAGCAGCCAGAAAAGGGTATCGCTGTCGGAGATATTGTATTAATTGGATCTGACAACAAGAAACGAATCCACTGGCCACTAGGCCGTATCACAGAGCTTATTCCTGGAAAAGATAATAAAGTTCGACTTGTAAAGGTTCAAACTTCGCAACATGAACTTTTGCGACCTATTCAAAGATTATATCCTTTAGAAGTAACATCATCAAATAATAGTTCAAAACTGAAAGAAGCATACCATTCAAAGGAAACCTCCGCTCAAACTGTTAAACCCGTTGTAACTTCAGAAGAGGAACCAGTCAGATATAGCAAAGCGGGAAGGAGAATTAAAGTCCCTGAAAGACTAATGTATTGAGAACTACACCTGCAACATTTGGTTTTGATTATAACCTATAATCAAAAGGTGGGAGGATGTTATAACTGAGCCATTTTCAATTTCAGTGTATAAATTTGTTTATTATTTATCTTCTATTTTTGTAAGTTCACGTGCTGAACAATATGTCAAAGAAAAAAAAAGAGTTAAATGAATTTAATGCTTTTAATTTTTATGTAAAATATGAGCGCGTGCTATCTTCAAAATTTGTTAAAATGTAAAGATTATGTGATGCGTGTGGCATCCATCGTTTTTGTTTTTTAATTCAAGAAATAGAACAGAATAAAGTTAGCAACGATGTTGGTTGCATTTTTTTTATATAGTATGAATTTTTAATTTTAGTGAACTACTTTTTACCGTAGGAATAATTTTCTTATGTTTAACGTTATAGGGAATTATTATACGAGCATAAAAGATGCTACTTTAATAACTTTAAAGTGTAAATAAGTAGTATAGGCGTCCGCTTTCATACAGTTTAATTTAGTAAGAGAAAAGCTAGGAATTTGCGGTGCTTATTCCGTTGCTTTACAAATATGTTATTCAAGTTAGCTGTCGGATGTCCCTTATTGAAAGTGGAGTGTACAGGGACACCTGAAAGCATTCCAAAGCATTGTGTTCTATGACAGGTGTTTTTATAAACCATATTTTAATACCGTTACTTTACACAAATCTTAATGAAATTGAAATACGAGTATGCTATTCAAGTCCACTATCAGATGTTTGTCACTGAAAATGGAATAAATACCATCACTGGTTTGTACATAGGGACACCCGAAAGTATTCTAAAGCGTTGCGTTCTGTGAAATGTATTTATGTATACCAAATTTTACGAACTTTACTTTGCACAAAAAATTTAAAATATATTATACATATGCACAAAACAATGCTTTCCATAGTATATAGTATGATTAGCATTAGATTTACAGGACCACACAAAAATACACAGTTACATTAATAGGTATTATTGGAAATTTCCTGGAATTGCATTTTCGTTTATGTTAATAGTTTTTATCACTTTCTAAATATTTTTAAGACTTTCCAATAAGGTTGAAAAGTGTTAATGAGTTAGTTTGTCTGTCTGTCTATCTATGCTCTAAATCTCGTAAATATTCCTGAAATTTCTTGAAACTGATATATGATATTCAAGTTCACTATCGGAACTTCCCTATTGAAAATTGAGTAAATACCTCTATTAGCTTGTGTACAGGGACATCCAAAAGTATTCCAAATTATTGTGTTCTATGAGAGGTATTTTTATGAACTATATTTTTGTTCCTTTATTTTACACAAATTTCAAAAAATTGGAATATATTGTTCAAGTTCACTATCGGATGTTTGTTATAGAAAATGGAGTAAATCCTACTACTGGTTTGTGTACAGGGATACCCAAAAGTATTCCAAAGCATTCGTTCTAAGACAGGTATTTCTATAAGCCAAATTTTAATAACTTTACTTTGAACGAAGCTTAATAAAATTGAAATATGTTATTCGTATGTACAAAAGACTGCTTTCAATAGAATATAGTATGATTAGCATTAGATTCACAGGGCCACACAAAAATATTCAGTTACTTTGAAGGCTTTTTATTGGAAATCTGCTGGAATTGAATTTTCGTTTACTTAAGCAATTTAACCCTTTTTAATATTTATTAAGTGGGAATGTGATTTAAATTTCTGTATCTATCTGTTCGACTGTCAATCTGTCTATCTGTCCTTTCCGTCTGCGCGCTCCCAGCGTCCGTAAATAATTTCAGAATTTAAAAAAAAATTATATATGTTATTCAAATTCACTATGAAATGTTCCCTATTTTAAATGGCATTAGCAGGTCCTGTGCAACTGGTTTGTATACAGGGATACCAAAAATATGCCAATGTATTGCATTTTTGGACAGACATTTTTATAAATTACACTTAAAGAACTTTCTATTGTAAAAATCATAAAGAAATTCATAATTATTGTTAATATGCTAAAATAATATTTTGTATAGAATATGATTTTGTTAACCTTCAAGATTTGCAGGGCTACACTAAAATATTCAGACACATTAAATACTACAATTAGAATATAAGGGCAACGTTTTCTTTTGTGTTAAGCATTTTTAACACTTTCTAACAATGTTTAAGAAGGATTAGGAATTCAATTAGTCTCTCTGTATGCTTTTCAGAACTACTGTCTGTCCGTTACGTGATTACGTAGTCAAATACCATTGAAAGTTATGGGATATAACAATTATGCACATTTGAAAAGTGTTGATGACCAATGCGTTCCACATGATTTTTCGTTCTTGTTTTTTTTTTTTTTTTTTTTTTTTTCATTTCAGTGACACAATATTAAATTTTACCCCTAGCATTTTGGAGTTCAGTGTACAGGAGTAAGTGTTGCGAAAGTGTCTCTATAAATTGAAAAAAAAGTTACTGTCGTTGGCCTCAAATATTTTTATCTGCGACCGCATCTCCTCACGTAAAGCGAGTTTCTCCGCGTCATGAGTGTTATCAATGAGTGCGGAATACACCAAGGATGACATTTCAGTCAGTTAGAAATTTCTATCATCTTAATTAAAAACGTTGGTTTTATTAAGGTACTCTATTTATCATTTTACAAAAATTTCTGAAACCGTTGTTCTTTCAATCTTATCACGTCATTTCCCACAGGAAAATAAAAATGTGATCAATGGTGTAAAAAACAAATAAATAAATAAATGCCTTTTTTTCTACTTTAAGAAAATTAGTTTTCTTACTGGCAATTTCTAATGTTGTTTATATATATTATATATTTTTTTAAGAGTAATTTTTTTTTTTTTTTTTTTGTGAATAAAGAAATAATGTCGTGTCTGTATAATTGACACCGTTTCTTTTTGTCTTTAAAGTGAATTTATCTTTTTTTTGTTTAAAAATATTTTTTGAAATACTTCAGATACATTTTGGCATAAAAAAAATATTTCAGATTCAAATTCAAACATATTTATAAATGACAGAATCTTTTTATTTAGCATTGATATTTTTTTAACATTACAAAATAAAACATTTCTATGATATATTTCATATTTCTAATTATGGCAAGAAAAAATTCATTACCTAAAACACTTATAAGCAATAGAGTGGAATTTATTCTTCGTTATTTTAAGAAGTAAGTAGGAGAGACTTAAAAACTGAAGCTGTAGGACATTTCTTTTTCAAATTAAAATAACAATAATAATAATAATAATAATAATAAACATTTTCTCTTTTCCGGTATTTTCGAATGTGTAAAATTATTATCTAGCATTAATTATCTAGCAATTATTATCTAACATTAAATATATATATATATAGTATTAATTAATAACCTAAATTAAATAAAAATTCAATAGTAAAAAGTATAGGCACTAAAAAAAGGTACTAGATTTTTATTTATTTATTTATTTATTTTTTTATTTATTTAACAGGCAATTATACCAAAAAATTCATCGTCCAACAGTGACAAAAATTCAAAAGTCCCCAAAGGATTCATACTGTTACGCAAAATGCTCTAGATATTACCAATTTCTTTATATTCTGAAAACAATTACTGACTTTTTGCATACTTCATTAAAAAATAAAGAGGTATTAAATATTATGTATTTTAATTTGACATTGAATATAGGGATTTCTGTACAATTATTTTGCTTTTGTCTTGTTTTATGCACTATTAATTTTCAGTGAAAGGAAAAGAAGCGAATAGGGGAGGGGGGCAGAGTGTCGCAGAAGGTAATAATTGAAGCAAGTCGGGGGGAGTTGAAGCCTTCGTTGGGGGTTAGAGAGCGGAGCGAGTAGGGGGCAGAACCTCTAGTGTATTAAATATATATATATATATATATATATATATTATGCTTATAGCGTTTTAAGCAAAAACATGTGAATATTTAAAAAATAAATTTAGTTTCTGTTGAAAAAAAAAGTTTGATTTAAATATATGTATATATATATCAGTACAAAAACCCTTATCGGGTTAAAAGTTTGTGACGCAGCTACTTTATCGCTATAAAATTTTGAAATATGGGTCTTAAAAATAATGATATAAATTTTAAGTGACGCTTTACTATTAGTTAAAATATACGTAGATTTTCTTATTTGATCATTTGCTTTTTTCTTTTATTTATATTTACAATGCAAACATAATATTTTTAACTTCAAGATAAGACAAATATATTAAATATACTCACTGATACTTTTTCATTTGCACTTCAATTTCAAAATAACAGTTTTAAAAGGAATGATATAAAAATTCCAGTGACTCCTCGGTGTCATTTTAAAAGATTTGTTTTTAGATTCCATTAAAATTACCTTTGTTTTGTCTATTAAAGTATATTTACACATTGAAACAGTGCTTTTAATTTTCAAATATACTGTCAAATAATCACACTTTCACTGAGTTTGCATTATAAATTGAAATTATTTATTTCAATAAATTGATTTGTCTTTTGCGTCACGCTATCCAAAACTGCAAACAAAATTTGTGCAAATGTATTCTTTGCATCACACTATCTCTTTGCACAAATTTTCACTTAGTTGTATACTATGAACAAAGTAACATATTTACATAAATTTTATTCACAGTTTTGGATAGCGTGACGCAAAAGACAAATCAATTTATTGAAATAAATAATTTCAATTTATAATGCAAACTCAGTGAAAGTGTGATTATTTGACAGTATATTTGAAAATTAAAAGCACTGTTTCAATGTGTAAATATACTTTAATAGACAAAACAAAGGTAATTTTAATGGAATCTAAAAACAAATCTTTTAAAATGACACCGAGGAGTCACTGGAATTTTTATATCATTCCTTTTAAAACTGTTATTTTGAAATTGAAGTGCAAATGAAAAAGTATCAGTGAGTATATTTAATATATTTGTCTTATCTTGAAGTTAAAAATATTATGTTTGCATTGTAAATATAAATAAAAGAAAAAAGCAAATGATCAAATAAGAAAATCTACGTATATTTTAACTAATAGTAAAGCGTCACTTAAAATTTATATCATTATTTTTAAGACCCATATTTCAAAATTTTATAGCGATAAAGTAGCTGCGTCACAAACTTTTAACCCGATAAGGGTTTTTGTACTGATATCATTACTTTTTAGAGGTTATTGATCAAAAAATTAAAACAAGTCCTTCCGGCTCATAGGAAGGTTAGGTTGATTTATCTTTTCTTAAGAAGTTGCCACCATTTTTTCAAAATGGCAGCTACATTTTATTAATGAATTTGATGGATTTATTAATGAGGGCTATGTATATATGGAGTTTTAAGCAAATCGGTTGAAGGGTTATTGTGATAATTTTCAAGTGGCCACCATTTTGAAACAAAAGGACAGAGTGACTGAGATGCCAAGTGAACTTATCAAAGGTACTTGAATGATATGTCAACTGTGCAAACGTGATTCGAACTGATTCAGTATTACAAAAGTTATTGTAATAAAAAAAAATTTAAGTGGCCGCCACTTGGAAACAAAATGGTGGAGCAAGTTGCCTAGCAAACTTATCCAAGATATTTGAATTGTAAGTTCACTTCCCAACTTTCATTTGAACCAGTTTAGTATTCTTAAAGTTACTATGGTGGCGCATTTTCAAGTAGCAGCCTGATTTCATGCGGCTGCAACTTGGAAACTAAATATTGGTACAAAATTCATCCAAGATATTGGTGTGATAAGTTCAATGTCCAACTTGAACTGATTCAGTATTTCAAAAGGTATTCTGATGATAAATTTACAAGTGGTATCCTGATTTGAAATGGCCGTACTAAAGATATCGGTCATTTTGTTAAAAATGGCAGATAAAATTCATTAATAAATACTTGGTTGAGACCTTTATGTGGTCAATGTAAACATCAAAATTCAAAATGTGGATTTGAAATTTTCACGTAGCTGCCACTTGAAAACAAACTGCAGAGCAACTTAGTTAACGAACTCATCTAAGATATTTGTACGATAAGTTTGCTGTATAACTTTGGTTCAATTCAATTTTGAGTATTATGTCAAGTTATCGTAATCACAAAATTTCCATTACAAAAAAACCCAATTTATACATCTTTTACATTTATACGACCTTTTAGTGAAGTCCTGATTCATTCCTATTCATTTGAATGAAAAATTTCTTTGTTTATAAGTCACACAATATTTTGTCTGATGCTAATTTAAGTGATAATGATGTAGAATGTGAAGAAGTTATTCTTAAGAGAGGACAATACCTAATCTTGGCAACAGCTATGGCCTATCTTATGGGAAGATCTATTTTCATAACTAGGGGGCTCTGCCCCCTGCTCGCTCCGCTCACCAACCCCTGAGGGAGGCTTCGCCTTCCCCCGACTCACTTTACTTGTTAACACATGCAGAGCTCTGCCCGCCTATCCGCTGCTTTCCTTTCACTGAATAGGAATGTTAATAGCGCATAACACAAGACAAAAGCAGAAAATTATTATATAAATCCCCATATTCAATGTCAAATTGAAATATGTAATATTTAATAGCACATTATTTTATTTTTATAAAAATCATGCTTAAAATCAGTTTTTTTTTTTTTTAATAGAAAGAAATCCGTAATATCCAGACTATTTTCTATTATAGCTTTAGTATATCACCTTTGTTTTTTAACTATAGATCAGGACCGCGGCACCCCAGTCGATAGCACGCCGACCTCGTAATTGGAAGATTGCGGTTCGGTACTCGAGCTGACCAAAGACCGTTGTGTACACTAATGGTGGCTGGTGCACGTAAAATCTGTTGTGGCGACAATATCCTCCATATTCCCATCAAAACTATACCTTTTTGGGTCACCGAAGCGGGGGAGCCATCTCTTCCGTGTAGGATAAAAAATGTGATGGCATGTCTCCGAAACATACTTAGGGGTATGCCCCAGATCGTCGCCAATTATCCATAGTGCAGTAATGGCCAATGTCATATCCAACCTATCTAACTACCTACCTACCTACAACCATGGATATTTTAATTTTCCCATGTAAGAAAATTTACTTTCTAAAAGTAGAGAAAAAAAAGTTATTAATAGCAACACTGACATTTATTTTTTACAACCATGGTTCCGAGCAGCGGTATAGCCAGTCCATAAAGCACCGAGCTCATAATTGGAAGATTGCTGATTCGATACTTGAGCCGGTCAAAGACCGTCGTGTGCACTAATGGTGTCTGGTGCACATAAAATCTGTCGTGGCCACAAAGTCCTCCATGTTCCCATCAAAAATATACGTCTGGGGAATCTCCTCCATGGAGGATCAAAATTGTGATGTCTCTGGAACATCCCTAGAAGTGCTTCCCAGACAGTCACCAATTACCCATAGCGCAGTACTTGGGCGATGTTAAATCCAACCTACCTACCTACAACCATGGATCGTATTTTATTTTTCCCGTGTAAAATGACTTCATGACAGAAGACCAACGTCACTGGGAGAAACTTTTTTCAAGGTGGCAAATAGAGTACTTTCATAAATTTGTCGTTTATAGCTAATAACTTCTTTAATTAAAATGATAGAAATTTCTAAGCAGCTGAAATGTCTTCCTTGAAGTATTCGGAACACACTGATACCTCTCATGATGCGAAGGACCCTGCCCTCCGCGAGAAGATGCTGTCGCAGACAAAAAAAATTTGATGCCAGCGACAGTAATATTTTTTTTTTATATATAGAGATTACTCATTACCAAATGTAGTTTTTAAATTCCGTTTTCACTTTCAGAAAATTCACAATTATTAAATTGGTACTCATTTTCGAAGAAATTGATTTTTAAAAATTTTTATATATTTTTTTCATTCAAAAATGCAAATTTTCACACAAATTGCTTTTTTTAACCACAAAATGAAATACTAAAAATTTAAAAAATAAATTTTTGGAAAATGGATACTAATTTAACGACTTTGAATTTTCTGAATATATTTCTTATTTTAATTTTGTAAAAAAAAAATTATTACTTGGTAATAGAAATTCCAGATGAAAAAAATACAAAATTAAATTTTACTTCCACATAGAAAAGTTATTTATTTATTTTTCACAAAAGTAATGTCTTTAATAATATAAATATGACATGTGTATAACTGTATATATATATATATAATCAATTTGATAAATATGCAGAAACTTAAAGAGAAATAATAAAAATGTTGAGTGACTCCAGTCGACTTTCTGAACATGAAAGTAATTCACTGTTGTTTAAATAAAATAACGTAAGAGAAGTCATTAAATAAACAATCGAGAAAATTATTTGATTATTTGCTCACAAATAATATATTATTTAATGGAATGGAATGCATCCAAATTATTTTGTGTATATCTGTAAAAGAACTAATAGTGTTAGATGCACCAAAATGTATATAGTTTGTGTGACATATACTTATAATTTGTATATGAATTCAAAGCTCAATCAAATGAGGCTTCAGACGCCATCACATTTTAAATAAATTCAGACTATAGGCCATAATATTACAGAATTTTTCGTTATTTCCCTGTAAAAAAAAACTATAAATGCTAGATTCAGCAAAATATATCTATACGATTCATTCAACAATGACTGATAACATGTATATAAAAGTTTCAGCTGAACTGAATAAGGAATTCAGATGCTATCACACTTTAAATTATTTGAGCCCATAGACTATAATGATAAAGAATTTATCTTTGTGTCCTGGTTAAAATAAATAAATAAAATTGTGCTAGATTCTCCAAGATCAGGGTTGGCAGGTTTTTGACACATGACAGTTTTTGACGGTTTAAACCACAGTTTAAACTGTCATGTCAAAAACCCTGTGTCAAAAACTCATGTCGAAAACTGTCAAAAACCTCACATTTTACACTTCTTGGTATATTTTAACAATGAAGTAGTCATATTTTGAGAAATAAAAAATTGTAATTTTACAAAAGAGTGTTCAATTTATGTGTCTTTCATGGTTAAAAATAATTCTTAGAAGTTTATTATCTGTTTCCTATGAATGCTAATGATTTCTATTTAAGTACAAAAAATTTATATTTATATCTTTACAAAAAACCCGAACACAGGAATTTGTATATTCTAAGGTGAACTAAATTTTAATAGGAATTACATAATGCAATTTTAAATTATTTTTAATGAAAGGGATGGTGGACTGATCTCTTTCGTAAATTACTGCCTTAAAGGTATGAAAATATGCATTGAAATATAATATTAAATACATTAAAATTTCGAGTGAAGTCACTCCAGATTTTTTTAATGCTAACTCTAGGCTAATTTGGCTGGATGCTGCACCTGGTGGCTCTTTCAAATTCGTTTTAGCACCCAGTGGCCCTTTTAAAAACATTAGTACCAAGTGTATTTTCTAATATTTTAAATGTTAGAAGCCTTTAAATGCTTTTCTTCCTGATATGTAACCTTCTAGCAATAGTTTTACAGCATTCCTGGAAGAACAAATGCATATAGCCTACATATATGCATGTAAAATTAATAATTTACTTTTGTCACATGCAAAAATCACAACATAGAAGACTGCAAATTATGCAAAAAAAAAATACCCTTTTTGAAAATAGTTTGCCATTTTTATTGAATTCCAACTGGAGGCTCTTTTATTCTACAGTCAGCATATTTTTTGTTTTTTAAATATTATGTTTGAATGCTAAAAATTTTCATTGAAATTTCAGCACTTAACATAATTTTAAAAATTAACCTGCCATTGAATTCACAAAATAATAACCTAATAATACATTTAATATATTTTTTTCAAACCATAATAATGCTAAAACAAAGAAAAAAAATTAATAATAATAATTAGCAGAAAAAATTTTAAACAATTTTTAATTTTTTAAAATTCAATTAGTTTTAAAGAATTTATATACTTAATTGTATTATTATAATTTACCACCTATATATACAAATTTGTATAGCTTTTTTAAGACAATTTACGAAAAATTTATAATGTCCACTCTTTCCTTAAGATGATGCATTGATATGCTTCCTTTTTTTTTTTTTTTTTTCTAGAAAAATATTGTATACATATACAAACGAATGTTAATTTATGTACTTAGTACATTGCAACTTAAAAATATGCATAAAATCATTTAACATTATACTTTGGATTTTTCAATTATGGTTTTCGACAGTTTTTGACGGTTTAAACCAGTTTTTGACAGTTTAAACCAATTTTTGACACATGTCACGTCAAAAACCAGTTTTTGACGTCAAAAAACCAACCCTGTCCAAGATGTATACAGTTTGTACTACGATAACCTATAACATATGCACCAACTTTTAGCTCATTTGAACAAAGCATTTAGACAATATTGTGATCACTCTACTCAGATATGTACATACATTATCGTAAAACAGCAAAAATGAACTCATGGAACTTCAAACATGTAGATACACCAACTTCACGTCAAATTTTTGTTATAATGACAATACTTTCCTTACCTATGTATTTTCAGAAAGTAAAAAATTCCATGAAATATATGTGAATCATTCATTTCATCATGCTTAATAACAAATTTTTTAAAGGTGTTTACGACTATGAGGGAGGAGATGATAATGTAGTTGAAAGCAGTGGGGAGGGGGGGGGGAAGGAGGGGAATTAAAATTGAAACTATAAACTATACTTTTGCACCCAATTCACCCTTAGAAATAGATATATTTATTTATTAAATATTGTTAAATTTGCATGCCTATTTCAATCATTTATGTCTATTTTGAAATATTTAAATTGATTTTATTTACATACACAGGTTTAACCTGGCAAAAAAATTACTTTAGCATTTTAGCGAAAATAGGCAAGCACTATTTTAGCTTTTTCGAAAGTTAATTAATTCTTTGGATACCATTGATTTCTTTTACTTTCAAGGAACATCACCCAAGCGTCCGGCTCAGATTTCAATGAGAGAGAGGTGTTTCTTTCATATTTGATATGCTATCAAATTTTACTCAAAAATATGCGAAAAATTTGTATTTATACAGCAAGTGAATACTCAAATGAATAATTCAGTTGAAATAATTTTCAGTACTACTATAAATTTTCATTTGTAACTGAAATTTTAAACATGAAAGCGCAAAATCATTTAGTATTTTTAAGTCACACCCAAAGGCGGAGCTTACTGTTGATATGTGGCTGATGTGGATTTTAACATTTTAAAAATTCAATAAATAGAGAAAACATGGATGATAGCAAAAATTTCTGTGATAAAAAATATTTGGTACATGCCCTCTATCAGAAATTAAAGTTTCATTAAAATCACAGCCAGACACGGTGTTCCTTGTTAGCTTTGTTATCCTCAGTTTTGTTTTCTATTCCTTTTGTTCATTGATGATTTTAACCAAGCATCCATATTTGTGACTTTAAAAATATGAATCAGGAAAACTATGTTTTGATTTCAACAATAGAAAAAGAGGTACTCATATCATACATGTAAAATGAAAAAGCAATTTAAAAATTAAATAAAGTGTAGTGGTAGATATTACTATACAAATAATGATTCCCAAAAATTTCAGTTCTTTCGTAGTTTTTGCCTGCAAATATTACAAAAAAAAATCTGAGTTATTATAGAGATATTTTATATAGTTATCCAGTTTTAGCTTTTTAGTGAAATTCTGACCAACATGTTTTAGCAAAATGCTAAAAAAACTTATGGCAGTTTAAACCCTGCACAGGGTTCAGGAATTTATTAAAAAATATGGTCGCCAACAAAAAATTATGGTAGCCCATAAAAAAATATTCTCCAACATTTTCTTTCTTTCTTTTTTTTTTCTTTTTATTCAGTTTCAAAATTTACTTGAATATAGCAGGGGTGCAGAATATGTCCGAATGTGCGAACGATGTTCGGGGGAAATTCTGGCTGTCTGGGGAAATTTTGAATAATTATTATCTTAGAATAAAATAAAAATGAAAACGGAAGTAAGAAAAAATTACTGAAAAAACAAATTTTCGAATATTAAACTACAAATTAACAGCTGTATTCTTCTTTTACAAGTGTATTCCCTTTAAATACCCGTTACCCCCTCCCCCCCCCCCCCCAAAAAAAAAAAAAGAAACTTTCAGATAATAGGTTGATGCGTTATTTTTGGGGGAAATTTCAGAGGTCTGAACATTTTCTGCACCCCTGGAATATAGAAATTAAGATTCTATATACCAATTATTATACCAACTAAAAATCAATTATTTATTAGGCTGGAATGATTTATTTTTTACATCAGGAAACACATGTTTAAATTTAACATGATGAAACTGGTTTTATTATTTTCTCTAAATTAATACACCATCAGCAATGGTACATCATTACACAGGTACAAAAATTCAGCACCAGATCGATAGCATGCACAGACAGGAGCAGTGTAAACCAATTCCCTAAAACGGTGCAATAATTTAACACAGAGTTGTGAAACATGCACGGAGATGTGTAAATTCCCTAATTCAACACAGTGTCTCAAAAAGTGGTGAGGGCAAAACAGCGAAAGTAGAATTGGAGCCCGATTTCGGGACCAATTCTTTCACCAAAATATATATATTAAAAAAAAAAAAAATCCTTAAAGTTGAAAACATTATTACTAGTTTTAAAAAATATTGGTCGCCAATGGCGACCGTATTTCACAAGCTCTCACATACACATAATGATAAAGAATTGTTTTATATACATGGGAAGAATAAATGTAATTTTTAATTTAGGACTCGCAAATAATTAATAGTGGACAAAACGGTATTTTGTCCGGGGCGATTTTAACCAGGTTTTTTCCACTATGGAAAAAACCGAACAACCCTGACCCAAAGTACCCCATGTTTTAAAATCATTAATTACATTAAAACTATTAAAACATAAACGAGGAGCAAACATTCAAACCATGTTTTCACCTTTAGATACAATTTTTCAGACAAAAAAAAAAAAAAAAAAACTAATAAATTAAAAAAATAGCTCTTTTTTTTTTTTTTTTTTCTTTTTTAAGAAAAAACTTGATTTGAACATTTGCTCCCCAAATGTTTCAATTCGATAAAATGTTAAAGTAAACATATATAATGTGCAGTATATACCTAAATTTGGAAAATATATAGCAGCATGTTAATTAGCTGCACTGTTTGAAAGTACTTGTTTTGATTGAATTGCCATCTTCAAAAACTAAAATATTTTTTGTGTCAATTTCAATGTTGCTAATATATTTTCAGTATATAATTATAGGTAATGATGATGTATATAAATGTGAATTCTTGTAGGCATATGAAATTATTAGTTTTCATTTTATTTCATGAAATATAATTCATACCCAAATCCAAAATTATCCCTATTCTATTAGCAATTCATGAAATGCATAAGATTTGCAGCTACAAGGAAAATAAATTACAAATATACACTTCCATTACTATGATTTAGAGGCAAGTGTTTTATAGTTTTATTTTCTAAAATGTAGTTATTCATATTTCCGAAAAGTAAATAAATGTCTGTTGATCTGTTGGCTAAAACAAAAATATCTTCAAGTATAAACAAATCACTTGTAACCTCTATTTTTCGAATATGCCTGTTTTAAAGTTCCACACTT
Organism: Salticus scenicus; assembly: GCA_963930645.1. Classification (NCBI taxonomy): domain Eukaryota; kingdom Metazoa; phylum Arthropoda; class Arachnida; order Araneae; family Salticidae; genus Salticus; species Salticus scenicus. The sequence continues at coordinate 45,422,922 of OZ005656.1, read as the reverse complement.
CAATATTCAAACATTTACTTGAGAAATTAATCTTCTAAAATACAAAATATTAATTTAAACTAAATGTAATTTAATTCACTTTAATTAATAGTAAATTCTGTTTCTAAACAAAAAAGAAAATGCAGACAACTTATTCATGCACTATGTTCCAGTGGCGGATCTAAAACTTTTTTTTTTTTTTTTTTTTTTTTGGGGGGGGGGAGGGGGGCTAAGATTTTTCAAGATGTTATTCCATATTAATGAAAAATTTCTAATTGTAATATTCAATTATGAATGTCAGTACTTTTAGCCTAGCCCCCCCCCCTAGATCCGGCGCTGCTATGTTCTTGCATGCATGAGCATACCACAGTTAAAAAGAAAAAAGTGGCAGAATGGCTCTTTTTGCAATGTTTACCGCAAGAGAGTTTTCTGTTTTCAGTGGTGTTCAGAATGAAATTCAAGAGGAAAAGAAAAAGTAAAGATATTAACAGACATGTTACTTTTCAGCCTTTTTAAGCTTGAAAATTATTATTCTTGGGATCAATGCAAATCTGCATTAAAACTTTTTGGACATGTGTAGGGGGGGGGGGGGGCCTGAATTTGTGCAATATATTATTAGCAATTTCTATGTGATTGGCTTTCAAGAAATGTCAAATTCAAACTTTGAGAAAATGAAAAAGAAATAGCTCTTCAACTGCATTTTCCTAATAAACTAGAACTACATTATTCTGCTAATCAATTGCCCGAGCAAACAATGCTTCTACAGAATAAACTTATTTTCAAGTATACGTAATAAGTTTGTCTGTTTTTTAAGCACTTAGAACTATTTTAATTATAATTAATATGATATTCAATATGAGATTTATTGTTCTGATTTTGTTTATTGTGTGTGCATGTATGCAATCAAATTTAACATTATTTTTATTATTGAAAAATTTATATTGTGTCAGTTGCCTGATACCACTTTTGTGGGGGGGGGGGGGGGGATCGGGAAAAGTTCAGCCTTTTTTTCTGTAAGATTGTACCATGTCTGTATTAATTAAAACTTTAGCTCTACGAAAATAATCAGTTTTAGACACTTTTCATGGTTAATCTGTTTATTTAATGATTTTGGCCGAATGCCGAATATTTGGCCAGCTAATTACTGACAATCAGCTGTCAACTTCCTAATTTTTTTCGAACTATTTAAATAGTACCATTTACATTTAGTAATATTTTACTTTTTTAATTATGAGAAATGAACATAAAAAATTCCTTTTCAGAAATGGTGATTGATTTAAATGTAGAAAATTACTAGAAAATATTACAATACAGAGTGGCATGATGCTGAGCTCACAGCAAAGAAAGTTATTAACTGTTAGATTCCTCAATAAATACTTAAACTTTCTTAGATGACAACATCATGTTGCACCCCAGAAATAAAAAAATAATCTTTGAGAAAAATCAACTTAAAGATAACAATAAAGCATTGACTAGCTTACAATAAAACTAACAAAAATGCCTCTCACTCAGGTGGATAAACTGCATGATATAGATTAGGTGGGACACTTTTCATCCCAGTGACATAAAATTTTGTAGCTGTCTGCGACAGGTTTTTAAAATTTCGTAATCTGTACTCAAAAAGCCTGAAAGCGGCAATCTGGGAGGAAGGGGGGGGGGTTAACAACCGTGGTGATCTCGTGCAACAATACACAATACAATTTTACTACAAAATAATATAGTATAAACAATTATAAAATAATAAGTTTAACTCATTCAATTAAATATTTCATAGCAATGTTTGAGATAACACAATATAAATAATTATAAATAATAAAATTTTAGTTTTGATACAGAAATTTTTATAAGTGAATTTTGAAGTGGAGGAGAATTTTTGGAGCAGTTTTAAATGAAATTAGCACTTTCCTACATTCCCGTAGAATCTCAGTAACAGGTAACAGGAGAAAAAGAATACATGCATAACACTGCCTATCAAGGGAGATCTAGGCTCCTAGGTCGCCCTTGTTAAGCACTGTTTTGTGTGTTCCTTCCAAGGCACCTATAGGGAGCTCTAGAGTTCCTACCACAGACCGTCTAAGACGTCATACATCAGTAGTGCATTGTCGTGGGCAAAAATATCTAAATTGCAGACAATTTTTTATGACTGCAGACAAAAACTGTCTTAAAGTTGTGGGAAATTTTTTTTTAGTAGTACAGACAAAGAGTGTCTGAAAGTTAGGGTCAATTTTTTTTATTAGTGCAGACAAAAACTGTCTGCAAGCCGTTTTTCTGTGTCCGTGACTATGTCGCCGTGTCGCGGCGTTTCTGCCACTGGGCTTTTCATATGACAAACTCAAATTCACTATTTTTTTACTTGTATCATGTATCACCTTTTTTAACGGGGGTGGACATAATATTTGTTTGATCTCCTAAAATGTCCTAGATGGCAACATTATCTAAAATACGTGCACTCCTTGTTAACTCGATTTTAAAGATATAATCTTTATTTAAGTACTGTTGTTAACAAAAACAACTTTTGTTAGATATTAGTGCTACACCAAATAGCACTTTGACCGAGTAGTTGCTGAGTGCTTGGACGAGCACCGAATACCGAGTAGTTGCAAGAAAGAATAATTGAAGCATATATGAAAATTTGTACATCTTAAAATTACAAAAAAAAAAGCTTTTGAACATAAAATTTAGTTAAATGGTAAACAGCACGCTTTCATGCAGAACTTTTGTAGTGTATATACATAATTAGGTTCATTGCTACATTTTGATACTTACAGCATAGTGAATTACTAAAACCAAAACTGATAACTTTATTCTTAACATCTTTTTTAGATGCGAAATTATCATCCTCAGATAATTCTTAGAGAATATAAAAGTTATTATGCTCTAAGATTTAATTTAAGATACATGAAATTTACATATGAAAGGGAAACATTAAAATATTTTATAATTTCAAACATTAATCTTCAGATCGTAGAAATGGCCATAATTGGCAAAATAGCAGATTTAATTATGCAAATACGTTTTAGATAACGTTTTAGTGTATTTACCTATTTTATATATACCGTAAAATACCATAAAATCCTTTACTCAGTTAAATGCCCCTCCTCTTTTCACATTTTTTTTTGTCCTTAAAATACTAAATAAGCACACCTTTTGCTCGACGGTTGACTGTATCTGAATAGATGATAGTTTTTTACATTATTTATTTTATAGTATAAAATTCAAAATCAATCTTTAGATTCATCTAGCCAAATAATTTCATATTCAGCATTACGGTCGAATATCGAATATATATACTGAATATTCAGTACATTCCTAATAACTAGCTAATTACTTTGTAAAAGCAAATTTAGTTCTGCATTTTGGGGTAAAATTCTGTTATGCTTGATTTCATAAATAATGCCTGCCTTGAACTGTTAGCGGCAAAATGCTTGTGCATTTTAATAACAGATTACAAAATTATTGCATATTTTGGTAAACAGAACTGAACAAAAAAAAATAAATAAAAATTTTATTGATAGGCAACAAAATAATGATGAATTTTGGCAATTATTTATATTATTAAACATAAAATTTGATGATAGATACAGAAAATACAAATGATTCTGTATTTCAATAACAGGCCACAAAATTATCATGGATTTTGAGAAATAGCTTTGGTGGAAAAAAAAAAAAAAGAATTTTATCAATTTGCAACAAAATACTCTATTCTTAGTAATTATTTGTATTGTGAAAAATAAAGTTTCTCAATAAGCAGCAATATGATTCCATATTTTATTAACAAGCTGTGAAATTATCGCTCAATTCAAAATAGTTTTCAAAAAATCGCAGACTTTATAGATAAAAAATAAAAATAATTGTGTATTATGGCGAAATGTAAGCAAAAAATATTTCAGGAATAGCTTGAAAAAGAAAAAAAAAAGTGCAAATTTTATTGATAAGCAGCGAAATAACAGCATGTAAGCAATTGTGATTAAACTATTAAACTGGTAATCCAAAAAGCATACTTTACTGCTGTCCATAATAAGTTTATCGGAATAATCTGCAGCGCTTGCTGCTAGAAAGCTCCTTCTTATATTTTATTATTATCATATTACAGAGTGATTTGAAAATCTTTAATTTTGGTATTTACCCAATCACATCTATAGTTATTTTACAATTGTTCTATTTTTATCATATGTAATTGTATTTCAAAATTATTTTGTACATGTCGGTAATTGTTCAGAGCATTTTTTATTTTCACAAACTGTAAAAATTATAAGTGGGTTACCATTCTCAAAAACCTAGATTGACCTCTGCTGAAAATAAGATAGAAATTTACTTTTAGGTTACATAACATATATATTTTGCTTTGTTTTTAAATTTTAATGTTTAATTATTTTTAAAGTTATATTTTTATTCTGAAATTTTATTTATTTATTGAAATTATTCTATTATTCAAACAAATTTCTTGGGTAGGAATGTCTGAATATTGAAACAGGTTACCGAGCAATACATAAACATGGAACTAAAAAACAGGCATATTTTGAAAATTACAGGCGATTATGAGTAATAATTTGTTTAGGCTTGGCAGTGCAAACAGATCAAAGATAAGATATATAAACACATTTATTGACTAATCGAAAAAAAATATGTAACCATAATAAAACACGTACCTCTAGATGCAAACATAATATTAAGTTTTGCTTTTCTGAAATCATTTATTTAAACCTTCCCATATTAATTAATTTAGGGTTTTCAACTAGAATATCTTCTAATTAAATAATGCACTTCGAAGTAATCACGGATTAGGATACAATAAAATAGAAAAACGTAATGAAAGATGAAACTGAAAGCCTTGATTGGCGGAATGGGCGGAATAATACAGTGCAAACACGGAGTAAAAAGACAGGAGAAGAAGGTAACGCTGAAATTTTGTGATGTTGTTTTCTAATGTTTACAGATGGCGCCAGCGTGCAATCCTTCCTTCTCTCCAGCTTCCGCAATGTTATTCAATGGGGAAATGTCTCGTTTTAATTATTTTTTAAAAAATAATATCAAGCTGAAAAAATTTCGATTGAAAGCAAATTTCATTAAATAGAGTATTCTAACCAACATGTTTTTTTTAAGAGCCATTTTATACTAATTTTACTTTGAAAGAAAGCTTTTAAAAAATGACGATTCTTATGAACCGAAGCTAGCTAAAACAGACAATTGGGAGGAAGGAGAATGGATGAAATTTTGTAAAGAAAAAAAATAAACTTACTTTAGGTGCAGAAAACACGAACTCGGACTTTATTTTTCTCCTAGGGCTTTTTTTTGTTTTTCTTATCACTATCATAGCCTGTTTTACAACTAGGAACGAAGTATTTATTTGAAACATCTGAATTATGCAGTTTTAAGAACTTACAAAGAAATTAAATTGCTTAAAATAAAAAATTTTAAATGTACTTCAGCAAAATTCTATTGAAAACAACAGTATATCCGCGCCGAAGTAGGGAGGAATGACAAGTGGCGCCCTCAATATTTACCAAAAATTTAGATCACAGTTTCGTAGCTTTCTCCCATTGGACCTTCAACTCCTATTAATATTACTCCGTGAGTGCAAACCTCGATGGTAAACAATTAGCGCCTGTCTACAGCGAGTCAGCGAGCGCCAAAAATTTTGGATGTACGCATGCGCTCCAAAGATCATGAACCATGGTATAAATTTGTGTGCATGAGTGATAAACTTTTTCGCTTTAAAAAGAAATTAATTCATTATAAATAACGATGAAATAGAATATCTATGATTACAAAATACTTCTTTTACTTTAAATATTATCTAAATAATTTTTTGACGAAATGGGAAATTTTAAAATTAAAAATATTTTCTTCATAACAAAAAGTTATTGACTGCATTCACGTTGGTCAGCCAACCAACAAAGCCTTGGAAGCAAGAAGTAAGAACCGATTTACGGCCATTTTCGCCGAAGAAAAGCATGCAATTGGCGGAGTAATATAGTTCTATTTTTAAAACAACTTTTATAAAAAACAAGAGTTTTCCTGAAAAAAACGAAGACGTTACTAGATTAAGAAAGATCCTATTAACAGCATATATTAATTATATGAAAATCCTTCGAGCCGTTTTAGAGATATTTTTCAGAATTTAGTCCATTACACCAATCGTTTTCCCTTTTTGGCTTTAAATTGAGATTCAGATCTCAAAACATACTGCATGTAGAAATGTAAAATTTTAAGGATAGATTAAGACCGTAGATAAAAGACTATTTTGAAAAGATCAGAACAAAATATGGCATATTTGCTGAGATATTAAGTGTCGGCTTTTACAAATCTCTCTGATGTCAAACTAGCCGTATATATGAGTTCGCAGCGTTCAGTTTGGGCTTCCGCTTGCGTCACTCGAAAAACTGCCGTTTTTCATGATAGATAGATAGATAGATTTTCCGAAATAAATGTGAATTGATTACGTCCTTTTTCTAATTTTAGAACATTCAAGGTTAATTAATAAAGGCTTCTATAAAATAAATAGTTTAGATTTTTTAGATTACCATACAAAACCTAATATTCATCTAATGATGATTTTCATTATCAAAACTTCAGAATACCACTTAAAATTTTATTATGCATAGCAATATTTGAAATACAGATTTTACAAGGAAAATATAAAGTTACATATTCCTATTTTATAAATATGAATAACGATATGTATAATATTAAGTTATATATTGAAAAATACAATTCAGAAATATAACAATTCAGAATCTTTGAAAAGAATATTTTATTCCGATCCAATTTTTGAAAGAACGAGTTAAATATAAACTAGGAAGAGAACTGACATTCTGACAAATTCCCAATTATTTCATGCAATAGAAAATGAATAGAGATATTTAAGTTTAAAAATGAAATTAATTTTGTAGGCTTTTTTATAATTATTTATTTACATTTTATTTTATGTATTTGTATGATATGTATATATATTAAAAGGATGTTTGTTACGCAAAAAAAAATTATTTTTTTAATTAAATCAAGTTTTAATCATTTTGTTCCAGTTTTAAAAGAGATATGTTACTCAGTTCTTCAGTTTTAATAAACTAATAGAATTTCTTTTAACCAATATGTTAATAATGATATATTACTATATGGAGAGACAATTGATTAATTACTTATACAAAACTATTACTTTTACTTATACATATATATATATATATACACACACATATTTTTTTCTGACAAAAGATAAAACATTTTATTATATATTTGTTTGTTTGTTGTTTATTCGTAGAATGATGTGTTATTGAATTTGTTTTACAAGAAATGTCGGCTCTACTGGTAACAAGTTAGTTATTACATCACTAAAACATGTTATTTGTCACGTAGATAAATAATTTATTATTATGTTTCTGGAGAAGCATCTTTAGGGAAATCATCAGAAAATAGAGAAACATGCTTTTGAACTTCAACAAGTTTTTACGCGCAAAACACTCCATTATTCTTATTTTTTCGTTTATGATAGAAATAAAAAACCTAAAACTATATAAACATGTACTTTTAGCTATATACCCTTGACTTTTATGGAGATTTGAAACCAAATTTAAATTTTTAAAAATTCTTATTTTAGTTTTTAATTAACATTTTTTATTAATCTCATTTGTTATTTTGATATCTTTTACAATTTTAGATAGATTGAAGTTTCTTTTATGTAAGAAAAAAAAATAGCACAGTCGGTAACAAAAGTGTCCGAACACTAGCAAAAATTCCTATGTAAAAAAGTGCACTTCATACGGTTTTGTTAAATAAATCCTTGTCCAATCCTGTTCTTAGTCAGTCTAAGAACGTGATTCGATAAGGAATTATTTAACAAAACCGTATGAAGTGTACTTTTTTTACATAGGAATTTTTGCTAGTGTTCGGACACTTTTGTTACCGACTGTAGAAAAAATATTTATTCAGAGAGAAAAGGAGAATATATTTTAAAACAATTCATCCGGATCATTCGGAAGGCTAGGTTGATTTCCTTTCCTTAACAAGTACCTAAGTACCTATGTAATTTTAAGCAAATCTGTTCATAAATACCTTATACATTTTTATACGATTTTGAAATTTTCATTTGAGATTTATAGAAATACCTCACATAGAACCCGATGCTTTTGAATATTTTTGGGTGTCTCTGTACATAAACCAGCACAGATATTCCCTCCATTTTCAATAGAAAACATCCGATAGTGAATTTTAATAACATATATTAGTTCCAAGAAATTCGAAGAATGTTTATGGGAGTTAGAGCACGGACAGACAGATATACGGGCAGGCATTCAGATAAACCGAAATCATTAACACTTTTAAACCTTGTTGTAAAGTGTTAAAAAGGGTTTCGCATAAGTTGCGTACGTACACAGAAATATTATAACATATTAGATATTATTCACAAAATAACTATAAATAATTAAACACATTTATTTATTTATTTTTACTTTATGAATTTTCTATTATTGGCACCACACCAGTACTTATTTTTTACCTCAGTTTTCTTATTTAAACTCATCACACTTCTCGTTTTGTGAATTGCCATTTTGGAGCTGAACTCATGCCTACTTTTAACGCTAAATAAAGGACCATGCTTTTATTTTGACCCAAAACGATTGTCGCGAGATTTTTTAAATTTATAGTTTTCTGAAATTTCTTTAATAATTTTATAACATCAATCCCTCAGTGATTTTTATTTTCCGAACATACATATGTAAGGAAAGTATTGCAATCATCTCAAAAATCCAAATTAGAGATTTTGATGTTTCTATACGTTTTGAGATCCCCCAAATCTGTTTTCACTATTTTTATGATGATGTGTGTATGTGTGTATGTGTGTGAGTGAACACGTTAGCGTCTAAACGCGTTACTCGGATGAGTTGAAAGTTGATACGTATGTTGTAAGTCACAGTAGCACGAACCCTATTGATTTTGGTGAATCTAGCGCTTATAGTTCTATTACAGGGACACCAAGAAAAATTCTTTTTCATTATGGCCTACGGGGCTAAATTTTTAAAAGTGCGATAGCGTCTAAACACCTTATTAATTTGTGCAAAAAATTTATACACATGTTATAGGTCATAGTTGCACGAACTGTATAGATTTCGGTGAATCTAGCACTTACAGTTTTTTACAAGGACACAAGAAAAAATTCTTTACCATTATAGCCAATGGATCCAAATTTTTAAAAGTGCGATAGCGTCTAAACGCCTTATTCAATTGAGCAAAAAAAAATATACACATATTACTATAGGTCACAGTTTCACGACTTGTATAGGTTTTGGTGAATCTAGCACTTATAGGAATTTTACAGGGACACAACAAATAATTCTGTATCATTATGGCCTATAGTGTTAAGTAATTTAAAGTGCGATACCATCTAAATACCTTATTAAAATGAGCTGGAAATTTATATACATATTCTAGGTCACCATCACACAAACTGTGTAGATTTTGGTGACTCTAGCACTTACAGAATTCTGTAGAGACACAAATAAAAACTGCTTATCATTATGGCCTATAGGCTCAAATTATTTTAAGTGGGACAGCGACTAAACGCCTTATTCAAATGAACTGAAAATTTATAGATCACCATCACACGAACTTAAGGAACTTTAGAGAATCTATCACTTATGGTTCTTTTTACAGGGACACAATGCATATTTCTTTATCATTGTGGCATATGGGTTCAAACTTTAAAGTGCGATAGCGTCTAAATGCCTTATCCGATGGATCTGAAAAATTTTATAAATATTATAATTCACTGTTGCACTAACTATAAGCATTTTGGTGAATCTAGAATTTACAGGTTTTTACAGGGACATAATGAAAAATTCTTTATCATTACGATCTGTGAGCTCAAAGTACAATAGCGTTAAATTAATCATCGTGTACTATATGGAAAAAAATACCCAAACACCTTATTATAATTTTCTCGCTTTTGTTTATTTAACAGCTCTCCTTATTTTACTGTATCTACAAAACCGTTGATTATTCAATGTTCGAAAAGTCGAGTGGAGTCACTCCAGATATTTTAACTTCTAATACGCTGAAAAAAAAATCAAGGAGAAAAATACTCAAATATGAGTAAAATTGGGTCAAATTTGACTAAGTCATACACTCAAAATAGCTCCGAAGCAAATATACACAAATTCAAAAATCCCATGTACTTATTACTGTATACATTAACATGCTCTAAAACTGGCATCGACCATCATGAATTCCAGTATCCCAAACATAGATTCTCATAGATTTTTTTTTCCCGCAAACTAGTATGAAACCGCATACCTGTATTTGAGCTCTTTTTATTTAAATTTATAGAAACTCTATTAAAGAAATTCTTTTACTTCATAATATTTATAACAAATTATGAAATGAACAGATATTAATTTGAGAGAGAGAGAAAACTTGCAATATATAATGATATATAGTTTAATAGTTGCAAACGAATAGGGACGTATAAACAATTTAAATAAAAATTTCGAGCATATAACATCGTAATCGGGATGAAATGGTATTTTTATTATTAAAGAGGTTTTTTTTTTTTTTTTTTTTTCTCAGCTTACTTTCTTTGTCATAAACCTTCTGCCGAATCCGGGTTAAAAACGGAAAAAGGAGAAAATAAATTAGAATATCATACCTATCGTTACAAATTTTGTACCAAATGAAAGGGGCGGTTTTTATTTTATTTTTTTTTTTTAATACAGGGGTGCAAACAGTTTTTCGACACGACAATTAGATTTTTTAAAAATAACTAAAGTATGAAATTTAGGTGGAAACGACTTTTGTGCAATACATAAAATAAATTAGGAATATCAGTCCTATCCTTACAAATTCAGTACCAAATGAAAGGGGCATTTTTTCTGGATCCATGGGTGCAAACAATTTTTCAATACGACAGTTAGATTTTTTAAAATTAACTAAAGTATGAAATTTAGGTGGCAACAAAAAAGTTACATTTTTATTAGAAATTTCTAACACACGTGGCCAATAGGCAATGTAACAACAAATTTCTTTTTTTATTATTTTTTTTTTTTAGCTTACATTTTCTGTCATAAACCTTCTGCCGAATCTTGGTTAAAAACAGAAAATTGGGAAAATAAATTGGAAATGTCAGTCCTGTCGTTATAAATTCGGTACCAAATGAAAGTTTTCTGAAGCCAGGAGTGCAAATAATTTTTCGACACGACCATTAGATTTTTAAAAATTAACCAAAATATTAAATTTAGGTGGAAACACTTCATTTTAATTAATTTTAGTCATTTTAAAAAGTGCGTGGCTCGTTGCAAACTCGGTACCAAATGAAAGGGGTGATTTTTCTGTATCCAGGGTGCAAAAGGTTTTTCGACACGACAAATAGATTTTTTTTTTAATTAACTAAAGTATGAAATAAAAAGGCTTTAATTTTTTTTATTATTATTATTACTATTATTATTATTATTCGAATATTCTGTATTGTATGTTATCTGCAAAATTTAGTAAAAAGCGTTGAGTTAAAACTATTATCCTTATCTAAATGAAAATTAATGTAACTTCAAAATGGGATACCCAGTCACACATAAAAATGTCGATAATATTTGATGACTCTTTATTTGATACTTCAGGCCATTTTGTGAACTATCCCGTTATCATGAGAATATAATTAATTTGTTTAGAAATCTGGGTAAATGGTTCTAATATGTCCAAAATGATTCATTTGAAATCTGCTCAAATATTACAGCGCTTTCAAAACGCTTTTCTTATTCAGACTTTCAGTCCTTATCTTGCTCCATGATTTTTGACCTTTCATCCCATCATTCCAAAGTCAATCACTTTTCTACCTTAGTATTTTCTCATTGCGTTATAAAAATCCATACTTCAGTTGTAAGATATTCTGCAATGCATTGTTACAGGGCCATTTGCAGCTATGTCTTATCAAGATGCTCGGCTGATAGAATCATATTTCTTCACTATAGTAAGTTTGATGTTTAAATCCTTTAATTGTGCTTTTTGAAGGTCATCATTAGAATTAGAGTCTATAGTCACCAATTCAACTTAGTTCACAAAATTTCTGTCTTCATGCTATATTTCAATTCAGATTTTATACTATTTTTTGACTTCTCAGAATATGGTCTTAATAGAAATGCATCCACATTTTTGTGAGTTAAACTTTTCAAGGAAATACCTTGAAGTAATCTTTCTGAATGTGTATCCAAAGTCGTACATCGTTATCAGGCTCTTTTAAGCTTACTTATATTTTTTAGAAAAAGATAGTGCTTACTATTTACGACTGCAGAGGTAATGATGTAAATATTATATACTAATTTCTATCACTACCTGAAGTATTTTAAAATACGTTCCTCATTCCTGAACATCTGAGAAAGTATTCTGATATTATTTTTACCAATAATTTGCTTGCTTTCTAAAGATATACCAAACTCCTTAAAGCTATCAAAAATTATTTTATATAGGTCGACAGATGAAACTTCTCCAACACACATCTGCCCAATTAAATAGTGGAAATATTTTGAGATAGTTGACATGTATTTGAAGAAATGAGGGAAGTTAAAACAGAAAGTAAGGTACAATTGAAATCCATGCATCGTGTTTATGCAAGGATAATAGATTACTTATATGATTTTATATCTCAATCAGCTTTAATATCTACTGTTGAAACAGGTTGTCTAAAATAAAAGTCTTCTTTTATAAAACGTTAATACTTGCGTTTAGTAATCTTTAAATAACTTGCTGGATGTTGTTTAGACACTGCTCAAACACTTGTCTAATTATGCCAATATCAACCAAAAACACTAAACATATTTCGAGTGTGAGTCCACACAATACGTTACCATTAATATTCCAAATGTCACTAAAGTCTTCCATAATCCAAAAGACATTCTTCTATCCCGATTTTTAATTGAAATTAAACGCGCCAGTTCCAATGTAGAGAACCACTAGCTACCAATTAAAGCCTTGAACGTATCATCAGAATGAGGTAATGGATAACTAACTCTCTTACTTCGTTATAAGATTCAGCTATATAATAGACTCAGAATTGTGTTTCTTCAAAATTTTTGTAAATGAAACTGTGTATGTACCCAGGGTCCTAATGTCTCTTGGATGGAGCCAATGATCATTTCATATGATAATCGTTAATATGAAATACAGCTTTTTGAGAAAAAATACTAAAATTTCTTTTAGAAGTGATTTAAAAAAAAAAAAAAAAAAAAAAAAAAAACTGTTTAATGTCAGTTGTTATTATATTTTAAATGACATATTTATTCTAAAATTTTATATCTCTTATGCTTTTTTTCATTCTAATAACATTTCCATTAAGAAATATTATCCATCGAAAACATTATATTAGCTTAATGTATGACAATAGACATTTTAAATTTACTTTAAACTGCTTTAAATTAAAATGCTTTTAGGGAAATTGTAAATTTTGCTTTTAATGCATATTTGATGATTTAAAAATGTTATTTTTCTTTCCACAGAAATATTAATATTTATGTATAATAAATATCAGCCTTTCTAAATTCGGAAGAAAAAAAATTTCAATTTATTTAAAATAGGTTATAATTTTGATAAAAAATACTGTTTTATTTTTACGAAATAAAAATAATACAATTTTCTCTCCTCATACACATTATCTCTTCATTTTCAAATCTGTTGAGAACAGATATGGATAATATATTGTTTTATTTTTTATGTGATTTCTCTTTAAAAATGTCACTTGATTTTAAAAGTTTAAAGATATTTTAAAATTTATTTAAACAAATGACATTCCTTCTGACTTTTTTTAAAAAGTTACCTTAATAAATCTCTTTTAAAATAATTCCTTTTTTAAATTTTCCTTAATTGAAAACATAAAAATCGAGTATTAAAAAAATGTTTCATTTAATGCGTACATTTACTTTTACTTTTTCACAAATTTGAAAGTAAATAAAAAAAGAAAGATATAGATTAAATAAATAAGTAGTTTATGGTTGTGCATAAAAATTAATGTAATACCATTTACGCTATGCATAAGCATAAAATTATTGTATGCGATGTTATTTTTGCCAAAAAAAAAAAATTATAATAATTATTATTAAAATATATTACTTGCATTTTTTATGAATAGAAAATTAAATCTTCCGAATATTTTTCGAATAATGTTCTGAACTCAGCAATAAAAACGTTTCGAGAAGATTAACAAATTTCATGAATGGATTACGTTTAAAAGAAGACAGAAAGTGTTAAATAAATTAATGTATAAAAAAGTTCATTGTTAAACATAAACTAGCGGATAAATAGTTTATACTTACATATTTTAAAACTAGTAGTACACTATGATTCCAAAAATAACGGAACTCTTTCGGTTTTAGACGTTTATTGGAAATAAGGTAAAATAAGAAAAAAGGGCGCGGAGAGATTGCGCATATAGAAAAACCGAGGGAAAGAGTAGATTGCGCACACAGCGACACCAGGTGCATGTATAACAGCAAAAAGGCAGTGCCTACTTGAATATGCATGGTGATTGTTTTGTGAGTCTAGGATAAAACATGGTTATTTTGTCTTGTTTTCCAAAATAAATATTTAATCTTTTTAACGCTTCCTAAGAATTTCTATAGAATGGCAGTGTTACAAAATATTTTTTAATTGAACGATTTCTCATAATTTGTTAAACTAGACTAACGGTACGAACATCAACGGTTCGCTCTAAAAGACTACTGAAATGAGCGAGTTTTTGCATCTGCTTTTTATGAAAGACTGCGCATTATTCCCATTACTTTTCATGCTAGGAGAGATTACACAACTTATTAGTAATGACAAGACAATGAAGATAAATTCATTGTACATCTGATATTGCACCAGCCCAATTAACATTGGGTCAATCCATTGGGACAAAGTTGGCAAAGTGTGGAATCATTGCGAAACGGTTTGGATGTCACAGTAAAAAAAACATACTCCCTTCAGAATATGAAAATGATAAATATTTGGTAAATTGTGAGCATTTTTACAATATAATGATCAATATATAGGTGATATTCTTAATAAAATTGATTTTAAAAATTCATTCAGAAAAATGCATACAGCTACTTTTAAAAATAAACAAATAAATAAATAAAAATAAAAATAAATAAAAATATCGTGGAAATTTTTCGCGAGAATGGATATTGATAACGTATGGCCTTGGAAAATTCTATGGTCAGATGAGGCGCACTTTTCTTTAGCTGGAGCTGTGAATAATGAAAATTGCCTCACATGAGGTGTTTCACCTCCTAATGTCCTGCACCAATAACCACTGCAGTCTGATTACGTGAATACAGGGATGTGAATTTACTGCGGATTTTATCCTCGGACAGTTTTTCTCTGAAACTTTCACTCCTCAAGGTTCTAAAAGTTATTCTGTCACAAGTGCATTGTACAGTGAACTCCTTCGACAGCAAATCAGTCCTGCTTTACAGGAACGAAAACGTTTGCAAATCATTGTCTTCATGCAAAATGGAGCAACTCCCCACATTCTGCGCCAAGTCGAAGAACTGCATCGTGATAACTTTGGTGAGAATTATGTAATATTTAGAGATTTTCGGATGCCTGACCTCCTCCTACCCGACTTAAATCCCTGTGATTTCTGATTGGGAGGATTCCTCAAAGACCGTGTTTATAAAGTAGGAAATAGGACTTTACCTGCGTAGAAAGCCAGCATTAAACTTCATGTTGCTGAAGTCCCTCGAGAGTTTCTTCTCGCTACCATTGATTATATTATGTCACTGGAGCACACCTTGAGCAAATTATGTAACAGGGTAAATTTTAATAATTCTGACAGATTTTTTGTCCTTTTTTAAGCGCCATAATTCAACCTGGTGGACAAACTTTAAACTATTTTTAAACTCCAGAAATCGTTTTTCCATGGTCCATATAACGTATACCAAATTACATCAAAATCAGATAGACAGAACGGGTTCTAGAGGGATCTGAATAGGGTTACTTTAACTATAACCACCCTATATATATATATATATATATATATATATAAACTTTCCTTTTATTTTATTTGAAAAAAAATTCTGTATTACAATATTAATGTCAAATAAGATCGAAATATTATTATTTGGATAATAACTAACTGTAAGTTATGAGTATCTGAGAAAAAAAGTAAACAAATATTTGTTGTAATTCAAACTTTCAGCTTATCAATTTGATAAGGACCAATTTAAAAAAGAAAATACCATTCGAAAATAAATAAAATAAAATGTTAAAAACGTCATCTTAAATTTTACTGGAGGTAAAACAATTTTATCGACGAAAAGTACCATCAAATAAGTGTTCTTGTAAAACAAAACACTTAAGAAAATAAAACTAAAAACTTTATTCAGTATAATTTAAAACTTACTTGCTGAAGTGGCTATTGAAAGTTTTTTTTTTTTTTTTTTTTTTTTTTTAATATCATTAAGAAGATTTAAACGTTATAAGCGCTTTAAAATATTTAAACCTTTTTCGGGTATTATGTTAAAAAAAAAAAAAAAAAAAAAAATCTTATAACATCGCAGCTGTAAATATTTAAATATACGTCGACAATCTACATTTACCATTAGTTACCTTCTTATGCATAAACACTGAAAATGCATAAACACTGAATTATTATTATAGCTAATAACTGGCATAGCTAATTCTAGCTCAGTAGTTTACACTTAAAAAATACTTTTAATTAAATATAGAATTAAAACCATACACTAAAATAGCTATATTATTTAAAATTTATTTTTTTAATGAATAAAATAAATTATTTTGATTCTATTGCCCGACTACCGTAGCAGGGAATGGAATTTGGCACAGAATTCATACCTGTATTTGTTTAAAAAATTTCTTTACCTATAAAATTGTTGATTTTTATTCATTGATAGTGGCATGAGTTCTGCCCCAAGTACCCATCCCTGCGTAAGTTGTAGGAGTATTGTATTGGTCAAAAAATTCAAGATCGAGTTTTCACCTGATTCACATATTTTAAGGTCTCTTGTGCCCAACCAAAATAATTTTCAGCAGTTGGTCAGTGTGAGTGTACGCGTGTGTGTATGTGTGGAATCTTTTGATTATCATATCTCAAAAACTAATAAAGATAGACAGACGAAACTCCAGATTTGAAACAGGTCTTGTGTACAGATGACTTTTCCAACTTTTGGTAAAAACTGGAAAAACAGAAGGACATTGGAAACCGGAAGCTGAACCTAAGTCCGTATCTCAAAAACAGCTCTAATGATTTTTTTTTTTTTTTTTTCAAATTTGCTAAATAAACGAAGTTTAGGAAAATTGATAGACGTCCTGTATAAATAGATCAATTTTAGATTTCGCAAGTGCGTTCTATTAAAAACGATTACAGAGTTTTTAACTCCCTTTTAGATGTTCTTTAATATGTAATTATTGTCTTCCGGTCAATGTATGAATTTGCCACTTTTCATTAAAAATGGAAGTGGGAGTGAAAGTTCGATATTTGAAATACGGATCTGACGGTTTTATTGACAATTGATGCAAAACCTCTTTTTAAATATACTTTCGCATGTATTACTTAGTTATTAAAACAAAATTCACAGTCATCCTAACTAGGTAGGTCAGTTATAGATTTCGGAAATCGGTATTTCAAAAAACTACTCAACCGATTTTTTTTTTAACTCTCTATGTAAACTCTATTTTATATATTTTTACAAGTGTATCAGTTTTTTCTTACAAAAAAAATTGTACGGTGTCTGATTTGTTGGGTCAGTTTTATACCTTCTGATCACATTATCTCCAAAAAATATTAAAAATTAGTAAGTAATGGAAGTCTTGTGGCTGTTACACGCTGGATTTTTTTTTTTATTCTAAGTTATTTTGCTTACAATTTCAAAACTTCTTGTGCAATTTCACAGTGTCTATACGTCTGTATTTACCTAGCGTAGATTTAATTTCATAACAGGAAGTGTAAATTTTAAAATTTTACATTAATTGATATTACATTTAGAGTATTCTACTTTCTTATTCTACTTAATGTATTATTACAAAATAAAATAATGTATACGTTTTGGTAAAAGCATAAACGTTATTTTACCAAAATAGATATAGGAAATGCTTAGGTAGTCAGCAAAAGGACCTTTTTTAAAATGCTTGTGATGGTGAAATCTGTCAGTGGGACTAGAAATGTTCCAGAGAGAAAAAACTTAAAAAACTATCCCTTGTATTATCAATATTTTGCCTCTTTCCCATTGATGGAATTCCCAGTTATTCCTTATTCCTAGCCGGTCAGACGGATGAACAACATACAAATTTCCTTACACCCAATCAACATTGTCTGTGAGAAATAGGTTTCTTTTACCATTTATTTGTCATGGTCAAAAAGTGTTTACATTTTTCGCATCTCAAATAATATTTTAATAACAATATTTTATTACATATAGTGTGTTCTTACTTACGTAAACTTTATTATAAATATCTTATAGAAAATACAGGATGAAAGAGTTTTACACTAGCATGTCCTGTTAGTAACCTAATGACATCACCTGACACTGTTAACAAACGATTTATCAGATTTTAATACGTCATAATTAGTAAGAATGTTTCTAATTACTGATTAACTAAAACTTTATAAGTTCGTTTAGATAAAATATATTTTTTTTCCTTGTTAGAATAGTTTACGACAACCTTTATCTTTCTCCAAGTCAGAAACTTTAGTTTCTGTTTATTTCTCGAGTCGAAACCTTTGGGTGAAAAGCCAAACATACTTCACACACCAAAGATGAAATATTTTCATAATTTGAAATATTTTCATAATTTAAAGATTCACTATGTTTTGTCTAAAAAAGAACTATTCGGAAAAATTTGATTGAATAAACATGCTTGATATATTAATGATGTTGAAAAGGTATTTGAGTCTATTATTTACTTTATTAATATTATTATTATTATAATTGTATGGCAACGTTAGTTGAAAAACAAGATACATGGTCACGTTTGACCAAGAGCATTGTGTGTGTTAAAATCTTTAGAAAAAGTAATTTTCTGGTTTTGAGTAGTAGCTTTTTTCCGTTGGGAATAAAGATTTTTGTATTTTTAAAGTTTATTTTTTTTATTATTATTATATCCAACGTAGCTATGTTCTTTTTACTGTTATTTCCTTTTAAGAAAAGCGCAGTACGTGTTATTCAATTGAATGACCGCTTTGAAGGTAAAAGTGTGGATATTTAATGTTACTGGCGTCCGCAGATAGCACTAGGTTTTTTTTAGAAAACGATAGGGAACAGTGATTTTCCTTAGGTGGCTTTAACATTTGTAATATTAGTTACAGGACATTAGCGACAGGACATTAGTGAAGAAGCAACACGTTTCAAGCAGTAAAAGTATCTAAAGAGATTATTTGATATATGTTGCGCCTGAAATTGGCGAAGAGGTACCAGCCAATATTATTGTTTCAGGTTTAAAAAATATATTGAACAGTGAAGAATACAAGAAAGATCCGGAATTTATTCAAGAACTGTTAGGAAATGCCGTTGCCGAGCGAAAATTGCAAGAACAAGAAGAGAAAACAAAACAAGAAAGAGAGGCATTTCAAATAATGAAATAAGATAAAGAATTTTAATTTGAAAAAATGAAACTTGAATCTAAGAAAGAAATCGAGCTCGCTAGAATTCAAGCTCAAAGTCGAGGTGTCTGTTCCATTAAATTCTCTATATGATTTAAGCAATTCAAAAAGAAAGTTTATGTTACCTGGATTGGAATTTAGACAATTTGGCGATGACTTAAAAGATTGGCTTCATTTTTGGAGTCAATTTGAGCAGGTACATAAAGATGTAGTTATCACACCGGAAGGTAAATTCCTCATCAATAATAAAACTCATATTTACAGTGACAGTCTATCGGGTCTGCAGGCCATTGTCTGTCACAGGTCCCGACATTATCAGGTTCTTACAATCAAACACCTTTTGAAGGATCTAAATCTTCGAACGTCCCTGGCACACGTTTCTGCCCATATTGGCGTGGTCGGGAACGAATTGGCACATTCTCTAGCCAAAAGTGCAACTGAGAATGTTAGTGTTAACATTTCCCTGCCAGCACCTCCCTCTTTTATCAAAAGATCACCCAAACAGATTTTGTATCGGGAATGGCAGACCTGGTGGGAAGATTCCAAGAATGGTAGATACACCTTTTCAATGATTTCAAATGTGGCCTTTAATGATTGTTCGCTGCCACCAGAGACTGCAGCCTTCCTATCGGTCCATGGGCCTTTCCCACTATATTTGTATAGATTTCATAGCCGACGTACCCCCCCCCCCATGTCCTTATGGAGAAGAGGGTACACCAGAACATAATTATTTCAATTGCCCTATAACAAGTTCATACCACTTAAGAAATCCTGTACCAAAACCAGAGGGCTGGCTCGAAAATATTATTTTTCGTCTATTCCTCATCACTTGCAGTCCTAAAAATCACTTAAAATGTAATTAAAGTCTTTCTAAATCATTTCACTCTAATGGTAAAGTTTAATTGTAACGTTTTATTTTTTTTTCTTTCTCTCTTCACTCCTTCCTTCCTTTTGTATAAATATGTGTTTGAGCTCCTTGCCCACTATGAATATAACATGCGTTTGTCGCCAAAGCTCATACCCAATGTCGGTATAGATTTTATTTCCGGCGTTTAAGTTAAAGTGTTCTCCAATACTAAGTGCCCTGTAAATAAATTCTCCAATGTTTGTTCTATCAACGCCCTTTGTCGGTTTGGGACATTGCCCTGTCGTTTTTCTAAACAATTTTTTTTCCAATAAATGTAGAGATCGCCATTAAAGCGCTCAAAATCGCTCCAAGAGTGGTGAGCGGCGTCACTCTCCATGTGCAGTATTTAGTGCAAGCCACGGTTGCTGGTTCCCGTGCAAGAGAAGTAGTCGAAAGTTTTCCGCCGACTGGTGCCAATTACGAAAAAGCTATTGATAGTTTAAAATCACGCTTTTGAAGGGAGGGTCTTTTAGTCGAAGTATACGTTAGACAGTTTTCCAGCTGATTTTTTGAAGACTTGGAATCGTAGTAACATTCACAATTCTAGCACTGACGCTAAAGAGAGGTTAAATAACTTAATGCAATTTCTCAAAAAAGAAGTTGAATGAGAAGAAAGGATATCTCTGGCTGTAGCCGATTTTGGTTTAGGAAAAGGCCAAGAGAATAAACCTCTCAAAAGGAAACAACGCAATTTTGAAAATTTTAATAGTTAAGTACCTGCAGCTGCGGGTTTATTAAAGGCCACTTCAGATAGAGAGGGGAAGAAATCTTGAGTTTTTTGTGACGGCAAACATTCAAGTTCAGATTGTTTTTTCAGCTCATAAAATGAGCTTAGCAGAAAA
This sequence comes from Salticus scenicus, assembly GCA_963930645.1. Taxonomy (NCBI): domain Eukaryota; kingdom Metazoa; phylum Arthropoda; class Arachnida; order Araneae; family Salticidae; genus Salticus; species Salticus scenicus. Next base: position 45,401,618 of record OZ005656.1, on the reverse strand, counting down.
ACAAAATAATCAGAGGTAAACGTTGTTTCTTTGCCAGTATATCGCCAACTCACACTGTTAAGAAATGCCAAGCAGCTCTAAACTGCATGATCTGTTCTAAAAAGCATTTTCCTCTAATGTGTGATATACTCGATTCACAAAAAAGGCTGTAAAAAGAAAGAAGAAAAACCCGCAGAAAATTATGTTAATATGTCCAATTTCAATAAACGAAGTCCAAAGATATTTCTTCAAACCGTGAAAGCCAAGTTGATCTCTGGCAGTAAACAGAAAACTGTGAGATTGCTCTTTGATTCCGCAGCGTATAAGTTATATATTCTGGAAAGCGTAGCGGAAAAAATGAATTATATACCTATTCGCCAAGGAAAAACGGTTCATTTCCTTTTTGGCGTCGTTATCGCTAACGAGGTCAAGCATAAATAAATGGATAGAATGTTAAATAAAAAATTAATTAATTAAATTTTTTATTTTATTATTCATTTATTTATATTTGTTGTAATTTTTTACCATGTACGTGAAAAATTGCAGATTTTCTGTAGATTTTACTAAAACTTCTTAAAAATATCTTTAAAAATATAATCTGCAGAAAATCTTAAGTTATTTGGCCCACTTTTAAGCCTATATATTTTTAAAAATTCTTAAGATTATATTCTGTAAATTTTCTTCAGAAATATGAAGAAAATCTGCAGAATATGTATGTTTAAGAAAGGGGCCAAATAACTTAAGATGTTCTGTAGATTTTTTTAAATATTAATTTAAGGTTATTTTTAGTGGGGAATTGCTATAAAGTGACATTTAAACATTTGAATGAAAATTTTGGCTACAATTTTTAAGTTTGGATCAGTCTATAATATGTGGAAATATTAGACAGGTTTTTAAAGGCCCTTGGATAAAGGAGTTAGAAGAAAATGTGAATAATCTAATGGACATTAGCGACAGATGTGAAGCGATCGATATTCTCGTTGGAGCTGACGTCATGAGAAAAATGTTGACAGGAAAAATAAAGGTCTTTTCGTCAGGTCTCGTGGCTTTAGAAACATACTTAGGTTGGATCTTAATGAGAAAAGTTCCACATGAAAAAAACCTCGGAAGAAATCTTGGCGATGACAGTGTGTGTTATCGCTATATGTAAATGAAGCTGAAATCTCAAATTTATGGAATTTGGATTTGATTGGAATGTATGATCCGGTTGAGAAGTCCCAATACGAGATTGATCTTTAGACTAAAGAGCATTTTTTAGAAAAGGTGGCAATTAATAAAGAGGGCCGATATGAAGTTTGTTTGCCATGGGTCGAGGATAAATCGTCTTTTCCCGACAACTTCAGTTTGGCGAAGAAGCGGTTCGAATACACTGCAACAAAGTTTATAACGATGAACATGTATAAAAAATATGAAGATGTTCTTCTGAGCTGGATTAAGGAAGGCATAACTGAAGAAGTTCCAAACAACGAAGTAAACTCTTATGGCAATTATTTACCTCATCGGGCTGTATGAAAACCTAGTAGCAGCACTATTCCAATTCTCCCAGTGGTCGATGCTTCAGCTAGGTTAGCAAATTATCCTTCTTTGAACCAATGTATGGAATGTGGTCCTAATCAAATGAAACTTATCCCAGATATTTTACTTCGATTCAGAGAAAGAGAATTTGGCGTTATCGCCGACATTAGGAAAACTTTTCAACAAATAAGCATTCGTAAAGAGGATATAGATTTCCTGCGTTTTTTATGGTGGTAAAACTTAGAAGAAAAGAAAGTAAAAGTTTTTCGCCACGCAATTGTTTTTCGTGTTAAATGCAGTCCCTTCATTTTGGCTTCAGTAATTGAGTATCATATTCAGCATTGTAACGGATTTGAAGAATCTTTAAAGAAAAGGCTTGTAGAGAGTTTCTATGTAGACAATGTCGTTACTAGCGTTAACAGTGAAGAAGAATTAGATAAGTTTATCGCTAATTCTAAAACTTTAATGGCCAAAAGTGGTTTTGATCTTAGACAATGGGAATTGTCTGGCGACTGTAAGGAGACTTGTTCTAAGAAGGAGACTCAAGTATTAGGTATTATGAGGAATAAAGAGCTGGAACATTGAAAATTAACATGAAATGGTTAGACGACATTAATATGGAAAAAGTAACTAAAAAAAAGTATGTTGTCTGCCGTATATCCTTTTGGCTTCACCACACCAGTCATGCTTTGTCCAAAAATAACGTTACAAAAGGCATGGAAATTAGGAACGATTTGGGATGAAGTGATAACTGGTGAATTTTATAAAGAGTTTATGCAGTGGTTTCAAGAACTGAAGTATTTGACTGACATACAAATTCCTAGATTTATTAGAGTGTCTTTTGAAGATTTAAGTAACTGTACTATTCACACGTTTGTTAACGGAAGCAAAGGTGACTAGCAGCAGTTACATTCCTTAGAGTAGAGAATTATATTCAAATTGAGTTATTTTTGCTTGCAGCAAAGTCTCGAGTGACTCTATCTAGACTGTTATTCACCAATAACTTCAACTCCCGGTTGAACATGAAAATTAAAAAAACCTAAAAAGGCGGGGTTCAAATTTTCAGCAAATTTTGCCGTGTTGTTTCTGCCATCTAGCGGTACAGTTATTTTCGGATTTTTAAAGTGAAAATAACCAATCAAAGATTATATGAAATCCTCGACGCTAGATGGCAGAAACAACGTGCCAAATTTTGCTGGAAAGCTGTACCCTGCCTTTAGACGCTTTTCAAGATTTTGCATTGAACCGGGAGTTGAAGTTAATGGTGAATACGGCCATAAGAGGCGTAACTATTCCTAGAATGGAACTTCTAGCTGCTGTAATTGGAGCAAGAGTGACGAATTTGGTTATTAAAGCACTTGGTTGGAGAAATATTGTGACTTATTACTGGAGTTATTCAACAATGGTTCTTGCATGGACACTGAGAGAAGAAAATTGATCAGTTTTGTTGGAAATAGAGTGCAAGAGATCAGAAAACTGAGTGATAAGAATGCTGCAGACTTGCCCTCCAGAGGGTGCAAAGCGAAGCATCTAGTCTCATAAAAATGGTGGGAAGGTTGTGACGACCTAGACGCCATTATTCTGATTTAACTTTAGATTCAACTTAACTTACTTACTTAATTACTTAATAAAGTGAGCACGAGACTTGAATATAAAATAAATAAAGAGCTTTTATTTAGAGCTTAATGAAAAGGTGGGCGTTGGACTATAATCACCTTTAATACCTTTATAAACTTAAAGAGGCAGCCTTTATAAATACTTTTAACTTTAAACAGATAACCACAAATAATCTCAACTACTTCATTTAACTTCGTTAACTCTCACGACTATACTCGTCTTTCGTAAGTGGGAGGATTCCCTTAACCACTATACTACTCATCTGACTAACTTCTACTATAGCCGTTCACTACTAACTCCTTTAACCTCCTACTACCTCTAATTCCTTATCACTTCTTACTCTAAGCAGCCAACTCTCCTTTCTACTTCCTAAGTAGCTACCTCCTTTCTACTTCCCTCCAAGTCGCTCCCATTCTCTCTCGGATACCTCTTCCCTTTCTTCACTATGAAACATCGCCTTTTATCCATCTCACATTCCAAAATATTAGCATACTGCAAATTACAATATTAGTTTAGGATAAGAACTAACTCTTATTAATCGACCGAATCCTAAAACTCTGCACATTCACGTGTTATCCGTAAAGTGCGAACTTCGTTTGTAGCGTTACACTAATATAACATTACCTCACAAGGTCCACAATGGATAAAAGACTGAATATATAAAGAAAGACTGAATGAATAAAAGACTAATTTCTGAATTTCAAACATTGGTGAATTTCGCCGATCGTGATTGGAATCAGGAGGAGATTGAAAAAGAAAGGGCTAAGAAAACTTGTATACTGACAAATACTGAAGTTATTGGTGATGAAGATTGGTACTATAGATACTTTAGATACTTTTCTAGTTATGATAGAATTATTCGTCTTGTTGCATGGATCCTTCGTTTTAAGCACAACTGCAAGAATTCAAATAAAAGGAAGCATGGTGAATTGACAGCCTCAGAATTTCATGAAGCAGAAATGAAGGTTTTACTTCTGATTCAGAATGAGTATTTTCCCCGAGAAGAAGAAAAGAGCTTGAAAACTTTTCAAACGTTTAAAGATGAGCTTGGTGGCATCCGTTACCAAAATTATTTATTGTAAAGATAGTAAAGATTTTCTTAAACCTATTGTTCTTCCATCAAAACATGAAGTGGTAAAACGGCTAATTTATAAAGCACATTTTGAGGACTGTCATGCTGGTGTCCAGATACTATTGAATATACTTCGAGAAAAGCATTAGATCCTAAACGGCAAAAAGGCGGTGAAAAAATTATAGCCAACTGCACTGCAGACAAAAGATTTCGTTCAAAGAACTTAGAAGTAATTAGTCCACCACTTCCAGAAAACAGAGTTGAAGGTACTACAGTTTTTCAGATAATTGGTGTTGATATGGCTGGACTATTATTTCTCAAGGATAACAAGAAAAGCTGGCTTTTAATATTTACTTGCGCGGTATACAGAGAAGTCCATTTGGAGCTTGTTATTGCTGCTTCAACGGATGCGTCCTTAATGGCCTTTAGAAAATTTACAGCTCGCAGAGGAAGATGCTCTACTGTATACTGTAACAATGGCTCTAATTTTGTCGGAGCAGCCAATTATTTCAAGAAACTAGACTGAGAACGCATACGAAAATATGGAGCTTTCAACTATATTGGTTGGAAGTTTAATCCCCCAACTGCTGCTTGGTGGGGCGGATAGTGAGAGAGATTAGTTCGAATTCTAAAAGACCATTTGAAAAGAGTATTAGAACTTTCACGTGTCAACTATGAAAAAATGATGACGGTTTTAGCTAAGTGTGAGAGGGTAATCAACTCAAGACCTCATACATCTGTGAAGAGGATGCTGTAAAACCTATTTCACCATCGATGTTCATCCAAGACGTGCATGAATGCAGTCTTCCTGATTTGGATGCTGTTGAGCAAAACTTTTTGTATAGAAGGCTCAATTACAAACAAACCATTCTTAGAGATTTACGAAGCCATTTTAGATCTGAATATCTTGGGCTCTTATTCAACAAAAAAGCAAAAAGCCAGCTAAACATACCGTTACTGTTGGCGAAATTGTTATGGTGGGAGCCGATAATAAAAAAGAATCTACTGGCCTTTAGTCGTATCACTGAGGTTATACCAGGTAAATATGAACAAGTACGACTTGTTGAAGTGCAAACTTCCCAAAAGGAACTCTTACATCCGATTCAAAGAGTTTATCCCTTAGAGGTAACATCCTCTGATGATTTGTTCGTACCGATGACTCTCAATAAATTCAAGGAATTAAATAACAACTCCAAAATTTCAACCGTACTACTAGTGAGCAAATGAAGTTTAGTAGAGTTGGCAGAAGAATTAAAGTGCCGGAAAGACTGAACTTGTAGATTATATAAGAACTTGTTGATCATTCTACTATTTACTTTATTTTCTTATTTTTATGCTTAGTTTAAAACTAATGTTGTCATCTTTGTATCAAATTTGTTTTGACTAATAGTTTTTATGTTTTGATTATTATTTATGATCAAAAATTGGAAGGAAGTTGAAAATGCAATTAAGTCTATTATTTACTTTTTGAATAGTATTATATTACTAGCAGGCTTTGCCCGCTTCGCTGGACATTAAACTTAAATGAGTTGTCAAAATCCCATATCTTTATAAAAAGCCTAAGTTCTCGCTGTGATTGGTAAAGATTTTCTCGCTCGCAACGTAAGGGGTCTGGGTTCCCACTGCCTTCGGCAGCAACTTATCCACTTCTTACTTCCCCTTCCTCAACGGGTGAGTTCGAAGTTTTGCAAAATCCCGTACATAATGCGTACACTTAATCAATATCCACACGCCAAAATTCGCCATTCTAAGATAATTCAAAGCGAATTCAAACGGAAAAACATGTTTTTACACATGTTTATTGCCCTCCGACTCCAAGAAGGGGGGGGGGGAGGGATTTCGAATTTCGTGAAATTCAGTTACAATAAATGCCGGATGCATACAAACAATTTACGCACCAAATTTCGTGACCACAGAAGTCTTTCATAGAAAATATTATAAATAAATAAATACAAAAAGCACAGCTTTAGTATGGGACCGCTTTGGTGACTTTAAATATTTTAAGCCATTTTTGCGATGAACTGAATTGGCTATCTCAATTGTGCAATTAAAGATCTTGGCGAGAAACGTCCGAGCTACTTCGGTGCCGAATTTCAAATTTTGCCAAAGGGATACGATACTAAAGCTGTTCCATACACAAAATAAATAAATAAATAAAATAAAAGAAGAACTCTTTTCTGATATTAACAAAATAAAAATAAAAAATCTTAATAAAATCCAAATCATGTTCATCTACAATTAAGGGGAGAACATAAAAGAACCTCATAAGGTACATAATAACAACAAAAAAATTTGTTTTTACTGCAGGAAAGAAGAGTACTGCTTAATTAAATAAAAATATTAGACTAATGGCAAATATCTCTATGAAAATATTTATCCACATACAAATTCTTGATTTAAAAAAAAAAAAAAATCACCAACTTTTGAAGGTATTTTTCTCTCTAATTTTTATTATTATTCACGTGAAATTAAAATATTTCATTCTATTTCTGGAAAATAAAAAAAAATAAATGCGTATATATAAATATAAAACCTTCTACCGAATCTGGGTTGAAAACGGAAAAAGTGTAAAATAAATTAGAAATATCAGACCTATATTTATAAATTTGATACCAAATGAAAGGGGCGATTTTTCTGAATCAAGGGGTGCAAACAGTTTTTCGATGCGACAATTAGATTTTTTTTAATTAACTAAAGTATGGAATTTAGATAGCAAAACTTCATTTCAATCTTTTCATAATTTGTAGTGCGAATCACGTGAATGAAAAAGTCTTTAACTTAAAAATTTATTTCTATATTTTATTTTTCCATTCAAAGCATTTTAGTGAAAAAAATATTTATGGCGCATGCGCAAGCGTTTCTTACCCAAAGTTTAAACACTAATCATAATTTTGAAAATTTCTATAGATATAATTTTAAGTTGAGTGAAGATCTAAGTTTCTGCCAAGCGCCGTTGAATTCCATCCAGCCGTTCTCGAGTGATGCACGGACAAACGTGTTTTAGTTTTTTACCCCCCAGGGGGGAACGGGGGGGGGAATTTCTGAAAAGTTGATAAATATAATTTTAAGTTGGGTGAAGACCTAAATTCCTGCCAAGCGCCGTTGAATTCCGTCAAGCCGTTCTCGAGTGATGCCCGGACAAACGTGTTTTAGTCTTTTACCCCCCAGGGGGGAAAGGGGGGAATTTCTGAAAAGTTGATGGATATAATTTTAAGTTGGGTGAAGACCTAAATTCCTGCCAAACGCCGTTGAATTCCATCCAGACGTTCTCGAGTGATGCCCGGACAAACGTGTTTTAGTCCTTTACCCCCAGGGGGGAAAGGGGAGAATTTCTGAAAAGTTGATAGATATAATTTTAAGTTGGGTGAAGACCTAAGTTTCTGCCAAGCGCCGTTGAATTCAGCCCAGCCGTTCTCGAGTGATCTCGAGAACGTTCTCCCAGCCGTTCTCGAGGACAAAAAAAGCGACATACAGACACAATGACACACACACACACACACACACACACACACACACACACAGACACAGGCAAAATTTTCTGAAGTCATTTTCGGCTTTCATGGGGTGTGAAACGTGAAGATATCGCAAAATTCTTTGATTCCGACAAATTTACAGACAAAAGTCTGATTTTATTAATATAGATTATTATTGTAGGGCAACGTTAGTTAAAAGCAAGATACGTGGTCTCGTTTGATCGAGAGCATTGCGTGTGTTAAAATTTTTAGAAAAGTAAATTTCTGGTTTTGAGTAGTAGCCTTTTTCCTTTGAAAACAAGGATTTTTGTATTATTATTTTTTTTTTTTTTTTTATATATATCCAACGTAGCTATGCTCTTTTTACTGTTATTTCATTTTTAGAAAAGCGCAGTACGTGTTATTCAATTAAGTGACCGCTTTGAAGGTAAAAGTGTGGATATTTAATTTACTGGCGTCAGCATATAGCACTTGTTATTATTATTATTATTATTATTATTATTATTATTATTATCATTAAGCAACAGGGAACGGTGATTTTTCTTAGGTAGCTTTAACAGTTGACAACATCATTTCGAAGTAATTCTAGAATCCAATTACATTATCGTATTTTAAGGACAGGTTAGGTAACATAAATCAATATGTATTCTATCCCATTTTATCTCAAAAATATTTTAGCTCCAATATTTTTACTTTCTTTTTTTTTTTTTTTTTAACATGAGTTTTTATCTTTAGCGTACGTGAAGACCATATTTTATAGCTAATTGTCCATAAAAAATTGGAAAAGAATTACAGATATTTAAAAGAAAAACTAAATCTAAGATAATGAAATTGATTTTTTTTTCCTTAAATTTAGAATCAAATGAAACATCAATAAAATTTGGAACATATATTACTATAATATATTGATTTATTTTTCTTTAAATGAAGAAACTAATGGATGTGTCTTAAACATTTTCTCTTAATAACTATTGATAAAAAAATAAACATAGGTAAAAACAAATATGATGTTTTATAAATTAAAATAAATTTGAGATCATACATAACGTATGTTTGATTTTTTTTCGATACTATGCATTTAATTTTAAAAATTAAAATGGTTAATTTTAATTAATTTTGATATTAAAAAAAATACATAGGGGAACATCTCCGGTTGTGGGCACAGTTTAGATTTTGGATTTTAGCATTTGGTAGAGTCGATATTTTACAAACATATGAATACCAATGGAGATCTAGAAGACTTAGCTAACGTTTGATGAAGTAACTGTATTGAATCCATCACACCATAAAACTTTTATCACTAATTTTGTGAAGTGGTCATATTTGGCTAAAAACATTGTGTACCTAGTTTTAGGCCCACGTGAAAAATCCGCTAAAAATGGAAAATAATAAGAAAAACACTGTAAATACAGAAAATAACAAAATTTATTCATTTTGTAAGAATTCAGTGGTCAAAATAACAACAGAAAATTATATCTGTGTGTGTATATGTCTGTGTGTTTGTCCGTCTGCGCTGTGGTGCTCTGACGACTGATCGCAGAGCAACCAAACTTGGCAGAGCGGTAGCTGGAACCCTGCTGGTGTGCATCTCATCCAGATTTTTTTTAATTTTAAATTACTTTCTTTTTTAAATTTTTAAATAATGGCTTCTACGTTTCATTTTTCTAAAATTTATTCTTTCACTTTAATCGTCTGCGTATCTTAGCTATGGCTATTATACTATTTATTATTATTTATTATTATTTATTATTATTAGTATTTATTATTATTTATTTATTATTTATTCATTTATTTATTTATTATTTATACTATTTATTTATTTCATTCATTATAAGGGGAAAACTTTTCTTTCTTTTTTTAATTTATTACATTTATTGAAAATCAAACAGTAATGCAGTATAAAAATTTTAAGTATATTAAATTTTAAATTTAAAAACTTATTTATAACAGTTATGTTTATATATAATTTTTATAGTGTAACCACATTTTCTTTTTCTTTTTTTTATTAATCCCTTTGAAAGAAAAATCGTCTTTATTATTATTATTACTTATAGTATTTATTTGGAAAAAATGGTAGTATATAATAGAAAGGAGTTAACTGGTTACAATTTATTTGTTTTTTATTTATTTGATTCCTTTTAAAAGAAAATCTAATTTTTATTTTATTTATTATATTGGTCGGAATCATGTGGTAATATAGTATAAAGAGCTGGGGCAAAAAATACATAGTTCGAAAACTAAAAAAAATTAATATATGCTGAGATACAGTCATCTTTAAACTAGTAGTTTTAAAATAATAGCAGACCTGCCTGTCGTCGATAAATACCCTTATTGCAGTACCTGGGAAAGGTCTTTCTACAGGCAGTGGGAAACTGGACCCGATGTAGTGCGGGCAGAAAAAGCGATGCCGTAGGCAGCGGGTACCCGAAGCGAGCTTTAGAGCGATTTAAATGTAGGTAATTTGTTATATTTTTTATTTACAATGTGATATAAAAAATAAATAGTGATTCAATCCTTTTGAAAAGTCATTTAAATCAGAGATGTGGGCGTAGCCTGCTAGTGCAAAATAAACAGATGATTAAATTGTCCTAACAACCTACAATAGTCTGAACAGTTTACTAATTGACTAAAATAAAACTATTTAAGTAATTTGACGAATAATATCTTAATTTAGATATGAAAACAAGAAAAATACTCACTTTATATATATAACTTACATATATTTGTCAAATATTTCAAAGAAGATACTATGTATGTACTGTTAACAGTGTTGTACTGAAATAAATTTATTCAAGTTTATAATTTCATTCTGTAATTCCTGTAACAACAACTATCAATAGCCTAAATAGTTTACTAAATAACTAAAATAAAATTATTTAAATAATTTGACCAATAATATTTTAATTTAGCTATGAAAACAAGAATAATACTCATTTTATATATATAACATATATTTGTCAAATATTTTAAGCAAAATACTATGCATATAGTTTTAATAGTGTTGCACTGAAATAAGATTGTTCAAGCTTGTAATTTCATTCTGTAATTCCTGTCATGCAATCTCTAATTTAATGAATTTGCTTAATGTTGAAATATATTGGAACTCTTGTAATTTTATGCAACATAATTTTGAATAATTTGGAACTGTAAACAGACATGTTGGAGGGTCTATTATTGGAGTAGTGTCATCTTTAATAAAGAGAATAATCATGAATAAAGAAATGAACAATTTAAGAATGACTATATTATTAAAGGTAAAATAAGGATAATTAGCAAGTTAAAAAACTTAAATTTGTACTTACATACTTATAAATTTTCAAAAGATTTAGCAATTTTGAATCGTTTAAATTATTCAAAATTTATTATTATTGAAGTAAAGTTTGCTAACAATTTCATTAAGAAAATTTATTTAATTCTTTAATTATTATGAATTATAAGTTTTGTGTTATGTGTTATACGTTTCGTTTAATGTACATATTTTTTCTACTGCAAGTTGAAAACTCTAGCGACATTTATTACTTAATTACACATTAATTGCTTATATTTGGACTACATCTTTTTGAATAGAACTTATGTGTAAAAATGTATTCTACAGTAACATTAAATAAACAACAATAAACGTTAAAAAACTTGCGTTTTAGTACGATTTTTACTTGAATATTGACTAAACAAATGTAATATAGTTTAGCTATTTGATTTTAATAAACATACATATATTAATAAATCTTTATTTGTTAAGTAATTGGTAGGAAATCCAATATATTTAAATAAACATGTGAAATCTAATACACTTTTGTTTGCTATATCATTAACTAAATTTATCGGAGTAATTTTTATTTTGTAATAATTATTTTTTCCTTTTTTGGGCTTCTCCCTCCAAATGGTCGATTTAAAGGGCAAACTACATTCGATTGCGTATAAAATCTAAGAAATTTTAGTAACATTCGGGGAGTTGACCATTAAATTATAGGGCCATTTCCCTTCTACGAGAAAAGAAAGTCCTGTGCTCGTATTTGTAATAAATTGCTGTAAAATTCAGAATGTCGACAAATCTCATTTTCCCTCTTGGAGAAAAAAAAGTCATGACAGATTTATGGGAATAACTTATTTTTACGGTTAATGGCTGCAACAGATTTTGCTGGTCACTTTACAAAATCTATACCGTAAAAATTTCCATACTAAATAGCGGTTAGTGACAGGCAAAGTATTCCTCTCATCGATCGTAAAATTAAAGCCATGCCCGTGATCTGTTATTTTTTTGTTTAACAAGTGAAGTGACCTTTAATAAATGGTCAATATTACGAATTTTACTGCTATATTTTAAAAGTATGAATACTGGACTTGTTCCTCGAATAAAAGAATCGGCCGTATAATTTAACGGTGAACTCATCAAAATTTACGGAAATTTCTTAGAGTGTATTGGTCATTCATTTTATAGTGTAATCTGTCTTTAATTGTTTATACTTGGACGTTATAAAAATAAATAAAAAAGAATTAAAATGACTGCAAAAACCCTGTTAGAATTAACTTACTTAAGACGAGTTTTAGGTCAATGAAAGCTGGAGATTTTACTCTTTAGTGAGACAAGACTGAATTTCAAATAAAACCTTATTGTAAAAAAATAATAGAACCGACTCTAAAAGCCAAACAACTAAAAATGTAATGAAAATTGGTATAAATTGAAATTGTAAATTGCGTCTAAAAGTATAAAATAATTTCCTTCACCAAACAACATAAACACTGCAATTGACCATAACTTTTGAAGTCAGCGCAAAATTAAATAAAACTTGATTTTTTTTACAGATTTGTTTTTAAATAGATAGCTAAAAACGCTGTTGTCTTTAATGAGATTTTAATTTCAAATTATTGAAATTGAAAAAAAAAATAAGTTTTTACGTGTCTTTTCAGGTAAAAAAATCTTGTGCGAAAAGGAAAAAAAAATTCATATTTATGCGTCAGTAGGGGATGAAATTTGAATAAAAATTTTTAATATATAGGGGAATGTCTTCTATTATGGGCACTCTCTAGTTATAGGTACCCCATATCTTTTAACAGAAAGCAAATATGGTGGATTTGAGTACTGTCAAACTTGTATTGTGAAAGTATGTAGTTTTTGTGCTAGCACGGAAGTGAATAGACTCATTTACTTAGTAAGTGGAAAGCATCGAAAAAAAACTGAAAAAAGCAACACAAAAGTAATTTGTGAATATTTACAGAATGCGATAAATCGAAGCGATTTAATTCAAAAATGTAAGTGTAACGTATATTCATGCAATATATTAATTATTTTTTGTGATGCAATTTTGAATTTAGCCAAAATGTGGACCGAAAATTGCCTTTTCTGTCTTAAAAATGGCTCCCATTCCCGGCTGTGGGCACCTTCATGTAACCGGTTGTCAGCACACTTGTTATTATTATTATTATTATTTATTTATTTATTTATTTATTTAAAGCGTGTGTTTGACTTACAAATTTTCAAATAAGGTCGTTTATGTCAACATAACATATATTATTAGTGTTTTTATGTATTTTTAGGCCATTTTTAGCCATGTCAACCCCGACATGTCAATCAATCCAAAAGAAATAGATTTTAATGCTCTGGTTAAAGCCATTTAGGATTGATTAGTGGATAAAAAATCCATAAAATCGACTGTCCGAGAATATGAACTTCCTCGCAGTATCTGTGGTACTCCAGAAGCCTGGAAAAATTAATGCAACTCCACTTTTAAACTGCCATCCAAGCGCGCTAAAAATAGAAGTATCCACAATCTGATGATGATGCCGACTTCTTACCATCTCTTTGGAGCACCTGCTACCATACCTAATAAGAGCCAACTCAATCAAATCAAATGCAACGAGTGTGATCGGCTGATGCATTTAAAGTGTGCCAATATACAATATAATGAATTAAATAATCTGGTGTGTCACTCACACGACTTTCTCTTACCCTGAAATTTAATACTATAAATACAGGTTGCAGATTAAAAGGTAAGATAACGAGTACTGTTATGTAAACCTGTGTTAAACAATTCATATTAGGCTTCTGAAGAGTTTTATATGATAATTAGTTCTGTGTGAGGGAGGCTACCGCCCCCCTCAACCCCCGTTTCATTAATGCACCTACATTTATATAGAATTTAATTCGGTTATTAAAAAATATTTCTCTTTTTTTAAAATAATTTATTAAAATTGTTATTTAAAAATATTATCTTTTATGATAAGGCAGACGATTTCCATATCAGAAAAGTAGTGTAACAGTAAATATCCAAAAAAAGTCCATTTTATTCTCAATATAAAAAACAAAAGTACGATTTTTTTTTTTCGTTAAAAGTAAAAAAAATCTATAACTTTGTTTTAAATTATCGCAGATCGATAGTTCAACCATTCGTTTTAAAAGTATTGGCGAGCTCTTTTGAAACATACCCATCATGAAAATTTACTCCCCTCGAGGGGGGACTTCCCCCCCAGGGGGGGAGGCGAGGTTCCTACATACACAAAAAAAATTTCCCAGTTAACTGTCTCTATTACAAAAAATATATATTTGTTTCATTTGGTTTAGTGCAGTCTATAGATGTTAAACTCTATTTTCCTGCAATTTCCCCCCCCCCATAGACCTAATGTATTAGAATTCTCTTGATTGTCCCTGTACACGAACCATTTGCTTGATCTTAACGAAAAGCTTACTGTAGCATCCCTATATGATACACATTTAGAATACCAAGTTTGAACTTTCTGCCATAATTTGTTTTTGAGATATGCTGATAACAGACACACAGACACACACACAGACACACAGACCATTTGCTAAAAACATGATTTTCGTATTCAGGGGGCCTCAAAACGTGTAAATATAACAAAATCTCGCGTTCGAAAATTTGACCCAAAAACAATACTTTCTCTACCTTATGGGTAAGAGAAAGTAAAAAGAAAAAGGAAAAAGATTTCGTCTTCAAATTAATGAATGAATTAAATAAATAAAAAATAAATAGCGTAATAGCCGTTGCTAAGATACTCAGACGATTGAAACGAAAAAATAAATTTAAGAAAAATGAAACATTGAAGACAATATTTGAAATCGAAAAAAAGATAATTAAAAAAAAATCAAATTCGAAAAAATCTTGATGAGGTGCACAGGCACACCTACAGGGTCCTAGGTACCCATCTGCCAAGTTTTGTAGCTCTGTGATTAGTAATGTGAGCACCAGAGCGCAGACAGACACACACAGAGACAGAACCTTCTCTTTATTTATATGCAATGTACTTCTTTCTCTTCTTATAAATATATGTACATATAATAGAAAATTATTTCTTTATATTATTTGATATACTGAACAAGATAAAATCAATGATCTGTTTCTTTTTTTTTTTTTTTTTTTTTTTTTTTTTTTCATGTTCTGGTAACATGTACTATTTTAATTTAATTCTAAGCAAATTAATTACACTATTTTGTATTTTAAATGTAACAAAAAGGCACTGTTGTACTTAATTATACTAATGATATTCATTTTTAATTTACTTACTGTCATAAGGAAAAGTTTTATAATTATTTCCCCACCAATTTTATTTGTTGTAAGAAAAATTTTTATTCAATTGCACAAATCGTATTTTATAAAACAATATGTTTAATTATATGTGTACCGCAGTGCTTTGTAATTTAAACGTATAAAATGAAACTATACTTATGCACGAAAATTTTCAAATTACACGTTTTTTCATACAGCTTTGAGTTTACTAAACGTATATTTAATACGTGTATTTAACAGTTTACAAATAAAACTTATCACATATTTATTTTTTTATTTTTTTTTTTTTTAAGAAAAATCAGTGTAATTTATTTTTATTTATCATTGTCATATTTTTAATGAAATGACACAGTAAACACATAATAGGCATAGCAAATTTAAATTATTACATCTCGTATATCTAGTAAATAAATGTTATTTTTATGCAATAAAAATAAAACAATATCTTGAATAATCTTGAATTTCAGAGAATGCATTCAAACTTTCCATTCAAAATGAATTTGAAATACACATAGAATAAGAAATATTCTTGAACTCTTACTTTAAAAAAAAAAGTAATTGAAGCAAGAATAGGCATCTGGCATAATGATATAAGGTAAAGTTTCGGAGAAAGAAAAAATCGGTCATTTTTCTTTTAAATAAATTGATTTCAACTCTTTGCTTTTGAAAAACATGAAAAAGGCAGTGTTATTGATAATATATAAGATAAAAGTAAAAAATGAGACATTTAAATCATTAAAAATATAAAAGAGAAAACTAAATTTGTTTCTTGAAATTGTCTTACGGAATATTGGAATTATTTCAAATATGTCAAATAAATGCATTTTGAATAAATATTTGACGTTAACTATAGAACTTGTTTTGTTTAATTTTTTGAAATAGTAATGAGAATAGTAATGATATATATTTTTTGGAATAGTAATGATATATATATATATATTACTTATTTTGATAAAAATCCGATCATTCTTAAAACTAATGAAATAATAAATTAAAGAGTTAAAATTATTCTCTCTGACAAATAGAATTTTCATTATACTGCTATTTTTAGATTTTTTAGATATTTTTAGATTAAAAGGAAATTGTTTTTGTTAATCCGTTAGTAGTCGCTAGTTGGTGTTGCCAGATTTTTTTATTCAATAGCCACCAAAAATTTTTAGAAGTAGCATTTAATATACATGAAACGCGAATAAAATCGAAGGAACGTCTATCACATCACTTCTTAAAATTATTGGTGAGAGTTAAATAAAAAGTGCGCAATCTGTAATAGGTGGCGCTGTCAATAGCGACTACTAACGGGTTAATTAAGCTATGAAATAAAAATGATGTACTTTACGAACCTCCAAATTAAAAATTTTGTTAAGAAAATTTCAGAATTATTTAATACTTGTAATTATTGAAGAGAAAAATAGCTTTAATATAATGAAATAAAATCAAAAACTCTTCGTGTACATTCAAAATATCTTTACATCTGTTTAAATTATGTAATTTTTAGAACTCAATCTTTAATATCTTACTTAATATCTTATTATTAATATTTTATTAAATCTTATTGGTGTCTTTTTATAGGCATTATGTATTTTAAAACATTACACATGATTTTCTTAAAATTCTTCTTTGAGATGAATGGATTAAATTCAAATCATATACGTTATACATCATCTAGTCTAGACGCTTAATTAGTTTATGAATAATAAATCTATGCCTCCAGCAATACTCAGTAGTCTAATTTTTTTATTAACAAATCAAGAGATTCTTGTTCTGAATATGGATATCCATAATTATCCAATTTTCTCTATTCATATTTTCTATATATACTAATTTATATTATCCTATTTCATTTTTTAAAATGTATTCTATAAATATTTAAAACATGTATATAATAACTTCTAAGTTATTCATATTAACCCGATAAATTGTTCCTTAACAAAATCTTCTAAATATGAAAAACGAGGACTTTTAATTTAATTTAATATTTTAAAATAGTGTCGTACATGAATGGATAATAATTTAAACTTTTAACGTTTAATATTTTGGACATCATAAACATTTAAAAACATTTTTCTGTTTATAAAAATGACTTATAGGATAGAATTGGGTTTCTGCGATACTATTTCTTAAAATAAACATGTAAGTTAAAAATGCTTTACACTTAGTCATAATATTAAACAGCTTTTTTTTTTTTTTTTTTTTTTTTTAATATATTATCACAAAAACAACTAGTATGAACAAATAATGTTAGAAGCACCTAATATTATTTGTACATATTAATTGTTTTTCTTTATTTTGGAAATTTTTATGCTTATAAGATTTATATTTTCCATTTCCTAAAATAAATATGTATTTTTTTTTCCTTTTTTTTATATAAAATTTTATAAAATTTGAATATAGCCAAAATGTAATTATGAGTAAATGTTTTAAATTCATAATTTTCTTAATTCGTGATAAGTTCACAGATTTTAATCTTTCACGCGTATTTATTAACCAATTTAATCATAATGTTATATAATGTAGCCCTTTTACGTAATAAAAACATATTTTAAAAATAACAAATGAAAAAAATATATATATAGAAAATTAGATTATAATCTTCTTTTTATATATATATATATTTTTAACCGATACTTTTTCAATAAATATTAACTGAAGTTTCAAAATAACTGTTGAATATTTAATAATTAATATAAAGTACGTTTATAATCGATTTTTATTTCATTTTATGTCCTTATTAAAGTTATTTTAACAAAATACCAGCATTCCACTGAAATATTTTTCTGCTTGCATGTTTTCATTTTATTGAGAGATCAATGATCATGATTTTTATTTTCTTTGTTCTAAGACGATATTAATACCCTACTTGAATCCTTACATAAACAAAATGTCAATTTCAATGATATTCATTCGTGTTTTTTTTTTCTTTTAGTAAAATAACAATGACCGTATTGTCTTTAATTTGTAATAAAATGTTTTGATTTTGATAACACAGAGGAAGCTTAAGATATAGCATTAAAAGATATCTTCTAACGCGAGAACTCATTTAAGTCAAATGTGTCTCCTGGACGTTCAAAGATTACATAATAATCTTTTATATAAATACGCACACTTCCATATTTCTAAACTTATTCAGAAATATTTGCATATTTATTTATACTAATGTTATTGCATTTTTTTTTTTTTTTCAATATTAGTATAGATTTTATGTACACACAGTTTATTATGTTTGTTACTTGATTTCAAATTTACAACAGTAGTAAAAATTAAGAAAATGTTTCAAAGAAAACAATCAATATGAAACATGCTTTTAAAAGATTTCGCGAAATGTTCTTTATTATGTAAATATATTGGCATATAAATTTCTAAAGTTTGGTAAATGATCATTTAAAATTATAAAAACTATTAAGTTGACGTCTCTTTGTCTGAAAACTGTATATTAGTTGCAAATATGTTCATTTTAAATTTCTACTTGTTGATTTTTTTTTTATTACTAGGCGGCTCTGCCTCCTGCTCGCTCCGCTCACCAATTCCCGAGGGAGGCTTAGCCTTTCTTCGATTCGCTTTATTTACAAACCTATGTCAAGCTCTGCCTGCCTATTCGCTGCTTTGTCTTTCACTGAATAGCAATATTAATAAAGCATAACACAAGACAAAAGAAAAAAAAAAAAAAGAAAAAAAAACTTATAGAAATTCTTATATTCAATGCAAATTGAAATGCAGAATATTTATTACCTTTTTTTTTTTTTTTTTTTTTTTTTTAAGAATAGAAAGAAATTTGTAATATCTACACCATTTTGCGTTACTATAGTACATGGCTTCCTAGGCGACATTTAAATTTTTGTTACTATTTGGCGATGACTTTTTTGGTATAATTGCTTGTAAATATACATATATATAAGTGCTTACTTTTTTTCTAATGTCAATACATTTTACTGAATTTTTTAGTTAATTTAGGGTAGTATATAATATTCTACATATATTTCTAATGTACAGTTAAGTAATAATTTTACACATTAGAAAATATCTGAAAAGAAAAAAATATTATATCATTATTATTAACATTATTATTTTAATTTGTAAAAATTTCCTACAGCTTCAGTTTTTAATTCTCTCCTACCTACTTCTTAAAGTAGCGACGGACAAAATGTACTCGATCTTCTATAAGAAGTTTAGGCGATGAATGTTTTTCTTTCTATAATTAGAATTATGAAATGTATCATAGAAATGTTTAATTCTGTAAAGTTAAAAATTTATCAAAGTGAAATTAGAGGATTTCATCATTTATGAATGAGTATGAATCTGACAATAAAATATATTTTTGTGCGAAAACATATTCTAAATATTTTAAAATATATTTTTAATTAAAAAAGATAAATATGCTTTGAAAACAAAAAGAAATGCATTTAATTATACAGTCAAGTATCTCCATTATTTAACTATTCAAACACGCGCGCATACAAAAAAAATTATCATATAAAGAAATTTATAAATAGCATAACAAATTGCCGGTAAGAAAATCGATTTTCTAAAAGTAGAAAAAAAAAATACATACTAATCACCTATTTGCTGCTTTGTCTTTCACAGAATAAGAATAAGAATATGAATAACAGATAACGCAAGACAAAAGCAGAACAATATTATAGAATTTCCATATTTGATGTCTCATTGAAATACACAATATTTGATATTATATCGTTCATAATATGTCAAAAATCTGTTTTTACGTTCGACAACTTAATAAAATGTTGCCATTATTTTTGGCAGGAACATATGCTAGACCGCTAGACCAGAGCCTCCTAAACTAGATGCCTTCCGCGTGGCTCGAAAACTTGGCAACAGTACAAGAAAAACATAGCCGGTAGATGGCTCTTGATACGGGGCATAAAGTTCTGTTTATACCCCATTATTCAATTGGGTTTCACTGTTACTTTATAGCTCATATTTTATTAATTTAACAGATGGGAGAGGATTTTTTTTCTTTTCCGTGCAGTTTATATCTGTATTATGTTAAAATATGGTTTATTGTGTTGTTCCATTTTGTACTTCGGATAATCACCGTGAAAAAATAAGTTTCAATGAATTTGCAAGTAATCTAATACAACGTGAGAAGTTTCTCGCAAGTATTTCAAGACAAAGTATGTAAACTAGGTAAATAACTATAACAAAATTATTAACCCTCCGGATTTTTAAATTTCAATATTTTTTTCAAAAAAAAAATATTTTTTTTTTTTATTTATCATCGTAAATTCTGTGATTAAGACGAGGATAAATTTAAAGAAATAGTGATATAAAAATTCTGAGGTTTGACAATTCTGTTAGTAAGTTCGATTTAACAAATCAAATACAGTTATGTTTATTAAAAAATAAAATGAAATGTTTATTTATATTGATGTAGGAATACGGAGAAATAACTTGTTCTTAGTTACTTTAAAGGTTTAGTAATGAGTTAACTTAAAAACTTATTTTACTGTTACAGGATTTGTCTTCCGACAAAAAAGTCCTTATTTTACTGTGAATCCCTGGACACTGTAGAGTCCTAGGCAATGAAATTGCCGATTCGTTAGACAAAGGGGTACCTTTTAGTGTATCTTTTGGCACGATAAAACGATTAACCAAAAAATTAATGTCTGTGAGCTAGAAAAAGAGCCTCGAATCTCGCACAATACAAAAGTCTTGGAGAGACAGACTTTCTGTCGTCCCAAAATGGCCCACACATAAAATCGTATCTAAGTTTAGGCTGGCCAGAGGCCATGACTGCCTTTTAGTACATTTGTACCGTTTTCTATCAGTTTCATGGCCTATCTGCAATCTCTGTAATCTGAGACAGGACATGGATGGTGAACATCTCCTTCATTGCAAGGCATTATCCAAGCGTTTTTTAGTCGACCGCTACTGGGATGCCAGGGGCCTTTTAGATAAATAGACTACTGTTGCAGCTGTTCTATTATTTTTGTTCTTTTTTATTTGTTGTTCTTTGTGTTCTCTGCTGTAATTGTCTTTTATCTTGCCACTGGAAATTCAAAAAAAAAAACTTTAGTAACTTATGAATAAAACAATAAAATACTCCAATACAGGAACAAGATTGATTTATAAATTTAACACAAGTACTTTTTTAAGACATGCAAATGTGCATAAAAACTTTATTATTTTACTGAAATCGAAACAAAAATGTTGCAAATATTTAAAACAAAAAATAGATAACAATTATTTCTACTTTTGTTCTTAAAAAAAAAAAAAAATAAATAAATAAATAAGGTTTAAGATTCAAAACATTTCTTTATTAATTCGTTATAAAATGTTTATACATGTTAAAATGCTATTTTATGAAAGTATTTAATATTTTCCTGCCCAACCTTTATTTTAAGTAGTAATTTTCCTTCTGTTAAACCGAAGGCAGAATGCAAAATAATAATAATAATATTAATAATATTAATATTAATGTGACGGATCCCACTGGACACGCAGTATTCATTCATTATATATATATATATATATATATATATATGTATGTATACACACAAATAAATTCATAATATTATATATATATATATATATATATACAGAATACACATTGTTTCTTTTAATTCAAGATATGCGAGATAAATGTTATGCAAAATTGTACAAATGCATTTAAATACGGTTTTTGGTTATTTGTACTTATAAATCATTTATATTTATTCCATATTATTTGAATTATATTCAAATAGGATTAATTCGCTACAAAACCATATACTTTTCTGAGGGGGGCTGCCTCCCTCAATTCCCGTTGCATCTATCTTTCTATATCTATCTGTATATATATTTCCTTGTTACTCATAAATATTTATATCAAATTTATTGCTATTTGATTGCATAACATATCGGAATTATTTTGAGGGGCGCTGTAATTTTCGCGTATAATCCACATGTCAGATTCAATTTCGCACCAGAATTTTTCATTGAGAATTAACATGAAAAATGTTGGAGCTGTTTCTTGAAAAATATATAGGTTTTCCGTTAAAGAAAATTTTTGGTCGCAGAATGACACATCTTACCTGCGGATTATACGCCGAAAATTACTGTACCAATTCAATGCCTAATTTTTTCTGTAGAACTCATGTTTTTAAAGATGCCAATAACTTTTGTTTATTTATCTGTGTTTAATGAAATGTAACCACGTTAAGATGCATGTATACTAAATACCGTCTATAAACCGTAATAGTACGAAATGCTTTTGTGTGTCCTGCACACGAGCTACAAACATATACACCAATAAAAACTGTATAACAAATTTCTTGTAACTCATTAACATTTGAATTATATTTAACATCTTTACAAAATGTCATCGGAATTCTTTTGTGTGATCTTGTAAATAAATTATTTAGTCTATACATGTCTTTTTTTTCTTGTAGAAACATGTTTTTAAGCATCTTAATAATGTGAGATAATTCCACCATGTTGAATGCAGCATAAAATGTATTTAAATAAAAATTTGTCTACAAGCTTTAATATAATTAAATTATTTTTTGTGTTCCTGTAAACGAACCATATATATTATTTGCATTAATAAAAATTATTCATTTTATTCTACGTATTTCGTGAATAATTGTTCGAAATTTGTCATAATTTGGATAATTACGGGACAGTATCGGAACACACGTTTGTAAGGTCCTGTTCTTGTACATCATTAAGTATAAGCATGCATTTTTCTACATAAAGCATGCTTTTAAGCATGTCAATGATGCATGTTAATTTCATTTTGTTGAACGCATTGTAATAATGTTAAAATGTTTGTAAACGAAATTTTGCCCATAGGCTGTAATGATAAGAGAAAATTTGTGTGTCCCTGTACGCGATCCATAAACAATATACGCACCAAAAACAATACAGCTATTTCAGTATAGCGCTTGAACATGTCTACCAAATTGCAAGTCAAGCGGGGGATTTCTGCGACCGTTGTCGTGGTACATACAAGTTCTGTCCATAAGCCGTAATGATAAGAAATATTTTGGCGTGTCCCTGTATACGAGCCACATGTTGAATAAACACCCAAAACTATAAAACCGATTCTGTTTGGCTCATGAACATGTGCACCAATTTACAAGTCAATAGGGTGATTTATGTGGCCGCTCTTGCGAGAAATACATACATATATACAGTCGGTAACAAAAGTGTCCGAACACTAGCAAAAATTCCTATGTAAAAAAAGCACATTTCATACGGTTTTGTTAAATAAATCCTTATCGAATCATGTTCTTACACTGACTAAGACCAGGATTCGACAAGGATTTATTTAAAAAAAACGTATGAAGTGTACTTTTTTTACATAGGAATTTTTGCTAGTGTTCGGACACTTTTGTTACCGACTGTACAAACAAACAGACAAAAACTTTTTGACTCTCCACATAAAGACCTTCACTGACGTTTCGGCAAAAAGACATAAAATTAAAGTTTAAGTTATCTAAAATCACAGAATCATTTTTTAATTATTCCTCCCCCTTCCCTCCCCATGAAGAAATAGAAAAATATAGGTTTTAATAAGTTCCGAAATGCATTTCTTCTATTTTGTTATTTGATTTGCCAATTCAATAATAATTTGTTTTTAAGGAGTAAAAATAGCACACATGTGACATATTTCTTATATAAAAATATCAGAAAAATCGACATTTCGGATTCAGGAGACCTCAAAACGTGTAAATATAACACAACTCTATTTCTAAAATGTCTCTCAACTTCTAGAGCATATTTTCTCGGAACTGGTGGAACTAATAAAATTTTGAATAAAATTAAAAAAAAAAAAGAGCTTTGTGAGAGAGAAAATATATATACTCAATAAATCCTTAATTTTAAAAATTTAAATCTCAGTGTTTATTTATTTATTTATTGTGTGTGTGACGAACTAAACAATCAAAGTGTTTCATTGTCCAATTTTTATTACTAAATTTTAATTTATCTCAATAAATTTTGGTGCGCTGGTCTACTTGTATGTCTTTCTTATAAATAATACAAAATTTTTAGTTCAAGAAAAATAATTCGCACTTAATCAGGTAAAAATGTAGCGTGAAAGACATGACAAAAAAAAAAAGAAAAAAAAAGAGAGAGAGAGAGAGAGAGAGAGAGAGAGAGAGAGAGAAAGAGAGACATGCTTTCAGCAACTTATTATAACTCAATTGTTCAAAACTGAAACTCATTTAAAGTTCAGAGATTTTAATTTATACAAATAAGACTTTTATCTGATATCTAAGTTTTAAAAAAGTTTGAAATTTTAATACATAAATATATAAAAAATAATTTAATAGCGTGATAGACCTGACATGTTTTTATTGAAATTTTATTTTTCTGACTGAGTGAAAATAATGCCTGGACCGGGAGTCGAACCCCGGATCTTTGACTTACAAGGTCAACGCTGTACCAACTGAGCTATCCAGGCCGACAACCGGTGGGCATTACTCACTCAGACAACCTTTAGGCAGAAACATCTGGTCTATCATGTAGATAGCTCGACAGAATTAACCGCAGGTAATGGAAAACACCATTAAATAATGGGAGAAAGAAAGGAGAGCGTTGGTAATTGGTAGTCGTCGTAAACTGGTAGAGCGTTGACCTTGTATGTCAAAGATCCGAGGTTCGACTCCCGATCCAGGCATTATTTTCACTCAGTCGGAAAATAAAAATTCATTTCTTTCTCCCATTGTTTAATGGTGTTTTCCATTACCTGCGGCTAATTTTGTCGAGCTATCTACATGATAGACCAGATGTTTCTGCCTAAAGGTTGTCTGAGTGAATAATGCCCACAGGTTGTCGGCCTGGATAGCTCAGTTGATAGAGCGTTGACCTTGTAAGTCAAAGATCCGGGGTTCGACTCCCGGTCCAGGCATTATTTTCACTCAGTCGGAAAAATAAAATTTCAATAAATATGATTTTCTTCCAATCAGTTGATTGTGTGATTTTAATAAAAACTGACATGCTTTTGCTTATTTAATTTTAAATTGCCTTTTATAATTAATAACATACAATAAATAAATAAATAAATAAATGCAAAATGCGTTATTTTATTTCATACGATTCATCAAGAAAATTTAAAAATAATTGCCTTAGTTGAAAAGCAAAAATATGATCTTCGTGTTCAATTTTGAATGAAATTAAACCCAATACTTTTTAAATATTACACATTTCATTAAAAATGTTTAAGATAAAGCGCTTTCACTTTATTTATTTTTTCAAAAAAAAATAATCTGGTGTGTCACTCACACGACTTTCTCTTACCCTGAAATTTAATACTATAAATACAGGTTGGAAATTAAGAGGTAACATAACTAGTACTGTTCTGTAAACCTATGTTAAAATAATTCAAATTAGGCTTCGGAAGAGTTTTATATGATAATTAGTTCCGTGTGAGGGGTGCTATCGCCCCTCTCAACCTCCCGTTTCATTACTGCACCTACATTTATATAGAATTTATATCTGTTATTAAAGTTATTCAGACAACTTTCACATACAACATTCCTTGAAACTTATCAACCTTGATCAAAATTTTCCAGCAACAAATTTATATTAATTTGTAATACAACTTTTCGATCTCCTGAAATTATTCGTTTTTAAGTTACTCTAAATGACACAGACAATAATCAAACTTTAAAAAACTTTACTTTGGTAATCAGGAAACCTCAAAACGTGCAAATACACAAAAAAACAAGAGATGAATATTTAGCTTAAAAACATGCATTATTTACCATATGTCTATGAACAATTCATTTTCATTCCTGAGCAGCTTTCCTGGACATGGTAAAATATTATAGTAAAGCACTTCCACTAACAATAAAAAAGAATATTATCGCTAAAAAATATTTACACCCTGTATATCTTTTGAAGAATATGTACAAACCAAATAGTGCACCGAAATACAATCCAATAGTAATAATATACGGCACAACCTGAAATGCACTTCCACCAATTTTCAGCTATTGTCGCACTATAATCTAGTTCTTTTGTATAGCCCTGTAAATGAACAGTGAATGATTTCCTTGCCATTTACGGGGAATTACATGCCATTTACATGAGGCATGTTTTTATGCATATAATATATATATATATTCCTTTCACTTGGTTTAGTGCAGTTTATAGACATTAAACTCTAGTTACCTGCAATTTCCCCCAAAGACGTAATGTATTTGAATAGTCTTGAGTAGAACTCCTACATAGGTAGGCTGACGCATCCGCCATTTTCTATCCCACAAGACCGGCTGACGATTTATTCTTAGGGGGTTTTCGGCAATAAATTGCACGAATAACTCCAGTAAAGAGCACCGCCTGTTTTTATTTTCTTCTAATCCAGGAAGAAGAAAAAAGTGGATTATAAATTGCAGATGTAACTCGTGGATACCCGAAACAGGAGTACAACTTCGTAGCGTAAGATTTCCCTTATTTTCAAATTATTTCATTTTATTTTCAAAGTTGTTTGATAAATTTAATATAAATGTACTGTTTTTTTAAGTTATTACTTTAAATTCTTTTAAAATTTACTTTAATATTACATTTCTTTTAACGTGAAGGGTTGCAGTTTTGAGAATGTTGGCGATGTTCTTAAAATTGCCAACTTGTTTGTTTTGTGATAAGAAGTTCTAGCTCACTTGATCTGTGTAGAAGTTTAAAGGCGATAACAACGCTAATCAGGTAACCTAGCTTTTTCTACCGGCAACACTTTCCCAGACGGGCTAGAAAATGGCGGACACTGCACCATCTCTTATCATATAGGAGTCTTAGTCTTGAGTGTCCCTGTACACGAACCATTTGCTTCATCTCAACGAAAAGCTTAGTGTAGCATCGCTATATTATATACATTTAGAATACCAAGTTTGGAATTTCTGCTACTATTTTTTCTTGAGATATGCTGATAACGCTCAAACAGACACACAGCAGACAGACTATTCCCTAAAATCATGATTTTCGGATTCAAGGGACCTCAAAACGTGTAAATATAACAAAAACTCGTGTTCGAAAATTTAACCCTAAAACAATACTTTCTCTACCTTATAGGTAAGAGAAAGTTAAAAAAAAAAAATGCAATTTTGGACTTTGAATTTAATAGCTGAATATTTAGATGGAAAAATATAATTTATCCATATATCTCAAGAATGTTGTCGGTGCGTAAACGCTACCATCTAGCTGTAGTTTCGTGTTTAAAGTGTTGCTTCGTCTGACACAGGAGTTCTGCGGTCTCGGAAGGCATTTACTAAAGAAGGCTATGACTAAACACACAAAAATATCGGCGGCAGTATGTTTTTTTTTTCTTTTTTTTAACACAGAGAGAAATTCGTAATATCTAAACCATTTACCTTTGCAATTTTAGTATTCGATCCCCTTGGAAACAATAAATTTGTCACTACATGGCAAGAAATTTTGGTTATATTGCTTGTTTAAGGAAATTATGAACTTATTTTGTCTAATGCCTATATTTTTAACTATTGCTTTTTTTTCAGTTAATTTAGGACAATATGCAATACTCTTTATTTATTTCCAATGTGTAGCTACAGTCGGTAACAAAAGTATCCGAACACTTGCAAAAATTCATATGTAAAAAAAGTAGAGTTAATACTGTTTTGTTAAATAAATCCTTGTCGAATCATGTTCTTGGATGGTATCAGGTCGATTTCCTGACACTCACTTTCCCGACAAGTCAGTTTCCCGACGCCACTTTCCCGACAGGTACGGTTTCCCGACAGCTCACTTTCCCGACAGGTGCGTTTTCCCGACAACTCACTTTCCCGACAGGTACGTTTTCCCGACAGCTCACTTTCCGGACAGGTACGGTTTCCCGACAACTCACTTTCCCGACAGGTATGTTTTCCCGACAACTCACTTTCCCGACAGCTCACTTTCCCGACAACTCACTTTCCCGACAGGTACGTTTTCCCAACAACTGACTTTCCCGACAGGTACGTTTTCCCGACAGCTCACTTTCCCGACAGGTACTGTTTCCCGACAACTCACTTTCCCGACAGGTACGTTTTCCCGACAGGTACGTTTTCCCGACAGCTTACTTTCCCGACAGCTCACTTTCCCGACAACTCACTTTCCCGACAACTCACTTTCCCTACAGGTACGTTTTCCCAACAACTGACTTTCCCGACAGCTCACTTTCCCGACAACTCACTTTCCCGACAGGTACGTTTTCCCGACAGCTCACTTTCCCGACAGGTACGTTTTCCCGACAACTCACTTTCCCGACAGCTCACTTTCCCGACAACTCACTTTCCCGACAACTCACTTTCCCTACAGGCACGTTTTCCCAACAACTGACTTTCCCGACAGCTCACTTTCCCGACAACTCACTTTCCCGACAGGTACGTTTTCCCGACAGCTCACTTTCCCGACAGGTACGTTTTCCCGACAACTCACTTTCCCGACAGGTACGTTTTCCCGACAACTAACTTTCCTGACAGCTCACTTTCCTGACAGCTCACTTTCCCGACAGCTCACTTTCCCAACAACTGACTTTCCCGACAGCTCACTTTCCCGACAACTCACTTTCCCGACAGGTACGTTTTCCCGACAGCTCACTTTCCCGACAGGTACGTTTTCCCGACAACTCAGTTTCCCTACAGGTACGTTTTCCCAACAACTGACTTTCCTGACAGATGCGTTTTACGCAGAGTTTTCCTTCCAGACAGCTTACTTTCCTGACAACTCATTTGCCGGAAACTCAATTTTTCATTATTTTATTTGTTTTATTTTTTACTCTTTTTAACTATGAATTCTACTACAATGTAATATATATTAGTATCTTAAAAATTTTTGTTAATCAGTGTTCCACATAAATTTTGCTACAGTGTTATTAAATTTGAAGAAATATTTTTACTATGATTTTATTAACTTCGATTTTTGTTTGTTTGTGTGTCCAGTTCAAATATTGCAATCGATTTTTAACTAACTTCCCGACAAGCCAGACGTTTGAAACTTTCAGAATAGCTCAGAACATGGTGACAATGCATTTTTTAATACTTTTAGCTAACTTTTTTAGATTCCTGATGCCTTCGGCAGTGTTTATATGATTCAACAGAATTTTTTTTAACTAACTTGCTGACTAGCTAGATATCTGAAACTTTTAGAACAGCTCAAAACAAGGTAACAATGCATTTTTAATACTTTTAGCCATTAATTTCGGGTACCTGCTGCCTTCGGTAGCATTTATATGACTCAACACAAAATTTATTTAATTAACTTTCTGGCCTGCTAGACA
Source organism: Salticus scenicus (assembly GCA_963930645.1). Taxonomy (NCBI): domain Eukaryota; kingdom Metazoa; phylum Arthropoda; class Arachnida; order Araneae; family Salticidae; genus Salticus; species Salticus scenicus. The sequence continues at coordinate 45,372,227 of OZ005656.1, read as the reverse complement.
CTTGAAACTTAGAAGCTAAAATAGCTCAAAATACGATAACAATCCATTTTTTAATACTTTCCGCCAATTATTTCGGGTCCCTGTAGCCTTCGGTAACGTTTATATGATTCAAAAATCATATAACTTCCCGACTAGCTAGACATTTAAACATTTGAAACTTTCAGAATAGCTCAGAACACGGTGACATTGCATTTTTTAAATACTTTTACTCAATACCGAATGGGATTTTAATTCGGACAGTTTTTCAAGCATCGCGAAACGGCTAGTGCCCGAAAACAACTGTCTGTTTTTAAAGTTTTTAATTCTTATTTTATGACTGAATCATTTATGAATGAATCATAAATGCAATTCCTCAACCTAACCTATTTAATGTTATTCAATTCTAGGCATATTTGAAAATGAATATATCCTACACTGATTTGAAAGTTTGGGCATCTTTCGGATTTTGATTTAAGGAAATTTTTCATTTCTTGGTCCTCCACTTTTATCTTCTCTTTTTCATGCGCTGCTATGGTAGGGGATTATTGACTTTTGAACAATTTTTGAAGATTTGATCATGAAAAACGGCAGTGTTTCGAGTGACGCAAGCGGAAGGACAAACGGAACTCTGCGAACTCATATATACGGCTAGTATGACATCAAAGAGATTTGTAAAAGCCGACATTTAATATCTTAGCAAATATTCGATATTTTGTTCTAATCTTTTCAAAATAGTCTTTTATCTTCGGTCTTAAACTATCCTGAAATTTTTACATTTCAACGTACAGTATGCTTTGAAATCTGAAATCTCAAAAGCTAAATGGGGATAAACGATGGCGTAATGGAATAAAATCATGAAAAATATTTCTAAAACGGCACGAATGATTTTATTTTAATTAATATATGTTGTTAGGTCTTTCTGAATCTTGTAACGTCTTCCTTTTTTTTAATTTTTATTTATTTATTTTTTTGTTGTTGTTGTTGTTGTTTAGGAAAATCTTATTTTTTATAAAAGTTGTTTTAAAAATAGAAATATATTACTCCGCCAATTCCAGCCTTTTCTTAGGCCAAAATGCCGTGATGCGTTTTTTAACTTCTTACTTGCAAGGCTTGAGTTGCTCACGTTGGCTGGCTGACCAACGTGAATGCAGTCAATATATATATATATATATATATATATATATATATATATATTTTTTTTTTTTTTTTTTGTAGAAAATATTTTTAATTTTAAAATTTCCCATTTCGTCAAAAAAGTATTTAGATAATATTTAAAATAAAAGAAGTATTTTGTAATTATAGATATTCTATTTCATCGTTATTCATAAAAATTTTTAAAAAAATTTAAAGTGAAAAAGTTTAAATCCCTCATGCACACGAATTTATACAATGGTCCATGGTCTTTGGAGTGCATGCGTACATCATCCAGATCCAAAAGTTTTGGCGCTCGCCAGACGCTAGTTGTTTACACTGTATCGCTTCGCTTGTGTTTATTTTTTTAAAGCCTCGGTCGAACGAGGATATTAACCAAAATTTCTAAAATTTTCTTAACCCTGTGTATGTACTTGTATAACCCCACAGATTTTGTGCAGAAAGTGTTTGGTCAAATACTTATGTCTGCAGACAGTTTTCAATTTTATCTGGCTGTATGAACAATGAAATGGTTTCATATTTCAGTGATGAGCTGCTAAATTAGCGTGTAATTTGGTAAATAGCCTTTAAAGAAAGCCAGAAAATTGAATTATTTTGTTTTGCGGAGAAATAATTTTTCATTATGGAAAATATTTTTTAAAATTTATAATTAGCAGTGAAATAATTTCATATTTCAATATTAGGCCGCAAAATGACATATTTCAATGTAAATAATTTTGAAAAAATGGTTGAATTTCATCGATTTGCAGCAAAATAAGAATATTTCTGAAATTTTGCTTCATCAAACATATATTTGGAATGTTAGCGGCAAAATGCTTGTACATTTCAGTAACAGGTTACAAAATTATTTCATATTTTGGTAAACCTCTTTGAATAAAGAACATTTTTTTTTTTTTTTTTTTTTTTTTTTTTTTTTTTTTGATTGGCAAAGAAATAATCATGAATTTTTACAATTATTTGTGTTATTAAACATAAAATTTGTCAGTTTGTGGAAAATGGTTCTGCATTTCAATAATAAGCCACAAAATTATCATGGATTTAAGAAATAGATTAGGAGAAAAAATATGTATATATATATTGATTAGAGTGATAATATAAACTCTTTTTTCTGAAATTAATTATCATGAAGCATAAAGTTTCTCAATAAGTGGCAATATGATGCCATGTTCAAAAAAGCTCAGAACACGGTGACAATGCACTTTTTTAATATTTTTACTTCCTTATGCAGAGTGTAAGGAAGTATAGTAATCGTTATTTGCGAAATGGATGTTGTATTTCACATTCTCGAAAACGAATGATCGCAGAATGTTGCAAATTTATACGTACGACTGTCATGATGTCTAGTTGTACACCTGAAAGTTTCGTCTTAATACAAATTCTCGTTTTAGATATATCAACGTTTTTACACGATTTTTCGTGGCGTTTGTAGTATGTGTGTGTGTGAGTGTGTTTGTATCTCATATCTCAAAAACGGTTGGGCGTAGAAGGTTGCAAATTGGTATATAGGTTTGTTATAACATCTAGTTGTGCACATTCCTTTTTTGTCTTTCTGTGATTATCCGTTTTGAAGATATTTATGAAAATTATATTCATAATGGCAAATATACAAAGGGTTTTGGCCATTATATATGACCTAACAACATAGAGATTTCAAAATAAGCTAATGATAGAGCTCGTAATGATATCATTATGAAAGAGTTCGACACTTGTGTAGAAAGTAATTTCTAATGACAAAAGCAGGTTATAGTAGACGTATGCTTTTTATTTTTATATAGTTTTGTAACTCATTTATAGAACTTTTGAAGAATTTAATTCAGCGCAATAAACCAATGAATTTTTCCAGAATATTCCAGAACTGTCTTATTACTGAAGTTAGAGCTTCCAAACTTTGGCAACCCTAAACTACAAGATTTCGCCAACTCTCCAAATTCGATGCCAAGACCAAAAATCTACGATGAATACTAATTTGCAGTTTGGAGAAATTACCCATAAAAAAATGCGGCAAATTTGTTTTAGGATAACCAGAAAACTTTTCTCTATTTTAACTATTTTTAATTTATCTTTTCCTGATACTAATTTTTGCCAGAGAATAAAACTGGGCCGTCTATACTCGAATGATTTTCATTAAACTCCAAGTTGCGCATTTGCCAATGAGATATTCTGTAACAAGCCGTGCAGTACTATTCCTGAAAAAACTACTATATTTGTCTCGGTGGTATATGTAGCCGCATTATGTGCCTTTTTGGTTGGAGTAGCAGTTTTTTTTTCTTGTTTTTTTTTTTTATTTTTATTTTAAGGAATGTTCGTGGACTAGAACCTGCCACCTGCCTGTTTATTTATGAACCAGCTACCTCGCACAAAACTGTCAATGCTTTCATAAAAATATGTATATTCCTATGGTTGTATAAGGAAGTCATGTGGTGGGCACATCCGATTTTTTTCTACTGCATTACCGTTTTATTGTCAATAAATATAATAAGAATAATAAAGAAAAATAAATAAATAAGAAAAATATTTCGCCTTTAAATGAATGTGTTAAATAAAAAATAAATAGCATAACAGCCATTGCTAAGATTCGTAGACGATTACAATGGAAAAATAAATTTATGAAAATGGATACATAGAAACCAATATTTAGAATCGAAAAAAAAAAAAAAAAGAATTAAAAGAAGTCTTATTTGGAATTATAAAAAATCTGGATGAGATGCACACCTGCAGTGTCCCAGGTACCCATATGCCAAATTTTGTAGTTCTGCGATCGGTAGTGTGAATACCAGAGCGCAACTTGTTTTTAATATATATATTTTTTAACTTGTTACCAAAAGCAAAACCGCTTTCAAGTAATCTATTTTTTACTTTCTTCTATATGTAATATAGAGAAAGTATTGGATTCGCGAAAATTTTCGACCTTCGTTTTTTGACGGATCTACACGTTTTGGGATGTCCTGAACACGAATTGATAGTTTTTAGAAAATGTCTGTCTGTCTGTGTGTCTGTCTGTGTGTCTGTATCATTTTTTTTGTGGACGCTGTATCTCACGAACCAATGAATGAAATTTAACCAAACTTGGTATTTAGTTGCACCCTGACATGAACTGGTGCTGATTAGATTTTGGGATCAATAGCTCAACAGGTGGCGCTGTGATCGCATTTTATGCAAATTTTTAACATGGCAGCATAGAACAAAATTCCGTATAAATGGGCATAATGAGAGTTATTTTAAACTTGTGATTGTAAAATTAATATGAATTATTGATAATAGTAGTAGTTAAGTAGGAAAAAAATTTTGTGCATGGGGGAGCATCGCTTCCCACCCCCTGGGGGGAAGCACCCCCCCCGGGGAAGTAAATTTTCAAGATGGGTATCTTTCGAAAGGTCTCGTTGATAATAGTAATAGTTAACTGGGAAAAAAATTTTGTGCATGTGGGGGCATCGGTTCCCCCCCCCCACCGGGGGGGGATGTACCCACCCGGGGGGCAAAGTTTCAAGATGGGTACCTTTCGAAAGGTCTCGTCAATACCTTTAAAACGAATGGTTGAACCATAAATCTGTGATAATTGCCGAAACGTCAGTGGAGGCCCTCTGTTGAGACTCAAAACGGTTTTAGGCTGTGTCTGTGTGTCTGTCTGTCTATCTGTCTGTCTGTCTGTCGCACAATAGCGGCCGCAAAAATAGCGCTATTGACTTGAAATTTGGTACACATGTTCAGGAGCCCCACGAAATAAGCTGTATAGTTTTTGGTATGCATTCCATTTGTATTTCGTATACAGGGACACGCCAAAATTTTTCTTATCATTACGGCCTATGGGAGGAATTTGTATGTATCGCGATAGCGGCCGCAAAAATAGCGCTATTGACTTGAAATTTGGTACACATGTTCATGAGCCCCACGAAATCAGCTGTATAGTTTTTGGTATGTATTCCATTTGTAGTTCGTATACAGGGACACGCCAAAGTTTTTCTTATCATTACGGCCTATGGGAAGAATTTGTATGTATCGCGGTAGCGGCCGCAAAAATAGCGCTATTGACTTGAAATTTGGTACACATGTTCATGAGCCCCACGAAATCAGCTGTATAGTTTTTGGTATGTATTCCATTTGTAGTTCGTATACAGGGACACGCCAAAGTTTTTCTTATCATTACGGCCTATGGGAGGAATTTGTATGTATCGCGGTAGCGGCGGCAAAAATAGCGCTATTGACTTGAAATTTGGTACACATGTTCATGAGCCCCACGAAATCAGCTGTATAGTTTTTGGTATGTAATCTATTTATAGTTCGTATACAGGGACACGCCAAAGTTTTTCTTATCATTACGGCCTAAGGGAGGAATTTCTATGTATTGCGATATCGGCCACAAGAATCACGCTATTGACTTCCAATTTGGTACACATATTCATGAGCCCAACGGAATTAGCTGTATAGTTTTAGGTGTGTATTACATTTGTAGTTCGTGTACAGGGACACGCCAAAGTCATTCTATCATTACGGCCTATGGGAAGAATCTGTATGTACCGCAATAGTCACCGCAAAAATCAAGCTATTGACTTCCAATTTTTGCCGAAACGTCAGTGGAGGCCCTCTGTTGATACTCAAAAGGATTTTGTGTTCCGTCTGTCCGTCTGTCTGTCTATCTGTCGTGCGATAGCGGCCGCAAATATCACGCTATTGACTTGAAATTTGGTACACATGTTCATGATCCCCACGAAATTAGCTGTGTAGCTTTCGGTGTGCATTCCATTTGTAGTTCGTGTACAGGGACATGCCAAAGTTTTTTTATCATTACGGCCTATGGGAAGAATTTGTATGTACCGCAATAGCGGCCGCAAAAATTCTCTGATTGACATGCAAATTGACAAATATATTCAGGCTCGGTATAGAAATAGCTATTTATTTTTTTAGGTCTATACTTTTTATGGATTGTATACAGGGACACGCCAAAATACTTCACATTACGGCGTATGAGGTGAATTGCGTTTAAACGCATTTTAACATCTTTACTTTGCAATCAAGAAAATTAAACTAGCGTACGTGAGTAAGATGTTTAAACTTATGTTGTTTGAAGAAAATATGTGCTCTTAAGCTTTCTAATTAATGTACAGGACCTTACAAAAGTGTTCTGACAATGTCACGTAGTCATCCAAACGATGTTAAATTTGAAACAATTATTAATTTTAAACGCAAAGTAAGCTGAATAGTTTTTACTGGTGTATACAATGTTTATGGTTTGTTTACAGAGACACGGAAAAGAATTTCGTAGCATAAGAGCCTATGGACAAACCGTTATTTAAACGCGCACTTTAATGCGTTTATGCTGAATTGAACTTAATAAAATTAATATACATTATAAAGATGCTTAAAATTCTGTTTGCTCTTAAAAAAGGTTATGTATAGATAAATAATTTATGGGACCACACAAAATATTTCCGAGTATGTACTGTAATCATCCAAATGATGTCAAACTAGTGGATCTGCAAATCAGGAGCCTCAACGTCTTATTTGCATCAGACATTATTCAATAGGTCATTTTTATTTATTCCTTATTATATAATAGTATATATTGATTCGATCGACTTATTACCATAATCAGATACATTCCTGAGGGGGGCTGCCGCCCCCCTCAACCCCCTGCTGTATCTCTCTTTGTATACCTATTTGTATATCATATAAAGTGTTACGGAATTGTAAATAATTGCATTTATGTTTGTATAAAGTCTTTCAAAGAGGCTTAGTAAGTCGAAAAAATGCTAATTTTGTGCATTTCTAGTCGTTTTAGCGTCAAAATAGCCTAATTTTCCTTTAAAAACCCATTAAAAAGCTCCAATAAGAGAAGAAATTGATTTGCGGCCAAATTTGGCGACAGTTTTCCTCTTTGGCGATTTTTTTGGCGACCTTGGCGAGAAAATCCTTATTAGGGACATACCAAATATGGAAGCTCTAATCTCATTGGCTGATGAGATACGAGAATTTTCCAGAACAGTCTGTGTGACAGAGTAGTATAAAGGAGCATTTTTTTAGCCAAGGCGGCCAATCTCAGATCTGTGTCAGTTTCGTCAAATGCTTGCTTTGCTTTGAGCCTCTTTGAATGAGACTTGCTTTATGTGTTATTGATAAACAGTTTGTACTGTTGTTTTGCTGTTAACGGCTGTTGTTTAAGCTGTGTTTACTGGTTGAATTGAAGCTGATACTCGGTTTATAGACCTGTATTTTTCTATAACTTTCTGTGAATAAATCATTGAATTTTTGCAAGTTTCGCCTTTCATTCTCGGACAACTTGCGAACCCCCAAGTACGCAACAATATGTATTCTTAATAAACTACGGTCTTGTATTATTTCCCTGAAATCCATAAATACCAAATTTCACAACTATCAAATTTCATACCAAAAAAATTACATATCATATCGGAAATATTTTGCGTAACCTTTAAACTAATTATCAATTCTATGCCCACAATTTTCAACAGGAAAACATGCTTTTAAAATTCTAATAAAATTTCATTATATTTGATGGGTTGTAACAATGTTAAAATACACTTTTAAGAAATACAGACTATAGACCGTAATAGTACGAAATTCCTTTATGTATCCCGGAAAAGTAGTCACAGTCATTATAAACGCCAATTATAAGAATAAGCCTAATTAATTACAACTTATTAATTTTTCAAACTAATTTGACATCATTTGGATGATTACAGTACATACGCGGAATTATTTTGTGTGATCCCATAAATTATTTTGTCTATACATAACCTTTTTTAAGAGTAAACATGATTTTAAGCATCTTTATAATGTATGTTAACTTTATTAAGTTCAATGCAGCATAAACGCATTAAAGTGCGCGCTTAAAATAAAAATTTGTCCATAGGCTCTAATGTTACGAAATTCTTTCGTGTTTCTTTGTAAACGAACCATAAACATTGTATACACCAGTAAAAACTATTCCGTTTTTTTTGCGTTTAAAATTAATAATTGTTCGGAACAACTATAGTATTTCCTCTCAGCTAGATTTGGCGATTATGGCTAAATCATAAATCTAAAAATCATATAGCATATAGCATAAATGATAAAATCGTAAGCTAAATTATAAATCATAAATCATGAAATCATAAATCCAAAATAAATAGCATGCAGGCTGCCATATTATATCGCAAACAATCCAGAAAGACATCGTTATCGTTCAAATCGGCGCCAAAGAAAAATCGCCAAATTCAGCTGAGGGGTAATACTATAGTTGTACCAATTGTTCCAAATTTAACATCGTTTGGATGACTACGTGACATTGTCAGAACACTTTTGTAAGGTTCTGTACATTAATTGCCGAAACGTCAGTCGAGGCCCTACATTGAGACTCAAAACGGTTTTGGGCTGTGTCTGTGTGTCTGTCTGTCTGTCTGTCTGTCTGTCTGTCTGTCTGTCGCGCGATAGCGGCCGCACAAATAGCGCTATTGACTAGAAATTTGGTACACATGTTCATGAGCCCCACGAAATCAGCTGTATAGTTTTTGGTATGTATTCCATTTGTAGTTCGTATACAGGGACACGCCAAAGTTTTTCTTATCATTACGGACTATGGGAGGAATTTGTATGTATCGCGATAGCGGCCGCAAAAATAGCGCTATTGACTTGAAATTTAGTATACATGTTCAGGAGCCCCACGAAATCAGCTGTATAGTTTTTGGTATGTATTCCATTTGTAGTTCGTATACAGGGACACGCCAAAGTTTTTCTTATCATTACGGCCTATGGGAGGAATTTGTATGTATCGCGATAGCGGCCGCAAAAATAGCGCTATTGACTTGAAATTTAGTATACATGTTCAGGAGCCCCACGAAATCACCTGTATAGTTTTTGGTATGTATTCCATTTGTAGTTCGTATACAGGGACACTCCAAAGTTTTTCTTATCATTACGGCCAATGGGAGGAATTTGTATGTATCGCGGTAGCGGCCGCAAAAATAGCGCAATTGACTTTAAATTTGATACACATGTTCATGAGCCCCACGAAATTAGCTGTATAGTTTTTGGTATGTATTCCATTTGCAATTCGTATACAGGGACACGCCAGAGTTTTTCTTATCATTACGGCCTAAGGGGGGAATTTGTATGAATCGCGATAGCGGCCACAAAAATCACGCTATTGACTTTCAATTTGGTACACATATTCATGAGCCCCACGAAATCATCTGTATGTTTTTGGGTGTGTATTCCATTTGTAATTCGTGTACAGGGACACGCCAGAATTTTTCTTACCATTACCACCTACGGGAGGAATTTGTATGTACCGCGATAGCCACCGCAAAAATCAAGCTATTGACTTCCAATTTTTGACGAAACGTCAGTGGAGGCCCTCTGTTGAGACTCAAAAGGATTTTGGGTGCCGTCTGTCCGTCTGTATGTCTGTCTGTCGTGTGATAGCGGCCGCAAAAATCACGCTATTGACTTGAAATTTGGTACACATGTTCATGAGCCCCACGAAATCAGCTGTATAGTTTTTGGTATGTATTCCATTTGTATTTCGTATACAGGGACACGCCAAAGTTTTTCTTATCATTACGGCCTATGGGAAGAATTTGTATGTACCGCGATAGCGGCCCCAAAAATCACACTATTCACTGCAAATTTGGTACACATGTTCATGAGCTCAACAGAAATAACTGTATAGTGTTAGGCGTGTATTCCATTTGTCGTTCATGTACAGGGACACGTCAAAATGTTTCTTATCATTACGGTCTATGGGAAGAATTTGTATGTACCGCAATAGCGGCCGCAAAAATCCTTCGATTGACTTGCAAATTGTCGCACACATTCCAGCTTTGCATATAAGTAGCTGTATAATTTTTATTGCTATATTGTTTATTAACTGTGTACAGGGACACGCCAAAATTCTTAACATTACGGCGTATGGGGTGAATTTCGTTTAAACGTATTTTAATACCATTACTTTGCAATCAAGAAAATGAAACTAGCGTACGTGAGTAAGATGCTTAAACTTATGTTGTTTGAAGAAAATATGTGCTTTTAAGATTTCTAATTAATGTACAGGACCTTACAAAAGTGTTCTGACAATGTCACGGTGTCATCCAAACGATGTTAAATTTGGAACAATTATTAATTTTAAATGCAAAATAAGCTGAATAGTTTTTACTGGTGTATACAATGTTTATGGTTCGTTTACAGAGACACACAAAAAAATTTCGTAACGTTGGAGCCTATGGACAAATTTTTATTTAAGCGCGCACTTTAATGCGTTTATGCTGAATTGAAATTAATAAAATTAACATACATTATAAAGATGCTTAAAATCATGTTTACTCTTAAAAAAGGGTATGTATCGACTAAATAATTAATGGGACCACACAAAATAATTACGAGTATGTGCTGTAATCATCCAAATAATGTCAAATTAGTTTGAAAAATTAATGAGTTATAATTAATTAGGTTTATTCTTATTATTGGCGTTTATAATGATTGTGGCTACTTTACCGGGATACATAAAAGAATTTCGTACTATTACGGTCTATAGTCGGTATTTCTTAAGAGTATTTTAACATGGTTACACTACACCCCATCAAATATAATGAAATTTTATTAGAATTTTAAAAGCATTTTTTCCTGTGGAAAATTGTGGTATAGAATTGGTAGTTAACTTAAAGGTTACGCAAAATATTTCCGATATGCTATGTAATTTTTTTTTTTTTTTTTTTTTTTTTTTTTGTATGAAATTTGGTAGTTATTAAATTTGGTAATTATGAATTTCAGGGAAATAATACCAGACCGTCGTTTATTAAGAATACATATTGTTGCTTACTTGGGGGGTTCGTAAGTTGTCCGAGAATGAAAGGCGAAACTTGTAATATTTCAGTGATTTATTCACAGAAAGTTCCAGAAAAATACAGGTCTATAAACCAAGTATCAGCTTCAATTCAACCAGTAAACAGAGCTTAATCAATAGCCGTTAACAGCACAACAACAGCACAAACTGTTTAACAATAACACATAAAGCAAGTCACATTCAAAAAGGCTCAAGGCAAAGCAAACTGACGCAGATCTGAGACTGACTGCCTCGGTGAAAAAAAGGCTCCTTTTATACTTTTCTATCGAACCCAGGCTGTTCTATAAAATTCTCGTATCTTATCAGCCAATGAGATTAGAGCGTCCATATTTGGTATATCCCTAATAAGAAATTTCTCGCCAAGGTCGCCAAAAAATCGCCAAAGAGGGAAACAGTCGCCAAATTTGGCGACAAATCCATTTCTTCCCTTCTTGGAGCTTTTTAATGCGTTTTTAAGGGAAAATTAGGCTATTTTAGCACTAAAATGACTAGAAATGCAGAAAATTAGCATTTTATCAACTTACTAAGCCTCGTTGAAAGAATTTATGGAAAAGTAAATACAATTATTTATAATTCCGTATCACTTTATATGATATACAGGTAATATACAAAGAGAGATAGAGCAGGGGGTTGAGGGAGGTTGCAGCCCCCCCCTCAGGAATGCATCTGATTATGATAACAAGTCTATCGAATCAATATATACTGTTATATAATAAGGAATAAATAAAAATGACCTATTGAATAATGTCTGATACAAATAGGACGTTGAGGCTCCTGATCTGCAGATCCACTAGTTAAAAAGCATAAGAGCACATATTTTCTTCAAACAACATAAGTTTAAGCATCTTACTCACGTACGCTAGTTTCATTTTCTTCATTGCAAAGTAATGATATTAAAATACGTTTAAACGAAATTCACCCCATACGCCGTAATGTTAAGAATTTTGGCGTGTCCCTCTACACAGTTTATAAAAAATATAACAATAAAAATTATATAGCTACTTATATGCAAAGCTGGAACGTGTGCGCCAATTTGCAAGTCAATCGAAGGATTTTTGCAACCGCTATTATGGTACATAAAAATTCTTCCCATAGGCCGTAAAGATAACAAAAACTTTGGCGTGTCCCTGTACACGAACGACAAATGGAATACACACCTAACACTTTACAGCTAATTCCGTTGGGCTCATGAATATGTGTACCAAATTGCAAGTCAGTAGCGTTATTTTGGGGGCCGCTATCGCGGTACATACAAATTCTTCCCATAGGCCGTAATGATAAGAAAAACTTTGGCGTGTCCCTGTACACGAATTACAAATGGAATACACACCCAAAACTATACAGCTGATTTCGTGCGGCACATGAACACGTGTACCGAATTGCAAGTCAATAGCGTGATTTTTGTGGCCGTTATCTCGATACATACAAATTCCTCCCATAGGCCGTAATGATAAGAAAAACTTTGGCGTGTCCCTGTACACGAACTACAAATGGAATACACACCAAAAACTATACAGCTGATTTCGGGGGGCTCATGAACACGTGTACCAAATTGCAAGTCAATAGCGCTATTTTTGCGGCCGCTATCGCGCGACAGACAGACAGACAGACAGAAAGACACACAGACACAGCCCAAAACCGTTTTGAGTCTCAACAGAGGGCCTCCACTGACGTTTCGGCAATTAGTTTGAAAATTAATGAGTTATAATTATTTAGGTTTATTCTTATTATTGCCGTTTATAATGACTGTGGCTACTTTTCCGGGATACATAAAACTAGTGGATCTGCAGATCAGGAGCCTCAACGTCCTATTTGCATCAGACATCATTCAATAGGCCATCTTTATTTATTCCTTGTTATATAATAGTATATATTGATTCGTTCGACTTGTTACAATAATCAGATACATTCCTGAGGGGGGCTGCCGCCCCCCTCAACCCCCCGCTGTATCTCTTTCTGTATACCTATCCGTATAAAATATAAAGTGTTACGGAATTGTAAATGATTGTATTTATATTTATATAAATGTTTTCCGAGAGGCTTAGATAAAATGAGATAAAATGCTAATTTTGTGCATTTCTAGTCGTTTTAGCGTTAAAGTAGCCTAGTTTTCCTTTAAAAACGCATTAAAAAGCACCATATAAGGGAAGAAATGGATTTGGCGCCAAATTTGGCGACAGTTTCCCTCCTTGGCGATTTTTTTGGCGACCATGGCGAGAAAATCCTTATGAGGGATATACCAAATATGGAAGCTCTAATCTCATTGGCTGATGAGATACGATAATTTTCCAGAACAGTCTGTGTACGATAGAATAGTATAAAAGGAGCCTTTTTTTAGCCAAGGCGTCCAATCTTAGATCTGTGTTAGTTTCGTCAAATGCTATCTTTGCTTTGAGCCTCTTTGAATGAGACTTGCGTTACGTTTTATTGCTAAACAGTTTGTACTGTTGTTTTGCTGTTAACGGCTGTTGTGTAATCTATGTTTACTGGTTGAATTGAAGCTGATACTTGGTTTATAGACTTGTATTTTTCTGGAACTTTCTGTGAATAAATCACTGAATTTTTGCAAGTTTCGCCTTTCATTCTCGGAAAACTTACGAACCCCCAAGTACGCAACAATATGTATTCTTAATAAACGACGGTCTTGTATTATTTCCCTGAAATTCATAAATACCAAATTTCATACAAAAAAAATTACATAGCATATCGGAAATATTTTGCGTAACCTTTAAACTAATTATCAATTCTATGCCCACAATTTTCAACTGGAAAACATGCTTTTAAAATTCTAATAAAATTTCATTATATTTGATGGGGTGTAACCATGTTAAAATACACTTTTAAGAAATACCGACTATAGACCGTAATAGTACGAAATTCCTTTATGTATTCCGGAAAAGTAGCCACAGTCATTATAAACGCCAATAATAAGAATAAACCAATTTAATTATAACTCATTAAATTTTCAAACTAATTTGACATCATTTGGATGATTACAGTACATACTCGGAATTATTTTGTGTGGTCCCATAAATTATTTAGTCTATACATAACCTTTTTTAAGAGAAAACATGATTTTAAGCATCTTTATAATGTATGTTAACTTTATTAAGTTCGATTCAGCATAAACGCATTAAAGTGCGCGCTTAAATTAAAAATTTGTCCATAGGCTCTAATGTTACGAAATTCTTTCGAGTGCCTTTGTAAACGAACCATAAACATTGTATACACCAGTAAAAACAATTCAGCTTATTTTGCGTTTAAAAATAATTGTCCAAATTTAACATCGTTTGGATGACTAAGTGACATTGTCAGAACACTTTTTTAAGGTCCTGTACATTAATTAGAAAGCTTAAGAGCACATATTTTCTTCAAACAACATAAGTTTAAGCATCTTACTCACGTACTCTAGTTTCATTTTCTTCATTGCAAAGTAATGATATTAAAATGCGTTTAAACGAAATTCACCCCATACGCCGTAATGTTAAGGATTTTGGCGTGTCCTTGAACACAGTTTATAAACAAAATATAGCAATAAAAATTATACAGCTACTTATATGCAAAGCTGGAACGTTTGCGCCAATATGCAAGTCAATCGAAGGACTTTTGCGGCCGCTATTGCGGTACATACAAGTTCTTCCCATAAGCTGTAAGGATAAGAAAAATTTTGGCGTGTCCCTGTACACGAACAACAAATGGAATACACACCTAACACTATACAGCTAATTCCGTTGGGCTCATGAATATGTGTACAAAATTGCAAGTCAATAGCGTTATTTTTGGGGCGGCTATCGCGGTACATACAAATCCTTCCCATAGGCCTTAATGATAAAAAAAAACTTTGGCGTATCCCTGTACACGAACTACAAATGGAATGCACACCCAAAACTATACAGCTAATTTCGTGGGGATCATGAACATGTATACAAAATTTCAAGTCAATAGCGTGATTTTTGCGGCCGCTATCGCACGACAGGCAGACAGACAGACGGGCTGACAGACGGAACCCAAAATCCTTTTGAGTCTCAACAGAGGGCCTCCACTGACGTTTCGGCAAAAAGTGGAAGTCAATAGCTTTATTTTTGCGGTGGCTATCGCGGTACATACAGATTCTTCCCATAGGCCATAATGATAGAAATTCTTTGGCGTATCCCTGTACACGAACTACATATGGAATAAACACCTAAAACTATACAGCTGATTCCGTTGGGCTCATGAACATGTGTACCAAATTGCAAGTCAATAGCGTGATTTTTGTGTCCGCTATCGCGGTACATACAAATTCCTCCCATAGGCCGTAATGATAAGAAAAACTTTGGCGTGTCCCTGTACATGAATTACAAATGGAATACACACTCAAAACTATACAGCTGATTTCGTGGGGCACATGAACGCGTGTACCAAATTGCAAGTCAATAGCGTGATTTTTGTGGCCGCTATCGCGATACATACAAATTCCTCCCATAGGCCGTAATGATAAGAAAAACTTTGGCATGTCCCTGTATACGAACTACAAATGGAATACATACCAAAAACTATACAGCTGATTTCGTGGGGCTCATGAAGATGTGTACCAAATTTCAAGTCAATAGCGCTATTTTTGCGGCCGCTATCTTGATACATACAAATTCCTCCCATAGGCCGTAATGATAAGAAAAACTTTGGCATGTCCCTGTATACGAACTACAAATGGAATACATACCAAAAACTATACAGCTGATTTCGTGGGGCTCATGAACATGTGTAGCAAATTTCAAGTCAATAGCGCTATTTTTGCGGCCGCTATCGCGCGACAGACAGACACAGCCCAAAACCGTTTTGAGTCTCAACAGAGGGCCTCCACTGACGTTTTGGCAACTATACAGCGGATTCCGTTGGACTCATGAACATGTGTACCAAATTGCAAGTCAATAGCGTGATTTTTGTGGCCGCTATCGCGGAACATACAAATTCCTCCCATAGGCCGTAATAATAAGAAAAACTTTGGCGTGTCCCTGTACACGAATTACAAATGGAATACACACCCAAAACTATACAGCTGATTTCGTGGGTTACATGAACATGTGTATCAAATTGCGCTTGATTTTTGTGGCCGCTATCGCGATACATACAAATTCCTCCCATAGGCCGTAATGATAAGAAAAACTTTGGCGTGTCCCTGTATACGAACTACAAATGGAATACATACCAAAAACTATACAGCTGATTTCGTGGGGCTCATGAATATGTGTACCAAATTTCAAGTCAATAGCGCTATTTTTGCGGCCGCTATCGCGCGACAGACAGACGGACAGACAGACGGACAGACAGACACAGCCCAAAACCGTTTTGAGTCTCAACAGAGTGCCTCCACTGACGTTTCGGCAATAACTTCGGACTATTACGGTCTATAGTCGATATTTCTTAAAAGTTTATTTTAACATGGTTACACTCCATCTAATATAATGAAATTTTATTAGAATTTTAAAATCATGTTTTCCTGTTGATAATTGTGGGCATAGTAATTGGAAATTAGTTTAAAGGTTACGCGAAATATTTCCGATATGCTATGTAAATTTTTTTTTTTTTTTTTGTATGAAATTTGGTAGTTATAAAATTTGGTATTTATGAATTTCAGGGAAATAATACAAGACCGTCGTTTATTAAGAATACATATTGTTGCGTATTTGGGGGTCCGTAAGTTGTCCGAGAATGAAAGGCAAAACTTGCAAAAATTCAGTCATGTATTCACAGAAAGTTCCAGAAAAATAAAAGTCTATAAACCAAGTATCAGCTTCAAATTCAACCAGTAAACACAGCTTAAACAGCAGCCGTTAACAGCAAAACAACAGTACAAACTGTTAAGCAATAACACATAAAGAAAGTCTCATCTAAGGAGGCTCAAAGCAAAGCAAGCATTTGACGAAACTGACACAGATCTGAGACTGACCGCCTTGGCGAAAAAATGCTCCTTTTATACTTTTCTATTGAACACAGACTGTTCTGGAAAATTCTCGTATCTCATGATGAGATTAGAGCTTCCATATTTAGTATATCCCTAATAAGGATTTTCTCGCCAAGGTCGCCAAAAAAATCGCCAAGGAGGGAAACAGTCGCCAAATTTGGCGCCAAATCCATTTCTTCCCTTATTGGAGCTTTTTTAAGTGTTTTTAAGGGGAAATTAGGTTATTCAACGCTAAAACGACTAGAATTGCACAAAGTTAGCATTTTTTTAACTTTATTAAACCTCTTTGAAAGAATTGATACAAAAATGAATGCAATTATTAACACTTTATAAGATATGCAAATAGAGACACAGCGGGGGGTTGAGGGGGGCGGCAGCCCCCCTCAGGAATGTATCTAATTATGGTAACAAGTCGATTGAATCAATATATACGATTATATAATAAGGAATAAATAAAAATGACCTGTTGAATAATGTCTGATGTAAGTAGGACCTTGAGGCTCCTGATCTGCAGATCTACTAGTTTAAAACAAAGTTATCGATTTTTACTTTATTCTATATGTAATATAGAGAAAGTAATGGATTCGCGAAAATTTTCGACCTCCGTTTTTTGGCGGATCTACACGTTTTGGGATGTCTGAACACGAATTGATAGTTTTTAAAAAATGTCTGTCTGTCTGTCTGTCTGGCTGGCTGTCTGTCTGTCTGTCTGTCTGTCTGTGGTTTAGTGTTTTCACCGTATCTCACGAACCAATGAATGAAATTCAACCAAACTTGGTATATAGTTGGACCCTGGCGGGGCATTGTGCTGATTAGATTTGGGGATCAATAGCCCATCAGGTGGCGCTGTGATCGCATTTTATGTAAATTTTTAACATGGCAGTATAGGACAAATTTTCGTATTTTTCACCGTATCTCACGAACTAATGAATGAAATTCAACCAAACTTGGTATATAGTTGGAACCTGACGGGGCATGGTGCTGATTAGATCTGGGGATCAATCGTCCAGCAGGTGGCGCTGTGATCGCAAAATTTCGTATGTTTCACCGTATCTCACGAACCGATGAATGAAATTGAACCAAACTTGGTGTATAGTTGGACCCTGACATGGAAAGTGTCTGATTAGATTTTGGGATCAATCGCCCAGCAGATGGCGCTGTGATCGCATTTTATGTAAACTTTTAACATGGCAGCATAGGACAAAATTTCGTATAAATGTACATAATGAGCGTTATTTTAAACTTGTGATTGTAAAATTAATATGAATTATTGATAATAGTAGTAGTTAACAACGAAAAAAAATTTGTGCATGTGGGGGCACCGGTTCCCCCCCCTGGGGGGAAGTACCCCCCCGGGAGGGGTAAATTTTCAAGATGGGTATATTTCGAAAGGTCTCGTCAATACCTTTAAAACGAATGGTTGAACTATAAATCTGTGACAATTTGAAACAAAGTTATCGATTTTTTTACTTTTAACAAAAAAAAACTTAGAAAAAAAAAATCGTATTTTTTTTTTTTTTTTTTTTTTTTTTTTTTTAATCGAAACTTAACCAAACTTGGTATTTAGTTGGTCCCCGACATAATTTGGTGCTGATTACATTTAGGGATCAATAGCTCAACAGGTGGCGCTGTGATCGCATTTTTCTAAATTTTTAACATGGCAGCATAGGACAAAATTTCGTATAAATGTACATAATGAGCGTTATTTTAAACTTGTGATTGTAAAATTAATATGAATTATTGAGAATAGTAGTAGTTAACTAGGGAAAAAAATTTTGTGCATGGGGGGCATCGCTTCCCCCCCGGGGGGTAAATTTTGAAGATGGGTATCATTCGAAAGATCTCGTCAATACCTTTAAAACGAATGGTTAAACTATAAATCTGTGATAATTTAAAACAAAGTTATCGATTTTTTTTACTTTTAACCAAAAAAAAAAAAAAAACTTAGAAAAAAATTCGCAATTTTTTTTTTTTTTTTTTAATATTGTTAGTGATTGAATATGTATTAATTTTTACAAAAAAAAAAAAAAAAAAAAAAAAAACTCGTATTTTTTTTTTTTTTAAATATTGTTACTGATTGAATGTGTATAGGAAAATATAGAAGAAAGTTTTGTGGTGGCCACAACATACTAGTTTTTACTTTTAACAAAAAAAACCTTTTTTATTTTTTTTTAAACGAAATTTTACCAAACTTGGTATTTAGTTAGTCCCTGACATAAACTGGTGCTGATTATGTTTGGGGATCAATAGCTCAACAGGTGGCGCTGTGATAGCATTTTATCTAAATTTTTAACATGGCAGTATAGGACAAAAATTCGTATAAATGTGCATAATAAGAGTTATTTTACACTTGTGATTGTAAAATTAATATGAATTATTGATAATAGTAGTATGTAACTAGAAAAAAAATTTTGTGCATGGGGGGGCATCGCTTCCTCCTCCTGGGGGGGAAGTACCCCCCGGGGGGGGTAAATTTTGAAGATGGGTATCATTCAAAAGATCTCGTCAATACCTTTAAAACGAATGGTTGAACTATAAATCTGTGATAATTTAAAACAAAGTTATCGATTTTTTTTACTTTTAACAAAAAAAAAAAAAAAAAAAAAAAATTAGAAAAAAATTCGTATTTTTTTTTTTTTTAAATAATGTTACTGATTGAATATGTATTACTTTCAACAAAAAAAAAAAAAAAAAAAAAAAAAAAACTTAGAAAAAAATTTTTTTTTTTTTTTTTTTTTTAGTATTGTTACTGATTGAATATGTATAGGAAAATATAGAAGAAAGTCTTTTGGTGGCCACAACATACTAGTTTCTAAAAGCAATAATCTTATCGTCCTTAAAATAAATAAATAAATTGTATCTGGAAAGTTATCAATATTGTCTGTGTGAGAAGTATATACATAAATTGCATAACAATTTGTAACATCTTCAGAAAACTGTAACTAATATTCTATATAAAATTTTCGTTCGCTTGGGGTGTTTGGGTAAAAATTACATACTGTATATGTAATCTGTTTTAATTCCATACACTACTGCCGTAAGTAATGGAAGTATTATATTCCGTCCAAAAATTCTATATCGAGTTTTTTCCTGATTTACACGTGTTAAGGCCTCTCTGAGTACAAAAATATCTGGTGTGAAACAATTACACTACTTCTATTACCCACTATTACACCTATTATATTATATATATATATTTTTTTTCGAGGTAATATGATCAAAAGACAATATATTGGCATAATGAAATAGAAACCTAAAATTTTTTCGGCATGAGAAACTTAATTCACGTGTTAAGATTTGTAAAGTATTCTACTATTCAAAGAATGGTAGAGTTATTTTTTAAAACACTTTCCAAGATCTAAAATTAACCTACCTAAGCAGGATGGGAGTTAATTTTCTTCTAATAACCACGTAGTACATGAGAAAAGATATCTAAAATTCATTTATGTAACAATCTTCAAGAAAATCGTTAGAGCCGTTTTTGAGATACCGACTTTTACCAAAACATAGCATACTCAATTATTGACCAGAAAACATAATTACATATAAAAGGATATTTAAGAGGAAGTTAAAATGACGAGTTTGAAAAAAATCCATACAACCGTTTTTAAAAGAACGCACTTGCGAGACCTAAAATTACGCTATTTATAGAGAACGCCTATCAATTTTACTGAACTAACCAACCATATCATTCGAAAGGATATTTAATAGAATGTTTACATAGCAACTTTGAAGAAGACCGTTTCAACCGTTTTTGAGATACGGACTTACAGTCCTATTTCCTGTTTCCGATCACCCCCTTCCGGTTTTCTAATGTTCACCAAAACTTGGAAAATTCATTTGTGCACTAGACCTGTCTGAATTCTGAAGTTTTGTACTTCTATCTATATTAGTTTCGGAGATATGATAGTCAAAAGATTTTACACATACATACACATACTGACCAATTGCTAAAAACTTCTAATATAATTCTAATACTATGCAGAATTATATTAGAC
Source organism: Salticus scenicus (assembly GCA_963930645.1). NCBI lineage: Eukaryota > Metazoa > Arthropoda > Arachnida > Araneae > Salticidae > Salticus > Salticus scenicus. The sequence goes on along the minus strand of OZ005656.1, from coordinate 45,351,322 downwards.
AATTATATTTAGTTCTATAGACTTAAATACTTTAAAGTTCGTTTTAACTTTTAATGTGTTTAAAACAAATCAGACTTAAAAGAAATGAATAAATGAAAAAAAACTGCTATAAGATACGTTTCAATATTTTAAAACAGTCATTGTTTTATATTTTTATTTATTTTAAGAACATAAATGCATGTAATTTACTGACATTACTATAAAAATAAATAAAAATAGAATACAGATTGTGTAGTAAAAGGAAATGATTATTTCCTGTGTAAGAATAAATTGCCTGCTCAAGTTGACTTTTTCTCTGCATATCGTATTGCTAAAATAAATAATCTGGTGTGTCTCTCACACGACTTTCTCTTACCCTGAAATTTAATACTATAAATACAGGTTTGAAATTAAGAGGTAACATAAAGAGTACTGTTATGTAAACCTATGTTAAAACAATTCAAATTAGACTTCGGAAAAGTTTTATATGATAATTAGTTCTGTGTGAGGGGGCTACCTCCCTCCTGAACCCCCCCCCCATTTCATTACTGCACCTACATTTATATAGAATTTAAATCTATTATTAAAATTAAAAGTTCACTTAAAATTATTCAGGCAACTTTCCCACGCAACATTCCTTAGAACTTATCAATCTTGATCAAACTTTTCCAGCAACAAACTTATATTAATTTGAAAATACAACTTTTGGATCTCCTGAAATTATTCGTTTTTAATTTTCTCTAAAAGACACAGACAAAGATCAAACTTTTAAAAACTTGACTTTGATAATCAGGAAGCCTTAAAATGTGTAAATACACAAAAAACAAGCGATGGCTATTTAGCTTAAAACATAAATTATTTACCATATGTCTATGAAGAATTAATTCATTTCCATTCCTGAGCAGCTTTCTTGGACATGGTAAAATATTATAGTAAAGTTCCTCTAACAATAAAAAAGAATGTTATCGCTTAAATATTTGCAGCCCTGTATAACGTTTGAAGATTATGTACAAACCACATAGTGCACCTAAACACAATCCTATAGTAATAATACACACGGCACAATCTGAATTACGCTTCCACCAATTTTCAACTATTATCGCACTATAATATAGTTCATTGTGTAGCGCTGTAAACGAACAGTGAATGATATCCCCACCATAAATCCCCACTCGAAACATGTTTTTACGCATATAAAAAATATATATTAATTTCATTTGGATTAGTGCTTCCTATAGACATTAAACTCTACTTACCTGGAATTTCTCCGATAGACGTAATGTATTTGAATATTCTTGGGTGTTCCTGTACGCTAACCATTTGCTTCCTCTCAACGAAAAGCTTAGTGTAGCAGCCCTATATGATACACATTTAAAATACCATGTTTGGACTTTCTACTACTATTTGTTCTTGAGATATGCTGATAGCAGACACACAGACAGACCAACCACTAAAAACATGATTTTCGGATTCAGGGGACCTCAAAACGTGAAAATATAGCAAAAACTCACGTTTGAAAATTTGACCCTAAAAGAATACTTTCTCTACCTTATGGATAATATAAAGTAAAAATAAATCGCACATTTAGCACCATTTTTCTGAACAAATAAATAATTAAATAAAAATAAAACGCACTTCAAATTTTTATATTTGACTACCAAAATCTCTTAATTTCATGCATTCAGAAATAAATACTGATTCAGATATATGTTACAAAAGTACCCACTTTTGATTCAAATTCGGAAAGTAATGTTTTTTTTTTTTTTTTTTTTTTTTTTTTCTTCTTTAGAAAAACTTATTTCTATATGGCAGACATATATTAAAGAATACAAATTTTGCTTTAAAAAGCAAGAAATTAGAAGAGTAATATTTTTATTTTATTTATTTATTTATATTTATTTTTTGAAATTTGAATAAAAAAGTAAAGTATTATTTAAAATTCATTTTGAATAATAATGAAATCGAATTACGTATTCAGCATTATTTTTATTATTTTTTAATCCGTCCTCTTTCTTATTAAGGAAAATCTGTAAACAAGCGAAATACCGAGAAAGTCAGCTGTCGGGAAAATGAGTTGTCGGGAATCTGAGCTGTCGGGAAACTGTGTTGTCGGGATACCGAGTGTCAGGAAATCGTACCAGACCCTCTTAGACGGACTAAGAACATGATTCGACAATGATTTATTTAACAAAACAGTATTAACTCTACTTTTTTTATATAGGAATTTTTGCTAGTGTTCGGATACTTTTGTTACCAACTGTACGTTTAAAATGGTACTTGTAACAACGTTTTAAAGTGCATTATTTTTCTATTATAAATATTTTAAACATTTCATCATTATTATTCTTATTGCACCATTTTTTAATTTATCTCTATATATTTAAGGCGATAGAGTTAAAATGGCTATCGTGGCTGCGAAAATGAATTGCATGACAAAAAACGTCCGGACTACTTCATCGCTAAATTTTAAAAATCACTAAATTGGTCATACTAAAGTTGATCCCATTTAGCCAATTACTTAAATATGTTTTGAGTTTAAAAAATTACAGTTCTAAATTCATTTTTTCTTTGAAAACACTGTCGGCAGCAAAAGTATCCGAGCACTAGCAAAAATTTCTGTGTAAAAAAAGTACAATTAATACAGTTCTGTTAAATAAATCCTTGTCGAATCCTGTTCTTAGTTAGTGTAAGAACAAGATTCGACAAGGATTTATTTAACAAAACAGTATTAAGTGTACTATTTTATATAGGAATTTTGCTTGTGCTCGGATACTTTCGCTGCCGACTGTATCTAATATAACGCATTTTATTTATTTGCTATCGATCAGTTTCTTTGTTACTAATAGCAACATTGACATTTATTTTAATTTTGTTTCACGCCATCAATTATATTTAATTTTTCCTGTGGAAAATGACGTCATAAATTTGAAAAAACAACGATCTGGAGAAACTTTTTGCAAGATGGCAAATGGAGCATCTTTATTAGCCCGAAGTTTTTATTTAATAACTTCGTTAATTAAGATTATGGAAACTTCTAATCAACTGAAATATCTACCTTGGAGTATTTGGCTCACACTGAAACTCATGACACGAAGGTGATGATTCATGTTCTCGAGAAGATGCGGTCACAGACAAAAAAAAAAAAAAAAAAATTAATATATAGATATAAATCTCTTGCCCGTATGCATAAGAGACCAATTTCAATAGTATCCAGTTGCAGCAGTACAATACAAATAAAGAAAAGCACTTTAAAAATAAAAGGTTATCTAAAGCAATGGTTGGTTGGTTGGGTTTTACGTCGCACTAGTTGTGATGAAGAGCTGGAATGCAGATATATAAAGAAGCGGCCATATTCGTATAGCAATCCAGGTTCAATAAGCTCTATGAAGAATAGGAAAAGATCTCTTTTCTTAAGAAAATCCATTATTTGTTATTTCAAGCAACCGCATTAAGATATGCATAGTTCATTGTCTTATAAATACTTATTACGAAGGCAACAAAGATAAACATCTTTTGGCAAAGTTTATTTTATTAAATGACTTGAGGATACCAAATCTGAAGGAAGCCATTTCGATTTATTAGTAACTTTTTGAATCTTTCTTATAACCACATGTTGTTGACAGCATGAAGAACAAGTGCTAATTAATTTATTTCGCCAAATCTCCTTGGCATCAAAAATCAAGTTGGCTGAACACATTTTAAATTTTATATCTGGTAAACCTAAATAATAGTTAAAGGATTGGCTAAAAATTAAATTACGTCATAGGATGTGATTAAATTTTGTCAGGCATCCAGAATTTGGCTAAAAGTGCGAAATCAATTGATAAAAAATATTAGAAATTATTTTCAGCTATAATGATTCAACGGAATCTTTAAACGTTTGATTGGAGACAGGAAGCTACAATAAAAAAAATCGTCTGCGGTTTTAAAGCATAAAATGAATGGGTTTCTCTTTCTTTGATATTTTATTTAATTATTACTTGATGAGATTTAGAGCAGGAAAAAGAACAATAAATTATATGAAATTACAGATTAATGAAACAGAAATAAAAATAAAATAGCATAAGCGAAATAAACAAAATTGTATTAAATTCTTTTAGAATAAGAAATATAATGTTTGCTTGTATTATAAATAAATAAATAAAATGTAATTTATATTATTATTATTATTTTATTTTAAAAAGGGATATGTGATGTTTTTCAACATCACATATTTCTCCCCGTCGACCGAAAAAAAGATGGGTTCAGCCATTACATCGTCTATGATATGACAGCTTAGCAAAAATTAAAAATTAAATAAATTATCTCCAATCTTGTAAAATAGATCGATTACAAAACAAAAATTAAAAAAAAACGAATGGCTTCCAATACAAATAAAATACGTACATTGTCATAGTATCAATAGAAAATCTAGTATGCATACTTTAAAAAAAATAATATAAAATACAAATACAAATACAGGAAATAAGGATATTGTAAGGTGATGTTATATAATGTGTTATGGCCATAAATCTGTGTACACAAGTCTTTAGAATATATTCACAAACAAAATGAGCTCTAGTCCCTTGTTTTAAAATCATAATAATTCAGTCATCATATATTTTATCAGTTCGTGGTAAGATGCTGAAATCAGTAAATTTTTATGTTGCCATGCATGGCGAGAAACTTTGACGAGTCCATTTCAGTTCATAGAGGACAAGAATTCGTTGTAATAAATACATAGTTCAAATGTATAAGTAATCTCAATATGAAAGTATGACAAAATAAAAACCAAGTATATTTATATGTTATCAAATATATATAGTGAGCCTTTTATATTCATTAAAAGGTTTAAATAAATAATACATGTTGAAAGAAAGTAATAATAAAACATGTTTCTATTTATTCATTTTTTTATAGGTAATTGTAATTGGAATATATGAGACATATGCATATGTGTATGACAAAAATATTACCTGCACCAAAAGTCTATGTAAACATTTTTTTTTTAAATAATTCCATTAACACTTTTTTTGAAATAAACAATATTATTCTAGTATGTTAACTATTATTAATATGCAATTATAAATAACACGTAAGTTAAAGAAATAGTGATAAAATTGATATACACTGCTGTTGTAAGACAATGCAGCTTAGAATATAATTTCCTGGACCAGCCATTGATTATCCAAGCTGCGAAATTTCACAACAAATAAAAATCACAACAGGTTGATCAGGTCTGTTGCGATGGAAGTATACATCAAATTTATTTAATTTATCTTTAATCTAAATATTTAAAAATTTACTCTGCGTAACTTTTAACCTAAGGAAAAATTGATGAAAAATTACTTTCTGTTTCGTAAATTATATTGATGTGTATCATTGGAAATAATGAGATTCTTATTAAAATTAGAATTATTATAAATGTCAAACAAGTGATTATTACGTGGAGGTGCCAATAAAATTCTATCTATATGCACACGAAATGCCTTATCATCACTAGCATGTAACCGTTTAATTGAAAATGAAACAGGGGAATGTTTAACTGTGACAATGAAAGGACCTGTATATTTAGGTTTAAATTTATCCATAGACTTCAGATACACAATATCTTTTGTGCAGATGCTTCTTAGTTTAGCTTTTCTTTGAAAATATTTATTTCTTTTTGATTGGGAATCTTGAATGTTATTGTACGCTTTTTTATAAATTTCCTGAAGGTCTTGCATTAATTTATAGATGTTTACATTAGAGTCCAGGTAAGTGTAATTATAATTTGAATTATAAGTGTCAAAAATTAGTGCCAGTTCTCTACCAAAATGTAGAAGATTAGGCGAGAATTGAATGGAAGAATGCGTAGATCCATTGTAGAGAGATTTGTGTATATATAGTGCATTTTGAAATGAATGACCTTCTTCTAATAATATATTAATTGAATACTTAATTGATGTGTTTACACGTTCGCTAATAGAGTTCGACTGGGGATGAAAAGCAGACGAATGTAATATTTTTATGCCTAGAGTGTCATTAAATGTATTGTAAACTTGAGATCTATATTGTGGACCTAAATCTGATAGAATACATGCAGGGCGACCAAAGGTTGTAATGTATGAAAACAAACATTGAACTATTTTTGGAGAAGTAATATTAGATAACGGGTAAAGTTCTAAGTGTCTACTGAAATGATCAATTATTGTCAAGACGTATTGACCATTACTAAAAGGACCCACCAAGTCTGTGGAGATTGTATGATTTGGATGAGTGGGTGTATATGTTTTTTGTAATGGAGCAGGAGGTGTTTTGTGATGTTTCGCTTGTAAGCATTTAGTGCATGAAGAGACGAAATTGAGGGTATCAGTATAAATGCCCCTCCAAAAATATCTTTTAGAAAGAAATTCATAGGTTTTAGCCAAACCGAAGTGAGATAAATGCGCGATGGACAATGCTTTCGCTTTTAAAGAATTTGGGACAATAATTAAATAACTGAATGAATTGTTATGAATATTCTCTTTCTTGAGCATTAATACTTTAGAATCAGGATTTATAAAGTAATTGGGAAATTTTTCTGACTTTCCGTTTTTTAAGATTTCTTCGTAAATTGTTTTTAATTCAGAATCCTTAATTTGTTCGGACACAAATGTTTGGTCTGAAATTTCTAGCAAGGGGTCTTTAGAGTTTGAATTTCCTGAAATCATATAATTAACATATTCTGAGCATTTGTTTTGATTTTCATTATTAATTTTATCCTTACTGTTAATTTCAAGTCTGTTTTCATTTTCATCAACATCAACAATTGGTAGTGGTTGTATGTCATGAATTAAGTTTGGATTAGCTTTGAGATCCTCTTGATTGTTTTCAAAATTGCAACGTGATAAATAATCCGCTAAGATGTTCACATTTCCAGGAATGTGTTTGAAAACGTATGTATATTCAGATACGTCCATTAACCAACGGGTGGTAACGTCAGCGGGATTGGTAGTTTTCTTATATTTTTCAAGGGGAGCACTATCTGACAAAATTACGAACTCACGATTATATAAATAGTATTTGAAGGCGGTGACAGTTTTATGAATTGCCATAAGTTCCAATTTTAACGCAGGATATTTCTTTTCAGAAGGTTTTAAAGATTTGGAAAAGTATGCTATAGGAAGTAATTTACCATTAAATTTTTGCATAAGTGCTCCTGAAATGGCTGTTTTTGATGCATCCGTGTTGACATAGAATGTTTTCTCCCAATCTGGAAGTCGAACCATTGGGGGAAGAAAGAATAATTTTTGAATTTTTTGAAAAATACTCTGATGTTTTTCTGTCCATTTGAATGTTGTTTTGGGTTTTGTGAGTTCCACAAGGGGTTGCGCAAGTTCTGAGAAAGATGGTAAAATCCATTTGTAAAAATTAGCAAGTCCAAGAATTTTTTTTAATTGTCGTTTGGTTGTCGGTGGTGGAAAAGAATTGATCTTTACGATGTTAGCGGTGATGGGTGAAATAGTATGGTTTTCAATATGGAAACCTAAATAATTAACTGCTGATTTATGGAATTCACACTTAGATGGGGATAATGTTAAATTATATTTGATAAGAATTTCTAAAACTTTATTTACTTTTTCACACGTCTCTTCAAATGAATTTGATCCAATAATAAGATCGTCCTGATAAGCATAAATGCCACTAATGTTTATCTCGTCGAGTATTGTGTCCATTAGAGACTGAAATATAGAACTGGCGTTCTTTAAACCAAAACAAACACGTTTGTATCGATAACTGCCAAAAATAGATGTAAATGTTAACATATCTTGATATTTTTTAGGAAGGTCAATTTGGTGGTACGCTTGCATGAAATCTAACGAAGTAAAGTATTTGAATGACGAAAGATTTGAAATAATATTTTGAATCTTAGGAAGTGGATATGAGGAACCTTGTATGACTGTATTGACCATTCTAAGGTCTAAAGCAAGTCTGTAACGTTGTTTCTTTGAACCATCAGATTTTTTCTTTACCAGCAATATGGGACAAGCCCACTCAGAGCAATTACGCTCAATTATGCCGGCGTTTACTAATTCATTGATTTGTTCTTGGGCTTCTTTTTGTAAAGCTTGTGGAATCGGAAATGGAAGTGTTTTAATAGGGAAATCATTAATTAATTTAAGATTAGGAATTATTTTATCAGTATGTTCTAGAGTACCGAGAGATTTGGAAAAAGCAGCAAATTTGCTTAAAAATAAATTTTCTAGTGTGTTACGTTGATCAAGGGTTAAATGATTCAAACAAAAATCTTTACTTGATAAATCATTTTTACGTTTTAGTAATATATCCTCTGAAGCTTGAATTAAGTGGATATGGTCCTCAATATTTTGTATATTATTATTACTAGAGCAACAGTCTTCAATTTTATCTAAATGTGGTTCTTTAATTTCATCAATTAAAAATAATTTACCAATATGCATATTTTTATTGAGATGAATTGAATTTTTACCCTTATTTGAGATAAGTAACGTAAAAAGAGAATTATTATTTTCAGAATTAATTTCATTTTTGTAATTCGGTGATACAATAGAATCTAAAATTTCTATATCCAGGATCCTTTAAGTCAGTACAAAATATGTAATTCGTTTCTTGTAACTTATTATTTGTTTTTGCAGTAATGTAGATATTTTCACCAGTTTGTATTATAACTTTCTTTAGAAGGTAAACATTCATGTTATTATCGTCAGAGTTAACATTATATACATCTAATTTTTCATTTCCCGAATCAAATAAGGAACAAGTAAAGTCTAATTTTCCAATTCTCATGGAATTTTTCGAAAAGTCAATAGTGACATGATTTTCTTTAATGAAATCCATGCCAAGTATTCCATGAAAATTAGAACTATGTGGTATGTCAATAATATAGAAATTGTGTTGGAAAAACTTTTTTTCAATTTTGAAAGCTGCACGAATACATGAAGAAAATTCAACATAAGAATTGACCGTTTTAAGAGTAATAGACGAACCTAGTCTTTTATATTTCAGATTTGCTTTTAAATTATCAAATGTTGATTGGGCTAAAAGTGAACAACTACTTTCGGTATCAATAAGAAACTTTATATCATTATTGGCTAATTTAGCTTTTATTATAGGAAGTGTATGAGAATTTTTGTTTACATTAAATAAAATATGATCCTCAATATTATTTGTGCAACTCTCATTGTTGTCACTTGGAATATACCCTGTATTTGAAATATGACTAAAGTTTTGAAATGTTTGGGTAGCTTTATTATCTGCTACAGTAACATTAGCAACAGTTTGAAATCCAACTGAATTTACAAGTCTAGTATGTGAAATTTTCGGAAGAGAATTTGAAGGTGACACATTCGGGAATTTATGTTTATTTGCTGATGAGACCCTTAGTTTTCGAGATATGGCAGCATCAGCATCTCCATACCTCTTTTCTAGTTTAAATTACGGTTTTCATAGTTACGTGTTTTATAAGTTAAATTATCTCTATTTCTCCATTTGTAACAGTTTAAAGCAACGTGGCCATGTTTGGAACAAAGTTGACAAATCAGATTATTTCTAGAAAAGTTTCTTCTAGGGGAAGAACGAAAATTGGTCTGTCTAGTTTTGTAATTATTTCTATAATTTCTTTCATCAAGTTTGGGTCTGCTTGACTGAACTACGTGCAAGGATTCATTATGGGAGGGTGGATTGTTATTTGTAAGTGAAATGTTATTAATTCTCTCAGATAAATCTTTCAATGTGTTTAATATTACAGAGTCATTTTTATTATCACAAGAAAGAACAGTCTTAGTATTAGTAGTGTTGTTGAAAGAATCATATATTTCGGATAATGTTTGAGCACGTTCAACTGCCTTATTATAGTCTCTTATGTTTTCCTCCATTAACTTAATTTTAATATTTGATGGTACACACTCTAAAAATTTCGGAAGTTTAATGTTATCAAGGGATTGTTTGTCTTTAAGGTCAGGGAAAGCCTTAGGTACAGCAACATTTACACGATGGGCAAAATTTTTAATTGACTCCCCCGGCAAAATTTTTAAATTATGAAATTCTGATGTTCCAGTATTATATGAGGATTCCTTGAAAAACTTACAGAAATTTTCCTCGATGAATTCAAGATCTGTCGAGTTATACAATGTTTCGTTTTCAATAAAGTATGCCAACGCGGCATCACGAAGTTTTTCTTTCATTACCTGTAATGTCACGTCATTTGTTAGTTTATTTAACATGGCAAAGGATCTTAATTGATCAAAGAAAAATTTGACAAATCTCGCGTCCCCATCGAAGTTAGGAACGGAGCAAAACGCGTTTCGATTCTGTGCCATGTTTTTCCAAAATAAAAATGTTAAGTAAGTTAAATAAAAATAATATGCATAAGAATTCAATTAATTATCATATAATAAATAAAATTACCAAGACACTTAAAAATGAAAAAAAATGTTAAACATATTTGTTTTAATTAAGCATGATAAAGTTTCAAAATTAACGAAAATATAGAAATTATTTCTAATATTTTTATATGTATATCATTATATCTTGTAACCATGAAATTGGCATATATAAGTCTTGATATATATTATAGATATATTTAAAAAATAATAATAATGAATAATAACCAAAAAAGAATGAATATATGAAAATTATAATGTCAACATATATTATATTGTAAACCAAAAGATCAAAATATGAATATATATATATATATATATTGTGAATATGAGGGAAAATAAATGATATCTGACTTTTATTTTCTCTTGCCAATAAAAGTTTTCACTAATTATCTGTAAATAACAGATTCCAAAAAAAATATATATATTATGTGCAATAATAGGATATAACTTTAATTATTCTTTTAAAAAAAATGAAAAGAAAAAAAAACTAGAATAGAATAAACATATCAATAATAAAACAATTTTTCCAAAAAAAAATTTGAATACGAAAATAAATTGAGTTCAGTTAACTGTCAATATTAAAAAAAACTTTCAAAATGTCTTTTTGTTTACTGTTTCACATAAATAGCATGAAAGAAACTTACCGTTTTCCCGTATTCTCTTTTTGCTAAAAAGAAATATTTATTTATTTATCTATATACTTTTTATTCATTTACTTTTATTATTATTATTATTCTTTTATTTAATAACACAATGCCTTTCTCCTGTATGAGTGCTCACAAGAAAAAAAATTAACGTAGTAATTTAACCCTTTAACGTGCGGTGGTATAAGTGTGAAACCACCTCCCAGCTGCAAAAACTCATCCCAGAAATTTTTTAGCAAAAATTTACGTTTATAACGTAGCAGAAAAGGCCGTTTTTTTTTAACTTAAAATTTAAAATTTCTTTTAATTTAATTGTGTTCGTGAATTCCGGTGGCAGTATAATTTAAATGATCGGAATTACCTTGCGCCGCAAAGGGTTAACTGCACACCTGCTAGAAAAACGACGTGTGTTTGGCATTTTAAATTGCAGTGATAAATCAACGATCACTTTAATACCGAACGGTAAGTGCATAAGACGGTCACCAAAGGCGAACTTTGCAGGATGATCGGCGATAAGAATTGTTAGTGCAGAATCGAAGAACACAAAAATTCTATATTCGCACTTTCCAAAGAAATCGGTGATGATGCTACTGTAGAACTAAGTTATTTCATTTACTCATTCACTGAGTATATTCAGACTAAGCACAGATGCATCAAACAGAAATTCGAGTATTGCAGTACACTTGCTTATATTCGTTATATAGTAGTTCCATTTTCGATGCACAAATTTTTCAAGACGAAAAAAATTTTGGATATCCGGATATATTATCCGGCCTGGGTGTAGCACCACATTGTTTGTGATGAAGAGCTGGAATGCAGATATATAAAGAAGCGGCCATATTCGTATAGCAATCCAGGTTCAATAAGCTCTATGAAGAATAGGAAAAGATCTCTTTTCTTAAGAAAATCCATTATTTGTTATTTCAAACAACCGCATTAAGATATGCATAGTTCATTGTCTTATAAATACTTATTACGAAGGCAACAAAGATAAACATCTTTTGGCAAAGTTTATTTTATTAAATGACTTGAGGATACCAAATCTGAAGGAAGCCATTTCGATTTATTAGTAACTTTTTGAATCTTTCTTATAACCACATGTTGTTGACAGCATGAAGAACAAGTGCTAATTAATTTATTTCGCCAAATCTCCTTGGCATCAAAAATCAAGTTGGCTGAACACATTTTAAATTTTATATCTGGTAAACCTAAATAATAGTTAAAGGATTGGCTAAAAATTAAATTACGTCATAGGATGTGATTAAATTTTGTCAGGCATCCAGAATTTGGCTAAAAGTGCGAAATCAATTGATAAAAAATATTAGAAATTATTTTCAGCTATAATGATTCAACGGAATCTTTAAACGTTTGATTGCAGACAGGAAGCTACAATAAAAAAAATCGTCTGCGGTTTTAAAGCATAAAATGAATGGGTTTCCCTTTCTTTGATATTTTATTTAATTATTACTTGATGAGATTTAGAGCAGGAAAAAGAACAATAAATTATATGAAATTACAGATTAATGAAATAGAAATAAAAATAAAATAGCATAAGCGAAATAAACAAAATTGTATTAAATTTTTTTAGAATAAGAAATATAATGTTTGCTTGTATTATAAATAAATAAATAAAATGTAATTTATATTATTATTATTATTATTTTATTTTAAAAAGGGATATGTGATGTTTTTCAACATCACACTAGTGCTGCGCAGGTGGGCAATTGGCGACGGTCCTAAAGCAATGAATATGTTACTCTCTAATAGAGTTTTGTTGCAATGATGAACTTTTACATTTATGAATCTTTTTTTAAAGCTTAATGTAATGTAAAAAATTACATTGAGCTTTACTTTTATAGTTACGTTTTACAGTCATTATACTTACAAGGGAGGGTCACCAACTGTTCAAAAGGTATTTTAATATGTTATATATCATCTTAAAGGTCTAACTGAGCTGATAACGAAAATATTCATCTTATCGGCAAATGCCCCCCTAGTGGGATTTTTTGTCAATTAAAGTTTTTTTTTTAATTACAGACTCTTCAGTAATGTACTTTGCAGATTTCCTGTCACAATAATGAGTTTTGTAACAGATTCGCTATTTAAATACGATTGTATATATTATTAGTAATGTATTTTACTATTCGTTAATTACTTCGTGGCAACATTAAATTTTTAAATACTGAGTTATGTAAAAATATTAGAAAAAAAACATTAAAAGCAAAACGAAGCACTTGAAATGTTTATCTATTAGTAATAGAACGAAAATTATCAAAAGAAATTTAATGTATTAACAACAGGAAAATAAATAAGTGCGAAAATAAATTTCTCATTTTTAACACTCTCCAACAAAGTTGAAAAGTGTTAATGACGTCGGTTTGTCTGTCTGTCTGTCTGCGCTGTTACTCCCGTAAATATTCACGCAACTTCTTGAAACTGATGTATGTTATTAATGTTCCTATCAGATGTTTCTTATTGAAAATGGAGTGAATACATCTACTGGTTTGTGTACAGACACACTCAAAAGTATTCCCATGCGAGGCGAGGCACTTTACACAAATCTTAATGAAATTGAAATATGTTAATCAAGTTTACTACCGGATAATTTCTATAGAAAATGGAATAAATACCATCACTGGTTTGTGTAAAGGAACACTCGAAGGTATTCCAAAACATTGCGTTCTATGAGAGGTATTTCTATAAACGAAATTTTAAAAAATTTACTTTTCACAAACATTAATAAAATTGAAATATTTTATTCGTATGCACAAAAGAATGCTTTCTATAGATTATAGTACGACTGGCATTAGATTTACAAGGTCACACAAATATATTCAGTTATATTAAGAGCTTTTATTAGAAATTTGCTGGAACTGCATTTTCATTTACATTAAGTGTTTTTAATACTTTTTAACAATTTTTAAGTGTGAATATGATTTCAGATTGTGTATCTGTCTGTCCGACTGCCATTTGTCTATCTATGCGGCTTTTCGCCCTCAGTGCCCGTAAAAACTTTCAGAATTTTTAAAAAATGATATTTGTTATTCAAGTTCACTATGGAGTGTTCCCTATTTAAAATGGCATTAATAGGTCCTATACAACTGGTTTGTGTACAGGGACACGCAAAATAATAATAATAATAATAATTAATTAATTAATTAAAATAAAAATCCAAAGTATTTCCTTTTTGGACAGACATTTTTATCAATTTATTTAAGCAGCTTTCTACTGTAAAAATCATAAAGAAAGTTCCTTTTATTGTTAACGGGACTCTCTACCTACCGTCTCCGAAAGCCGAAGCCAATGTTATTCTATGGGAAATTTTGTCCCATTATAATTCATTAACTAATACATATTTTTAAATTCTGTTTTCACTTTCCGAAAATTCACAACTATTAAACAATTTATCGCTTTCTAAAACTTGATTTTTTTTTTTTTTTTTAGATTTCATTTTTAAGCTCAAAAAGTGAAAATTTTCACATTATGAGAATTCGCATTTTACTACCTCAAAATAAAACATTAAAATTTTTTAAAAATAATTTATAGAAGACGATAAATTGTTTAATAGTTGTGAAGTTTCTGAATGTGAAAACGGAATTTAAAAATATATATTAGTTAATAAGTTATAATGGGGCAAAATTCTCCATAGAATAACATTGGCTCTGGCTTCTGCGATAAGTGGAGAGGCCTCTTAATATGCTAAAATAATGTTTTATATAGAATATGATGTGGCTAACCTTCAGATTTACAAGGTTACACATAAATATTTAGGTAAATTAAGGGCTGCATTTTCTTTTGCATTCAGCACTTTTAACATTTTCCAACAATTTTAAAAATGATTATGAATTCAATTGGTCTGTCTCTATGCCTTTGAGACCTTCCCTCTGCCTGTTGTGTAATAACGCAGGCAAAGAACATTGAAAGTTGTACGATACAACAAGTACGTTCAATTGAAAAATGTTAATAACCAATGCGTACCGCATGATTTTTTGTTCTTGTTGAAAATAAAAATTACATATATTACTACCTACAATATAATATTTATAATAAAAAGAAAATATATAAAGCAATTGTTTTATTTGTTATTATAAAAATTACAAGTGTTTCTTTTTTTTTTTTTTTTTTTTTTTTTTTTTTATCGCTTTTTACTTTTTTATATTTTTCACACAGTTTAGTATTTAAAAATTTAATGTTGCCTCAAAATAATTATCAAACAGTAAAATACTTTACTAACAATATATACAATCGTATTTTAAAATTCGAATGTGTTTCAAAACTCATTAAAGTGACAGAAATTCTGCAAAGTACATTACTGAAGAGTCTGTAATTAAAAACTTTAATTGACAAAAACTCGCACTAGGGGGCGCATTTGCCGATAAGAAGGATATTTTCGTTATCAGCTCAGTTAGACCTTTAAGATGATATATAATATGTTAAAATACTTTTTGAACAGTTGGTGACTCTCCCTTGTTAGTTGATGTTTCTGAAAGTTCAACAGTAAAATTTTAACAGATAATAAAATAAATTAACGATACCTATTTTCTTTCCATATAAAGATGATTTAAACTAAAACATTTATCCGCGTTTGTAATGATCGATAGATGGCGCTCTCTGAACACTGCAGTTGTTAGTAAATATAACAGCCACGTGTAATTATTATTCTTTCTCCGCCATTTCATCATGGAAAGTCGATTGCATAATATGAGGATATGCAGTGGTGTGATAATTTCACCTTAGCCCACCAGAGGGCGAGCATTTCATTACAATCGCGGATCGTCATTAATTTCAATTTTGAATTAAAGAATTCTCTGTTTATCAAATTTAAATAATTTATTTTAATGTAAAAAAAAAGAAAAGAAAAAGAAAAAGAAAAAAGAAATAAAGAAGAACTATCAAATATATTTAAAAAATCAAAATTATATTTCATATAACATATTGGTTATTGTAAAATAATACTACGATTAATTTCAGTTGTAAATAAAATAACAATTTAAATTTTCGAAAATGAGCATTACGTATAATTCAATAATTAAGTAAATAAATGTATAAAATAAATACTGTTGCAAAACATAAATGAGTTTCTAAGCATTTCCTTAAATGAACATATCTTTAAATACTTCTCTTTCATTACACGGTTATTTATTAATAACACACGAATAAATTTGTAAACATTCTCAGAAACAATCTTTAATAAAAGTTTTAATAAAAAAAAAAAATTCGCTTTGAGAAGAAACTGTTTGAAAATACTGAATGATAAAATATTTCAATAATTGAAATGAATGAGTTAAAACGTTCACATACAATTTTCATGAAGAACGTTAATGCTTAGTTGCTCAATAAATGTATTCATCACGCTGAATATAGACTCTAAATAGAATTTAAAACAACTCTTATTAGATGAATTGCTTTATGTATATGAATAGATAGTTTCAATTAAGCAAAAATAGTTGATTAAATTTTAAGTGTGGGGCAACGCATTTTGTTAGCCGTTATTTTAAATTAGTAACCTATTAGTCAACCATTAAATTTATATCTGTTTATAAAAGAAATAATAGTGCTTGAAGATGCAAATATTTGTATATCTAACCAATACTTAACAAATGTGTTAAATAATGGTAATAGCTATCCAAAGAAATGTCCAAGTGTTTCATATAGAATTCAAAGATCTAGAACTTTATTGAGTTAATTTTTAATAAAATGTATTAGGTGTTTCTACATTTACATAACAATTAAAGAAACAAAATACGAATTATTAAAATAATAGAAAAAAGACACAGAGAAAACTTTTTACTGTTTAACTACTTACTTACATTTTTAGGTGGTTGGTTAGCTGGTTGGATTTAACTTCGCACTAGTACTGCACTATGGGTAATTGGCGACGGTCTGGAACGCATCCCTAAAGCCCTGGTTTTTGAGAACACAAGAAGCAAACATCAACGTTTCCGACGCCGCGACGCTCCAATCAAAGTATCCTTGATATCAGCGCTGGCGTTGAAACCGCAGAACAGAACGTCGTGACGCATGCACAGATTGAAAATCCCGACGCCGAATACGCTGACATTCGCGTTTTGTGTTCTTAAAAACCAGGACTTTAGAATTATCCCACTTACATTTATAATGGTTTAAAAATGTTTTTATACGTAATACAACATTTTATGAAAAATGTGTGATGGGGATTGTAGGATTTTAACAGGAAATTCGTTTGTTTTTGTTGCTAAGAAGTTGAAATTATTTGAAATGCTGGTGTTGATTTATAAAGGTATTCTGCGAAGTGGCTGCTAGTCGTTACGACTTTGGAAGGTTGGTTGGGTTTAACGTCTCACTAGTATTGCGCAATGGGTAAAACGGCAACGGACTGGGACGCACCCCTAATGGTGGTCCGGAGACATGGCATCACAATTTTATTGCTCTAACGAATTCGGGAGGAAACCTTTGGGTTTCATGGCGTTTATCAGATAACTAGATTTAAATGACTTTGTTGGTAAGGAGCGAACATAAGAATGCAAATTGATTCTTTAGTGCATAAAAGTTATATCAAAAACGTACTCTTTGTTCAGTTCAGTGTTGTTTATTTCAGTGTAGCTTAACTGTGATTTCATTAAACTGCAGTTTTATGAATAAAATTTGATCCCGGGTTAAGCTCAAGTGAATTAAATAAGAGTAAACTATGAAAAATAATTCGAAAGTATTTGATGTTATATTTAAATACACATTGGGATTCGTCAATTTCGGCACACACAGAGAAGGTAGTTTAATAGTTCATCCCATTTGAGTGCTGGAAGTAAATACGTTATTTTTTTTTTAATTGTCTCTGCATTTCTTTATCCAATTATCCAGAAGAAATACGACAAGTTGAAGTATATGAAATATTTCCTATATAAGAATATAGGACTATATCAAATATTTTCTATATAAGAATAAAACTTATTGTACCATTATCTCTTTCTCTCCTTTAAAAAAGATACAGGAAAATAAGTATTATTTGAAAAAAAATTAGAAAGTATTAATCATTATTTGTTATATTGAAGTAATATACTAATGCAAAATATTCGCTTTTTACATTTACAAATTAACATACAAATTTAAAAAAAATAAAATAAAATAAGCACAATAAAATTTCTTTTAGATATATTTCATTTAAAGTATGTTCATATTTTGACATTAAAAATTTCAAAAAATGTTTAATTAATTAGCATTTTTTTTCAAAACAGTACAATTATTTTTAATGATGAAAATAAATATTAAAGAAAACATGAAAATATTTTTGCCTAGTAATATTTAAAATAAAAGAACATATAAAATAAATTACGTTGTTGGGTATTTACTATTGCGATAGCAATTTGCAATATTACATAACGTAAAGCATGGAAAGAACAAAGTGCGCCAAATAAGTAATGTGAAATGTAGTGTTCTATCTAAACTAAGAACTTCATTTCAAATTCGCAGTTACATACATCAAAAATAATTCCCTTTCAGCTCCACACAAATATAATTCATTGAAAGAATGCTGGAGGTCTTGATTGTGCCCCTTCTTAAGTTTTGTTGGCAACAGCACGTTGGATTCCCTAAATGTCACTAAAAGTTCCATTTTAAGCACATTTAATTTTTGGAAACAGAAAAAAGTCTGTGGGTTTTTGAGCACTCGGTTCTCTTTTGATACTAAAACTCTTTCACGGGTAATGCGTAATGAACTGTTAATTGTCATGCAGAAGAAGCCAACGCTTTCTTTGGAACAAATGCGTCCTGACACGACGCGTGGACGGTAGGAGACGTTTTGTCTGACTTCTAAGTAACACTGTCCAGTCACAGTAGTACCTTCAGGTAAGAATTTACGATGGATCACTCCAGAAGCATGAGAATATAATCCACATTGTTTTGATGCGTGCTTTCTGCAACCTGATGGCCTTTTGCCTTAGTGGCAATTCAATGTTCTGATTTTTTGTGTCTGAGTTGAATTAAAAAAAAAAAAAAAATCCTAATTTACAAAAAGAAAAAAAAATACCATCTTTGTTTGATCCACGAGGCTGCATTTGACCGTGCGCCGCTACTTAGACAATATTAATTTTGCGGCCTAAATCGCAGACTATTGTAATTACGTTTGGTACATTACATGGAAGTATTACTTGAAAAAAATAAGCCCTTTTTTTTTTTTTTTTTTTTTTTTTTTTTTGGCACATTCTGTAAGGATAAATCAGAATAAACTGTTGTTATCCTCAATGTTTTTAGATCAAAATAAGTACCATGCATTTTTTTCTGTAAATTACAATAACGTTAGATCTCAATGAAAAATAAATGTCCATGCTACGTGAGTATAAAAGGAAGTTTTGATATAAATAGCAGCAAGCAAATATGAAAATCTAAGAACGAAATTATTTTATGCGTTGAATACATTAATTGTAGGTTTATTTTCGTTTAATACAAAATTATACGTATAATATCCTTTTTCTTTTGATAATAATTTTAAACTGCAAGTAATCTCTTCGAACCATTTAAAGGTCTCTTATTTTCAATAGGCCATCCCACTTCTAAGGTTTAACTTGTTATTTCGACAACCCAAAAGAAGGAATTTCCTTTCATCATACGGCGAGTTCACATCATTTTTGAGACGATAAAAAATACTATTATTAATTTTTTATTGTATGGTTCAATATTGTAAAACACTGACCCTATTAACATATAAGAATAAATATTTTGTTCAAAATCTCTTTTTCCCATTGTGATTTCACGTTACCATTTAAAACGAAAAGCATGAAAAATGAAACTCACTAAGTAGAACTTTGAATATATAATTCCCAACATGTTCTTTTTTCCAACCGCCCGGATACAGTTTTGGCAGATCCATTGTTTACTACCAGAAAATTATGATATGACAATTTGTGAGCAGGGGTGCATTAGTGCAGTTTCACCGATTGGGACATGTAGCTGTATATTTATGGTGTTATACGTGTAACAATATCTCCCACTTTACGTTTGTAATATTATCGATTTCTTATATCGGCTTACCACGTGCATGAAAACACAATGTGGTCAATTCTACATTACCTGGTAACGTCTAGTAAAACACGTTTTTTCATATTTCTCATTGAACGTAAAATCATCTAATTCATAACAAGAGGAACATCTCAAGTTCAACAGATCAATCGTCAACACGCACACACACATGTATATAAATATATATAACATAATAAAAATAAATGTAAAACATAATATTATGTAGCATATATATATATATATATATATTGTGTATGTTACGTGATCAACAGAAAGGGAAAGGGTTGAAATTGTAAAATTGTATGTGCACAGTCATTCCCACATTTACTCGAATTTCCCATATTTTGCTTTCTTTTCGTTTACCGGTTATTTAGGCTAATAGCTTAATTCTTCTTTGGAAAATATACTGATATATAAGCTATAAGATAGTACACTGAGAAAAAAATTTGTAACTGACATCTAGAACCTATATTGTGGCTCTAGAAAAAATAGTTCCATGTCATCCTTATAAATTCTAGCCCCCTTTGAAAGCGAGTTCTAGAAACCCTTATTAGATTTCTAGAGCGTTTGCCTATATTCTATAGGGCAAAGTTATTTAAAAATCTCTGCAAAAAAATTCTAATACAAGAGGCGAGTTTCAGCAACTATAATCTAGGTTTGTTACCCAATTCTAGAAAATCAAGCTAGAATTTCTCGCAATACAAAAGATACAGAATATTCAGAATATTGTTTTACCATCTAGAAATGTGTAGACTAGAAATTCTCGATCATTTCGTCTGTTCAGTTTATTGGCGCGCCTTATGCGCATAGCTCGGAAATCTATATTTCTAGTTAAGGAATTTAGAAAATGACCACTTATTCATTCTAGATTAAGGCGGTATATTCTTTTTCTCAGTGTAATGTGGTATATTTCAGGGTAAAATAATTACACGAGAATACTAGTTCTGTATTGAGTGACAATGTATGATTCTTTCTAAGATATTCCAGTTCACATCGACGTGAATATTGAAGAGAACCACGAAAAATTCAAAAAGGCCAAACCAACAGGCATGACCTGGATTCAAATCCGATACTTTCAGTCAAGCAGCTGAGTGTAAGCTATAAGAACATCAAACTTTAACTTATACCTGTGTTTTTTCTAGCATATTCATCCTCTGCAATAAATTTAATTTCATATATTGAATGAGAAATAAAAAATAAAATAAAATAAAATAAATAAAATGACGAAATCTTACACATTCAAAAATTTTATTCAATTTTTATTAAAATTTTTATTATAAAGTCATACTGTTATACCTAATTGTTATTTATTTTTTATAGAAAACATGTGTAACAGAAGAATATTCAGTGTATCTAATGTAATTTATCGAGTTGTTCCTAAGCAATGTATTATCATTGGGATCTATTCACTTTTCCTTGGGAAAATAATCCATTTTATCTCTAAATGGAATTGTGTCCATTGAAGCATTTCCTCGAACTTGAGAAATAATTTAGATATAAAAAAGCATTTCGAAATTTCATACAATCTTTTGAGAATGAAAAAAAAAGATATCGTAATATTAAGAAAGAACTTTGGAGATTATCTGGACATTTTTTTTTTTTTTAAGAATAGGGGTAAAATTTTTAGAATTTCACTCATTAAATTTCTTTTATTTATATGGTTCATTTTAACATTAGTCTTTTTCAAGTCATAAGACCAAATTTTGTTATTACTTTTTTGTGTTTAGTTTATTAAATGCATAATTCGCGTTGCAGATCAATGTGTAAATACTCATAAAAGCCACGTACATTATCTCTAAGCAAATGCTAATATTTGTGCTACTTCTCAGAACATTTGAGTCTGTAATTTTTTTCACAAATAGAGAAAGTATTGTGTTTCGGTCAAAATTTCGAAATTTAATTTTTGTTATATTTCCATGTTTTAAGTTCCCCTGAATCCGAAAAAAATTGTTTTTGGCGGTTGGTCTGTGTGTGTGTCTGTGTCTGTGTTTATGTTTGGGTGTCTGTCTCCGTGTGTGTATGCCTGTGTGTCTCTTATTAGCATATCTCAAAAAAAAAAGTAGTAAATTCAAACTCTGTATCTTAAATCTGTATCATACAGGGATGCTACACTAAAATTTCCATTGAGATCAAGCAAATAGCCAAAAGAATTTAAATACATTACGTCTATAAGGTTAGTAGATTTTGACATCCATTAGTGGCTTTAAAGCAAATGAAATGAATATATATTTTTTATACACGGGAAAGCATGTTTCTGGTAGAATATGGCGTATTCGTTTACAGGGCTACGCAGGAGAACTAGACCAGTTAAAAATTGATACTTCAAAATTGATGAAAGTTTATTTCACGTTGTGCTATGTGTTATCAATATATGGTTATATTTATATGAAACATATGGTGTATAATTAATTTTAGACGATATCTAGGGCCACCAATAATTAAGCGAAAACGTTCTTTTATTGAATGTAATTAGAGAAAGCGCTTTACTACAGGATTTGAAATTAATTTATCATACCTATACGATAAAAAAAGTATTTTTTAAGCTAAATATTCACCACTTGTTTTTTGAATATTTACACGTTTAGAAGTTTCTAGAATTCCAAAGACAAGCTTTTAACGTTCGATCTTAGGTATCTTACCAAAGTAACTTAAAAACAAATTTTTCCTGGCAATTTAAGTGTTGTATTTTGAAATTAATATAAATTTGTTACTTGAAAAGTTTTTTCAAGATTCATAAATTTCAAAGAATGGGGCGCGTGAATTTTTCTGCATATTTTTAAATGAACTTTTAAAAATAATAACAGGTTTGAGTTCTTTATAAAATTGATACATTAATCAAACAGGAATTTGAGAGAAATGGTAGTCTCCTCACACAGAATTATTTGTCAAATTAACCTATTCTGAAGCCTAATTTGAATTATTTTTATCATAGGTTTCAATAACAGTATTCATTATCTTACCCCTTACTCTTCAATCTATATTTATAATATTAAATTCTAGGTTAAGAAAAAGTCGTGTGAGCACCACATTAGATTATTTTCTAAATAAAATGTAACTTTCGTATCTGCAAAAATTTAGTAGAAGATATTAAATGTTACTAAATCTGAAAAAAGGTAACTCAAATTACGAACTTTTCTCCCTTAAAATAATGTATAAATTTTCTGATTGTATTGCGCATGACTTAGCAGAATTGCAAAGTAAAACTTATTCATATTTCAGCTCTCTGATTAATTGCTTTTTAAGTATATATGTTAAACTGTAACTGATTTTATGATGGGGGATAACTAAATTTATATTTCTTTCACAATTTTTCGAATGCATTTTAAAATAAAATTTCGCTGTATATTTTATTGATGATCCTATATGTGAAAAGCAAGATTTCAATAATAATCATTCTTTAAACACACACGACTAATAACTAATATCGAAGTGAAGAAAAGGATGTTTTCTTTTTTATTCGGAACAGTACCAGATAAACTCATTTGGCTATTTATAGCACATTACTACTCTTAATAAAATATTACAACTCACAACAGATTTGCTGCTACTTACATTAAAACCTATAGAACACTCAATTTTTTAATTATTTACATCTCGGGCTTTCTTACTACGGCATGCGTTTGAGATTGTTAAAAATAATGTCCTATCCATGTTGCTATAAAATTCAGAAGTTTGTGCTTAAGTTAGAGCCCATCCACTTCCGCATATAATAGTTACTTTATAATTATTTTAAACGATGAAATATTTCAAAATTTTAATATCGTAAATGTATACTTCTTTTAAATAATTGTCACATTTCAGTTTATATATTATTTGCTAATAAATGAATTTTAATTCAATAGCCATCGCACTTTCTACATACAGTCGGAAACAAAAGTATCCGAACACTAGCAAAAATTCCCATGTAAAAAAAGTGCACTTAAAAATGTTTTGTTAAATAAATCCTTGTCGAATCATGTTCTTAGACTGACTAAGAACAGGATTTGACAAGGATTTATTTAACAAAACAGCATTAACTCTACTTTTTTTACATAGGATTTTTTGCTAGTGTTCGGATGCTTTTGTTACCGACTGTACCTAAAATAGCAGGCTGCGTATAATATACCTCGATTAATAAAATTCAATTTCCAGCGCAAAAATAATGAAAGCTGATAAGAAAGAAACTACTTTTGTTATAATTAAATTATTTTAATTTGAAAATATTCGTAGGAATTTATGAGTCGAAATAACTCCCTTGTGGTTTAAAGCACTTATTTTTAAAGTAAAATAAACGAATAAACCTACGAGCTATAAAATTACCTTAAAGAAAAAAAAACTATTTTATTTTATTTGTAAATTCAGAATAAAGAAACAAAACTTCTTTTTTTTTAATAAAAATTATCTATTTCAGTTAAACCTACTACATCTAAGAGTTTCTTTACGTTAATTTAATATATTGCATGGAATTAGAAAAACACTTACAGTGCTTTTTCGTTCATTGTAATTGTGTTCATGAAAACGGAAATATAAAAACGGATGTATAGAGGTTCTATTTTAAACATAGATATTTTATTTTGAACAATGTTTATTATCAATTAATGTCAGTTGGTTTTTTTTAATTTTTAAACTAAACTAAATGCAAATTGAACTGCTTTTTATAGTGTCTTTAAGATTTAAACACGTTTAACTTATACAATATATTCACTATGAACTCTTTAAGATCTAAATACATTTAAATTACACAATTTATTTACTATAAACACATTTTGTTACTTTAATAAATAGGTCAGGTATACCTTTACATGAAGCATATTTTTTTCAAGAAAGATAATAATGGTTAGTATATAGGATATATTTGCTGATATCAACATAATCAGTGTCCTTTTGATTTTTTTCTCTTTTTCATATTTAAAATGCTTTTTACAGAATTATAAAGTTACTTTAAAATGCCTTTTACAGATTTTATTTTAATGGAAAAATAAGTGCAAAAGTTACTTAAATGTCTGAAAATAAAATATACATTGTATTTTTATGGGATATTTAAAAGTGAAGTGGAAAAAAAATTAATTGTAATACTAAAACCTTTATGAATAACACTGTTTTCAGTGAATTTTCTGTTAAAATTACAAAAATTACATAAATATATTATTTTGCAGGGGAGTATCACTTGTCAAATTATGAAATATTCTCTTTTGATTCAGTGTTAAACAAAAGCACAAGGAAAAGCTAGAAGAAGTGGCGCTGTAGGAGAAACTGCGCACGTAGATGAACGGTACAATGTGCGCATTGAAACTTCAAGTTGTTGTAAAACAGCAGTAACGAAATTTTGAATACGTATGTTCATTTTCTTTTGAATCTAAGGTAAAACGTGGTTGTTATTATTATTGTTATTATTATTATTATTATTATTATTTTCAAAAATAAGTGCTTGAGTTTTCATAACTCTTCCCAAAAATTTCAATAGAATTGCAGTAGTACAAAATATTTTCAAATTAAACTTTTATTTTATTTTTATTTTTTTTTTTTCAAAAACTATTAACCTAGACTAATGATATAATCGCCAACGGCTTTCCTTAAAATCGAATAATTATTAAACAAACGGCTACGCTATGTATATGGGAGAGTTATGCGGGGGGAAAAATGGGAGAGAAGGTAGAAAGAAATGGCGAAATCTAATGGGATAGAGAGTAAAATGAGAGAGTTTGTGTTGTTTGATTCCATTAAATTCCATGCCAGGAGATATTACGCAGATCATTGCTAATGACAAGACAATGGATATGAGTTTATTGAGTGCGTGGAATTGTATTAGGCAAGTACTAACGTCGACAAGTGAAAGAAAAAGATTGTGGGCAACTGGATAAGTTACCTGTGCCAGATGGTTGCACGAATACTGCATCATATACAGGAATAAATGAAATAATTGTGGAAAACGACGGATTACGTTAGAAAAAAAATAGAAAATAAAAAAACATTCAAATTGAAATGGAAATGTATTAATATTAGTTTAAACGTGTTATCCAACAACTTAATGTTTTGTTATCTTACCTAGTCTTGTTTATTTATTTATTTATTTATTTTTATTTTTATTATTTTTATTCTTTAATTTACTTTTTTCAATTTTTTTATCTTTCCTAGTATTTTAATTATTAGGTTGAAATAGCCATTCCTACATTTGTTTACAAAAGTCTTACAACGATGTAATTTAAGTGCAATTATTATTGTCAACAATTTAAATGTAGTTATAACTAAGCGAAATCTCTCCTGCCCATGTGCGCGGTCACAAGAACCCTCGAAGGAGAGATTGCTCAAAATATCTCTCTTGGTTTTATTACAGCTTTTGTAAGTTTATCAACAAACAAACAGTGGAAATAAATAAAAAGCAAATAAAATTAAAATTATTCAACGATACTTTAGCACGAAAAAAAAATAATAATAACAGTATTTAGTTTCTTCTTTTTTTTTCTCTAATCACATGTGCGCAAACTCTCTTAGCTTTACCGTATTGTAAATATTTCTCTCTTAAATACAGACGTTAAAAAACCTTGCTGAAACACAATGTTAAAACACAAAAGATAATTATTAATTTTTTTTTATGTAATATTTATTTGTAATTTTCATACACGTTTAACTTAGTGATTTATTATTAAGTAAGAATACTTATAGTTAAGCCTAAGTTTGTTAGATAAATATAATTGTTACCATTATAAAAATTAGTAAATATAGATGAGAGGAGGGTATTATGGAATACCATTTACATTTCTTATAATAACTTTACTTGTTTTGAATAAAAATCCCCAAAATTATGATGAGTACATAGTGTAATTATTTGTAATGAATTGTCAATGAAAAAAAAATCCAAAAAAAATTTTTTTTTTTTTTTGTTATAAAAAGTTTACTTTAAAAAAAAAGTTACAAATGGAGGTTAATATGAAATAGTCGGGAAATATGGAATAGGTGGTTTAAACTGTTTAAACCATAGAAAAACTAATTAGACTTCATAAAACCAACTTCGGAGAATTTTCTGTGACAGAAGATACATTCGGCATCTTTATTTTCTGTTTCTTTAGTTGAATACATGAAGTCAATTTCAGTTGATACTATGAAGTACCTAGTATTCCATAATACGCGACACGCCATCTTTAAAAATGACCTTTTCAATGAATGGACAAAATATTTTCAGCTAAAAAACGACCAACGTATAACAAAATACAATTCTTTGAGCATACATTATACTTAACATCAATGTTCAAATCACATGTGTACTAGTAAGTTTAAATGCTTGAAAACTTACCTACAAAAACTTTTAAAAATCACAAAACATACTTTGTTCTATAGAGAAAGGTACGACAGCAACAAGCGGTTGCTTCTTACTGTATTGCTTCATGGGAATCCTTCTTGAGTAATTCATAGTATTTTGAAGAGATAGCAGCACTAATCAGAGCCGAAACCTCGGTATTCCATATTTCCCGACTATTCCATAATACCTTCCTCTCCTCTATTTATTAATTTTTAAAATTACAAAACTGCATAATCATTTTAAAGATTAGAAAATATATTTATTAATTTTTAACCTTGCAAATTTACTTGTAATTTTTATATAAGTTTGACCCAGTGATATCATCTTAAGTATAAATACATATTATGAAGAGTAAACACTAATTTTATTGGATAAAATATTTATAGTCATTTTAAAATCTAGAAAATATTCTTATTAATGTTAAAATATTAATTTTATTTGTAATTTTTATGTAAGTTTGGCACTGTGATTTAAAAATAAGTCTAAATACATGTTATGGACTGTAAACATTGGAGTTTTTAAAATAAACTTACCTTTTAATCTTCAAAATTTTCCACAAATATTATATTCCGTTAATTAAAAGAATATTAAATATATTGTTAATTAAAACAATATATAGACATACCAAAATATCTCGAAAGGAAAATGGTTTTCTGAACACATTAATTTTAAAAGTTTCATGCATTCAAATGATCTATCAGATGAAGTAACATAGGTGGGGCACCGGTCCTTCTCGAGGGCCTCAAAAGACCCAAACTCGGATTTTGCAAATATAAACCATACTTATTCTTTACAGAATAGTGTTCAGCAGAAAAAAGCTGTTTTTTTTTTTTTTTTAAGTAGTTGGGGGAGGGAGGGGGCTTCAATTTTTAAATTGAAATAAAAGATCTAAAAAATCCAGAATATCTTAATAAAAAAGTGATTTTTCTTAACAAAATGAATACGAAATTGTCGTGCATCCAAATGATCTATCACATGAGGTTTCCTAGTTTGGCTTTGGGGACCCCAGGGGTCTCGCGTGACTCAAACTTAATGTTCTGAAATAGAAAACAGGATTTTTCCTCACACAATCGAGTTAAACAGAAAAATTTGTTTTAAATCATGCATTGCTCTTTTTTATTTTGATGAGACTCTTATATTATAGTAAAAAGTCTAGAGATCGCAAAATATATTAACAAAAGCGTATTTTCACTTAACACAATGATGACAAAATCGTCTTGCATTGAAATGATCTATTACATGAGGTATCATAGGTGCGCTCCGGAGAACCAGGGTAACCCCCCGTGACTCAAACTCAATTTTTTGTATCATAAACCATGTTTTTTCTTCACAGAATCCTTTTAAGCGTAATAAATGTTTTAAATCATGTTTTTATTATTTTATTTTGAGAAGTAGAGTGCCCCGAGCCCCCGAATCTCGTGTTGAATTAAAATATACACAATTCTCAATATATCTCAATATAAAAGCAATTTTCTATAACATAATTAATACAAAAGTGTTGTGCATTTAAATGAGCTCCTGGATGAAGTATCAAAAGTAGACGACAATAACAATAAGGGTCCCACTTGAGACAAACTCCAATTTTTCATATAAATTTAACGCAGCCTTTTAATATTAAGTATAAATACATATAACGAAGAGTAAACATTAAATTTATTTGATAACTGTACTTTCATTTTAAAAATTAGAAAATACATTTATAATTTTTAAATTTTTAAGTTTTTTTTTTTTTTTTGCGGGGGGGGGGTGATTTTTATATTAGGTTGGTGTAGTGATATAATCTTAAGTATATATACGTATAATGAAGTGTAAACACTAACGTTATAAAATAAATATATTTATTATTATTTTAAAATGTAGAAAACTTATTTCTTAATTTTTAAAAGCGCAATTTTATTTGTAATTTTAATATAAGTTTGACCCTGTGATTAAAAATTAAGTTTATACATGTAATGAAATTTAAACATTGAAACTTGTAAATAAACTTACTTCTTAATCTTCAAAAATTTCAGTAAATGCTTTATTCCTTTAATTAAAAAATGATAAATATATATTGTTAATTAAAACAATGTACGGATATTTCTTAAGAAGAGTAAATACATTAAACGAAGCAAAATACCTTTAAAGGAGTATTTAATTCTAGCTACAAAAGAAGAACTAACTACCTTTTAATGATATTTCCGCAAATTCTTAAATAGAATTTTTCTAAACTCGGTTCTTACTTGAAAATATAAATTAATTCTGAATAAAGTTTTATTTTTGTCTTTTAAAATCAATATATTAAGTACTTTTGGGGGAAAGTAAAAGTTACTTTGAATTGTTAGAAGTTAATTTATTGTATCTAATATGAGAATATTATAAGGAAAATAACTCAAGAGTTGTTATGCATTTTTAAGAAAATTGTAAGTATGTAAACTAATTCAATTAATGGTAACTGGATACTTTTATCTTTGTAAGAGAGTGTAAAATGATTAGAGTGCATTGTAATTAAACATCCTGTATAAAACACATCCGGAAGCGAAAACTGGCGAGTAATATACCACCAAAGTTGGTATGTGCAAAATCCATGAAATGCACCCAAGGAATTAAAATATGTATATATGTATATATATGTGTGTACCTATATACTAATTTTTGAAATATGAAGAAGTATCGCAGATAATAATCGGGCTGTCAATGGTATTTATTCAGATTTTTTGTGTATAGGCCTATGAAAGCATTATGTTTAGTTTAAAAAAAATTTAGAATTTCTGGTATTATGGTGTCTTTTTTTTCCATAATTTTACTTATTCTTGTTATTCAATTTTAAGTGAACAGGAAAAACTTTGTGGTTGAATGATGATTTTGATTTTGGTCAAATAAAAAAAAAAAAAGTATTCAATGATTTGATGAGATAATTAAAAGTAAAGTTTGCCTTGGTGAGTATAATCTTATTTTACTCATCTTACAATAAATAAATAAAGAGATTTTGAGGTTTCAATTTTTGGACATTCTAGTATATTTGTGATGCCAATTAGTATATAATTGAAAGTTTGACAGTTGCTGCAAAAAGTTAAATAATTTAAAATCTCTTTGTGTACAGTGTTATTTATTTTTTTTCCCCACTGTTTTATTTAAGGACTTGACATTTAAAAATTTTATAGAATTCTGGGTTTATGTATTCATATTTTATCTGTTAGTAAAGAATTTGTCAGGGGTGTAATTTAAAAAAAAAAAAAAAAAATGTGTATACAAATGAACTTCTTATAATTTATCTTACAAGAATATTTCAATAAAATATTCATTTTTTTTTTTTTTTTTTTTTTTACAATTGTGAAAAATAAGTATTACCTAAGATATTATTAAAATAAATGTTGCATTTTCATGTATGGAAGAATTTTTTTTTTTTTTAGCTCTGTGCTGTAAGTTTAATTGGTATTCTCTGTAAGACGTCTTTTTTTTTTTTTTTTTTTTCGGGGGGGGGGGGGGTTACTTGATATTGTTACGTGATATTGTTACTAGGAAAACTCAACATTAACCTTGTACTTACTAATTAATTGTTAAAGTGATTTTGGCACAGTGAGCTTGTTTTGGGTTGACTTGTTCAACAATTTAATTTAAACTTGAGAATAAAAGTTTCATTTTTTTTTTTTTTCAAATTCCTAATGGTAGTTGTCTAGAAATGTGCTTAAAGTGTTTAAAAGAGAGAGAGAGAGAGAGAGAGAGAGAGAGAGAAAGAGAGAGAGAGAGAGAATCCTTCTTGGTATGTATATATATATATATATATATATATATATATATTTTAAGATACTATTTATCTTGAGAAAAATACAGAAAATAAATTATATTTACAATTTGTTATATGCTTTACACATAATTTTTTTCTCTTTCTCATTTACCAGTAAAATAATACAATTTTTGTATTTTATGAAATATTATTGATGTGTACAATTGATTTTTGCATTTAGTTATAACTTATAGGTTTGTGTAAGGAATTTGTTATATTGGTATAAATCAATGAAAGAGTTAAATATTTAGTTAAGCTTTTGGTAAGAGTTTGACTAGTTTAATAAAAAGAAAATGGCTGGGGCATCCGGGGAAAACAATAGTGAGGTTAACACAGCCCAGGGGTCATGGGTGAAAAATGGGCCTAAAAATATAATGGGAACTATTATTGCTGAGAACCTAGATGTTGCTTTAGGGCAATTACAGTCTTCCGTATTAGATCATTTGGCTCTAATTCATGTTTTTACGGGTAGAGATCCATGTTTTTCAGTTAAGGACTTTTTAGGTAAATTTACCGAATTGGCCAACTTTTTGAAATGGAAAGAACAGGTTTGTTTCTATGCGATTTCGCTGAGATTAGCTGGTTCAGCTCAGAAGGTTTATAGGGACCATGAAGATTCAATAAAAAAGTTCAATGATCTTAAGAATCTCTTAGAGGAGTGTTTCACTGAGCAAAAACATTTGACCGAACTTTTCAACGATCTTTGGAACTTCACTCAAGATAAAGGTATGCCAACTATTGATTTTATAGCCAGAACAAAACAAAAAGTTAGACGAGCTATTAGGGTTCAGAATCTCCCAGAAAGTACTTGGCCTCATATAGAATCAGAATGACTAATAGCCATGCTGGTAAAAAACTTACACCCTAGTATACGTAGAGGTGTTGTGTCGAGAACACCCACCTCTCTCGGGGAAATTGAAAAGATTGCCCTTGCCGAGGAAAAAGCTTATAAAGCTATGCAACCCCCACCTAAGTTGAGTGAGGTGCCTAATTTAGAAATGGCTTGAGCTATGCAGAAGGTCTAAAAGAAAAGCTCCGTGAGCTCATTGGAACAAATAAATAGTTTAACTTCTATAATTGCGGGTATTTCTGAACAAGTAGCAAAATTAAGCGCAAAAATGCAGTCTTTAGAACTTAGGCAAAATCCGAAGCCACCTTCTCGTCCAGGAGAGAAATTACGTGCTATGCGTGTGGGGTTAAGTGTCACTACAAAAAGCAGTGCAGAAACATGTCAAGAGACGAAAATAATGGGGTTCAGGACAAACAGAGGAGTTTTAGACAACTTCAAAATTTTAGAGGGGTGCCCGACCGTAGATTGAATAGTAGAAATACTGAGGTGCTTGGTACAAGCACCAATAAAGAAAATAACCAGGAAAATTTTAATGCCTGAGGGTCCCGTCACAGAAGGCAGCTTAGTGGGACTCTCGGTATCAATTTGAATCGCCCATTATGTCAAATGTAATGTGTGTAGAGTGTGAGACCCAAATCTAAATAATGTTAGCCAGGAAAGGTACGAATTTACTGCCGTAAATTTTAATTAAGTAGATTCTAAGTTACCTATCGTCGAAGTAGAGTTTAATAATGCTAAATGGTATGGGTTAATAGTTTCGGGCTCGAGTTTTAATATTTTGTCAGATGTTACGTTGAGAAATGTAAATATAAGTAAAATGCCGTGCAATGTAAATTTAAAAGCGCTTTTAGGAGGCGAAGTGTCGATACAGGACAAAGTAGAAATGGATTTCAAATTGGAAAATAAGTTTTTTAGGGATGACTTTAATATTGCCAATGGTTGTATGTCTCCAAATTTTCAATTCATTTTAAGAGTTTCTTGGTTATTGAAATTTAATGTTCAGATAAACTTTAAAGAAGGAACACTTTGATATTCTTATCTTTTCACAAAACTGTGAGAGTATACATTTTTTAGATACTAGGTGTAAAATCCATTCCTGTTTTTGCGAAGCAGAAACTTGTTTTGTCTCCTAATTCTGAGACTATTATCAATGTGAAAATTTGATAACTTAACAGTGTAAATTCTGAGAAGATTTTCATATATTCACATAAGTTTATTTGGGAAACTGCAATTAATAGTCACACCCTTTGTCAAAATAAACCAAACAACCTTAGTATCAAAATTTTAAATATTAGTGAATCTCCAGTCCACATAAATAAAAATTCCCAAGTTTTCTTTATGGAAAAAATTCTTAGTGAACAATCTAGTGAATATGTAAATTGTATTGAGGAAGATGAAATTTGGGAGGTGGAAAACATTAACTTTGAGTGGGACTCAAATTTTAAACTCGATACGGAATTAAAAATAAAGTTGAAGACTTTTTAAAAAATAACTCAGATATTTTTGTGGCGGCAGTTTTAGATCTCCTTGGCTGTGAAACAGTTTTGCATAATATTAAGTTTGTAGACAAGACACCCGTGAGCTGTACTCCTTATACAGTTCCGTACAACCTTCGTGATGAAATGGATAGGCAAATCAATACCTTAATCGAGGCTAAAATCTTAGTTCCTTCAAACTCCCACTATGCTTCGCCGGTTATTTTGGTTAAGAAAGCAGACGATTCCTTCCGCCTCGCCTGTTATTTTCGAAAACTTAATAAAAATTGCTAATGATAGTTATCCAATTCCAAATATTTCCGAAACCATTGACTCGCTGGCTGGGACAAAATACTTCTCAACGATGGACCTCACCAGTGGTTTCTTTCAGCGAAAAATCCCTAAGGATCAACAACATCTTACTGCTACTTTCACTCATGATAAGCTATTGCAATGAACCAGAAGTCCGTTTGTTCTTAAATCTTCCCCCGCAGCTTTTCAAAGGTTAATGAATGTCGCTTTAAGTGATTTATCTGACCTCAATATCCTTATTTATATAGATGACATCTAAAGATATTGACTCTCATTTCAAGAAATTAGATATAGTATTTAATAGGTTAAGGCTGCATAAACTTAAATTAAAACCTGATTTTAAAACTTGATTTTAATATTATGGGGACCTCAAATATAAAAAATATCACTTTAGAAAGTTTCTTCCAAAAGCAATATTTTCTCTGCAATGTGGGTAAGAAAAAAAAATCGGAAAATATATTATAAATATAAATATTTTAACATAGTTTGAGAAATATACATTACTAAGATAATTTTATAACTTTTAAAATATATTGAATAATTTTTAGCGTAAGAAATGTTTTTTCGTCGTTTATTCCTCTTTAACTTTTTAAATATTACATGAGTAATACATAATCATGTAATACATAATCATAGTACATTAATCATATTAATTATCAACTTAAAATACAAATTTTATAATCTCAATATTTCTTAAAGTTTATATATATATATATACATATTAAAGCAAAAAACCTAATCCACCATAAATATCTCATTCAAAATGATTAGTATTTTAATAAGTAAATCATAAGAGGATACATCCATTATTCTTCTATGCTTTTCTTCTCTATTCCACATATTAAAAAAAATAGCTACAAATATGTAATCATAAATGAAAAATGCGACTTTTATTTTAAATTCGGACGTTGACATTAAAACAACGAGATTAATATCGATGATAAACAATTACGCCTTAACCATGTGAAACGTAAATCATCTTTCGTAAACATTTAAGGGATTGTCCTAGAGAGCACTGAATGTAAGCAGTTTGGGGAAACGACGAATGAAAAGAATAAATTAAAAAAACTTTTGGATTAGGACTTTGAATAAAAATTAAATTATTCTTTAAAGTAGGATAAATTTTTTCATTGTATTCTAAATTAAGATCTATCAAATTCTTTAATTTATGAATTATACTTTTTGCCATTAATCAGTTTTATGTCAGGTGAAGAAATTATGTATATATAATATGTTCATATAAAATTCTTATATGCAATTATATGAGAATTCATATTTTTATTCTAGATATTAGGATAGATAACATATTCATATTTATTAACATGGTTTTTGTGAGCAAAAGTTTGGCGTTAAACACGTGTCCATAGTTTAACAATCGTGAAAGATATTTATGAATTTGCATCGCATCTATTTCTAAAATGTAGAAACATTAAGAATTAATCATACATGTATTTTTCAAACAGTGCGAAATTTACATATTATTTAAAAATATTTAAAAAGTATATATTACTGAAAACCTATCTTTCTGTTTTAAATTAAAATTCTATTTAATTGATTAAAGAAATATTATATTCATGAGCATAAACTCGCTATAAAAATTATTAGTATTTACTTTTATTTTATTTATTTATTTTATATTGGTTCTTGCAGATTATGGTGATATTTTATAATCAGCTTTGTTGCAGTATATATATATATATGAAATCAATGAATATCAATGAAACTCTTTTGCACAAGAATTTTAAATTATATGTCTACATTTATTCGTACAAATATTTCATTAAAATATTACAGATTTGCTTTAATAAATTTATAAAATTTATTAAAAAACATGCTGATTTTTTTTCTTTTTTTGAGTTTTTAAATAAATGCTTATTATTTAACATGCTATCGTCACACAAATTGTGCTGGGCCTTTGTTAATATATCCTAAAGTTACAGATCATTCCGTTCACTTAACGAAACATGGTGATCACAAACATTAATGATTTTGCTTAATTTATTACTGCCCCCCCCTAAATGCTATCTTAAACCAATCTTCACTGAAAAACATGAAATAGACCCAGTTCTTTATTACTCAATGTTTGAAGACTTTTCATCGAGAGATAAGTTTTTAAATTGAGAAAAATTAGTTGTTTGCAAATCTTGCAAAACTTTTGAACAGGAGTTTATGATATTTACATTACACCTCAAGGTTCATTTATGCTTGTATTATAGCTATCATTGGACCATTTTAATCCATTTTAATATTTTTTTAGATAAAATTGCATTTATAATGCATATTTAATAATGTATAATAAAAGTAATGACAGTGTTTTACTCTGAAACGTATTGAAAGTTGTGGTTTGTTTGTTTTTGTGGTTGAAAGGGTTAAAGCCATTTTACTACGCTAGGGTCAAGCCTGGGAGAAAAGCTCTCTATGAAGACTTTCTAATGGTTCCCAGCTCATACTTACATGCATTTTGAAGAAAACCACAGAAAACACCTAGAGATGAGGCCGACGTACACGAACTGGAGTCGACCGTGGCAGTTTATTTCATCCAGTCTTGAGAGCAGGAACACTGGGCCACTGATTGGCCATATTGAACGTGCGAGTAGATATTTTTTTTAATCATCAGGATCATCATCATCATCAATTTCAGCCTTTATCAATCCACTGCAGGATGAAGGACTCTCCTACGTGATTCCAAACTGTCCTGTTTTCTGTAATTTTTCTCCATTCTGCTCGTCCAAACTTCACAATTTCATCTCTCCAACAACACAGTGGTCTCTTCCTCGGTCTTGTCTTATCTTTTGGTATCCAAAATAGGACTTTGGTGGTCCATCTATCATCATTTCTTCTCGCAAGGTGCCCAGCTCAACTCCAGTTTGATTAACATCAGTAACTTTGATTTGTTTCCTAATCCAAGTGTTTCGCTTTCTGTCTCTTTGGGTGAATCCTAAAATGCTTCTCTCCATGCTTCTCTGGGTTGTTTGAAGTTTTGTATGGATTTACATGTTATTGTCCAAGTTCCTGAAGCATGAGTTAAAACAGGCAAAATGTGCTTATCAAAAACTTTTCTTTTCAAACAAACTGGGAGATCGCTTTTGAATATAGCGCTATTTCTTCCGAAAGATCTCCATGCAAGTTTAACTCTGTTGTTAATTTCTTCCATGATGTTCCTGTTCATCGTAAGAACGTGTCCCAGATAAGTATAACTGCATACCGTTTCTAATTCATCTATATTAACAGATCTTCAGTGGTGAAACAAAGGAATTTGACATAACTTTTGTCTTGATGAGATTAATTTTCAATCCAACAATCTTGCTTCCTTTGTTTAATTCCTCAAGCATTTCTTGTAAATCCTTAAATGAGGAGGCAGGCAGTACAATATCATCCGAAAATCTCAAATGATTTATAAACTTTCCATGAATTTTTATGCCTTTCTGTTCCCAATTTAATTTTTGAAGTGAAAACTTCTTTAGGCGCGTTGAGCACTTTTGGGTGAAGAAAAATTCCTGATTTTCCGTCATCGTCAGCTGACGCATTCCATCCTTGTATGATACAAATAATCTTATATATATTATAAATGTGAATGTCCGTGAATTTATTTAACTGAGTTTCACGCCAAAACTGCTCGACGGATTTCGATGAAATTTGTAATGGAGATAGCTTATACCCTAACTTACAAAGTTGGCTGCCTTTTATTCCGAAAAAATCTTTGTTTTTGTTATTTTTATGCATAAAATAGCAATTTTGTAAGCTAATAATAGCAAGAAATTAGCCATTTAAATTTTATTTGTAATTTAATTGTTGCCAAAAAAAATACGAGTTTTATTTATTTTTTTTTTCTAACAGGAAAATAAATACATGTATCTAAACGTGAACAATAAAAAATAAATAAAATATAAATAAATTATGCATCTCACGAAAATTGACGTCATTTTTAATTTAAAATTTATTTTACACATTGATAAAGTGCTAATATGCTAGTCTAATAGCTGGACGATACAATTCACAAGTTACTTAGTTTTCACTTCTATCGGCAGTCCCCAAAGACTGCTTTGATTTTTTTTTTTTTTTAACTTCTTGAAGTACTGCATTGAAGAATTTGGGTGAAATTGTGTTCCCTTGCCTTAAACCCTTGCTAATGTTGAATACATTACTCGTTTAGTGGAGTTTTAATTTGACTGTAGCTTCTTTATAAATGTTTCCAACAAGGTGAATATATCCTGAATTAATATTAGTATTCCTTAATGCATCCATAACTGCTAGTGATGATACAGAGTCAAAATCTTTTTCGTAGTCCACAGAAGCCACACACAGAAGGAGTCCGTATTCATTGCTTCTTTCAATAATTCCTCTAATCGTATGAATATGGTCGATAGTACTAAAACCACTTCGAAATCTTGCGTGTCCTTTAGGTTGAGATGCATCTAATTGTTTCTGTAAGTGGTTTGTCAGAAGTTTCATCAGAATTTTATACAAAATTGAGAGCATTCTGATTGGACGATAGTTTCTAATAGCTTCTTTTTCTCTTTTTTTAAACAGTAAGACTATGATGGCATTTTTCCAGTCCTTTGGAACACCACATAATTTTATACATTTGTTGAATAGTTCAGTAAGAACTTCAATGGCTTCATTTCCTGCTTCTTTTAAAATCAACTTTTGCAGTAATATTTTCCTTGTTATATTTCATTTTTCTTCTTTTTTTCATAAGTTGTCATGTCTCTTCTGAGATATTTTTTAACCGGTTTATCTTCTTCTGAACCAGCAATATTTTTTACTGATTCCAGAACAACATTAACAAAATTCACAGTACATTGATTTCTTTCTTATCCTCAAGTAACTGAAATCTGTTCTTTAGTTCAAGCTGGAATTCTTGTTTTTTAGCTTTTGGAAGCAGTGGTTGAATTCTCCTTTTACGAATTCGTACCAGTTTCTGTCTTTCCAATGCGAACTGGAACTTTACCTTACAATGTACAACTCTGTGATCACTACCAGAGTTAAATCTATTTATCACGGTGCAATCTGTAAAAGTGTATTTCCTGTCAGTTAGAATGTAGTCTATTTCACTTTTTCCTCCATTGAGACTCTCCATGTTCATTTCGTCTTTCGATTCTTTTTAAAAAATGAATTCATGACATAAAATTTTTCACATTCTGCAAATTTAATCAGTCTGTGTCTTCTTTCATCTCTAGTTCCCTTTCCAAATGTACCAATTACACGTTCATTTGAATGTTTGATTCCAATTAGAGCATTGAAATCTCCCATAATTATTCTAAGATTGTGCCTTTTGGTCTTGCTGAGGGCCTTCGTAACATCCTCATAAAATTTCTCAATTACTTGGTCTTTACGTATGCTGGGTGGAGTATAGACTTGAATTATCTCAACGTTATAACGCTTAGAGAGCTTGATAATGAGTATTGCAACTCTAATTGAAAAGCTTGTAGTTTTTATTGCTCTGTTTTCTAAGTTCTTGTTAACCAAAAATCGTACCCCGCTGCATCTTCCGTTATCATTTCCTCGATAATAAAACATAGTTTCACTCTTCAAATCTAGAAAATATCGCAATTCTTCTTCAAGCTTAAAGAGTCCATCTTCGGAGCTCTGGAGGCCTGCAATTTAAACTAAATATATTCATTCCTTGGCAGGTGACCCGGTGATTCTTCTCACTCTCTGCCTTCTTGCTTTCCTGTTTGCTGCCCGGAGCAGGAACATTCCGGCTGCCGAGGACTGAAGGCCATTGTACATATGAAACAGGCATTTTGAAACATGAAAGAGGAATTGGCGAATTCACACCAGGCTGACCAATGCGTCTTGCTGCGAGCCCATCCGTGTTGTTTCATCATGCTAGGCAACAGGAAAATTATATATATATTCGAAAAAGAAAAATAACCTTAAAAGATAAAGATAAAAATGTACAAGTATTTAATTGCATGAAATAAAGCAAAAAATATTAAATGGAAATAAATATATGATAAAATTTGTTTAGTAGCAATGAAATATATTATTAAACATATTATATTCCCGTCATATAAAGTTGTAATAATAAATAATATTCTCAATTTCGCGCTTGCGTGAGTTTGGCAGTTAATATGTTGAAATGAAATAATAAATGTTAGAATGCATTTGTATTTTCAATAAGTATAAGCATCGGGAAAATACTATGCACATATATGTATATCGAACGTTCATGCATATTAAATTTATTATTATTATATAATTACTAAAAAATCTCTAACGTCCTTGTTTATCATGACAAACTCTATCATGAAGTCTAAATTTGAATAAATGTAATTTTATTTATATATAAAACTGATGCTCACACTTGCAATCTATCATTTTATTTCCGACTTAGATAAATTTTTGTCAATAGACGGTGTCTAGCGACACACTTTCTTCATTTTCGGTGGTTTCTAGTATGTTTATATAATTAATCATTAAATATATATATATATAGTAAATGTTACCATATAATTATATTGCACAGTTAAAATTTTTAATAGGAAATTACTGATGATCATTTATTCTAAGTCATATGTAAAATTTCAGAGAAATATGAGCAGAAACGTTAAAAAATCTATTTTATCTATGTATTTTAATAACTAAAGTTTATTTAAATAATTAATGACAAAAATGTATTTATGACTTAGAATGTTTTTTATAAAGCAGAAACATACATTTTTAATTTTTATCAAGAAATTAAATGATAAAAATAGATAATAATACAGAATGAGAATCTTGACTATTTACTTTTAAATAAAAATTATTATAAGTTTTTATAGACTCTGGATAAACATTTCAGTAAATTTACAGAAATTTTTTACAGTGTGGTGGAAGAATCACGGAAGACATTGTGTCGGTAGACACCCTGTATTGACAGAAATCTATACCTAATAGAGAAAATCTGGTTTCAGTTTCAGCACTAAAAATCATAAAGTTCAACCAAGATTATCAGATAGTAATTTTAGGTGTAGATCTGTATGATTATATAACAATTTCTTTTTTCTCTTAGTTTTAGAAACCACTTTTATTCTTACAATTTTGCAGCAAATATGATGATGTACACTTTATCATTTTGTAACATAACAACATCATAATGTTTATTGTAACTCTTATATATTTTTATTCACTTTTTTTGTATTAATGCAATTAAATATTTTAGTTTAATAAAGATAAATGAGATTATCTGCTTATTATTTTCTTTTTTTTTCTAAATAGTTTAATTAGGAAATAAATAAATATTATAAAACTAAAATTAAGATGAAAATTAAATTCAAAATAATGAAAAATGAAAGAGAATAAAAGAAAAGAAGGAATAAAAACACTGAAAAAAAAATAATCAAAAACTAATACATTGAAACATACATTAAGAAATACGTTATTGATTTCTTGATAGTTTAATTCATTGTATAACTTCTAAAAACATTATTATCAGATCGACAATGCGTGTTCTTGTCTCGCATCTGAACTATTTATTACTAAGTTTTAGAACTGAAATCTTTGGGGAAATCATCAGATGGTATAGATACTTTCTTCAAAACTTTAGGAATGTTTCATAAATGAAACTATCGATTTGTTTTACTGCCTTTTCATTTCCTGATAAGAAAGAAACGCAAAAATTATATGCAGCAAACAAGCGTGTAATACAGAATTATCTGACATCTGCAAAGCATATGAATTATGGAGAAGTATTTTGTTAAAGAAAACTGCCAATCATATTTTAATTTGTTTCAATTCTTCACACAAACCTACAAATACTGTAGCTGAAATATACAAACACCTATCAGAATAATTTTAAATATTTTCTGTTTATCCCTGAAAATACAAAATGAAATAAATTACTCATACAAAATTTCCTATTCAGATTATCTATTGCGTTGACTTTTTAATTCCCAAAGGCTTTGAAATTTGTTTTTAAAAAAGCAATGTGTCAAAAAATATAGAATATATATTTCTGTAATGTTTGCAGCAATTATACGTATAAAATATTTCATATGATAGAAATGTAAATTATGCATATTACACTAGATGAAATTGATTGTCTTACATTGAAAATAAAGCAAACTAATTCGAAAAGTACGTACATTATACAATAGTTGTAATAGTATACTCAAAGAACTGGTAAAAAAAATCACTTAAAAATTAATCTTCCTAATATTTAGTTAACATGTCAATATCCTCAATTTAAAATATTTCTATAAGTTCATAGGGATATTTATTCATATGGTGCAGGGTAACGTTGTGTAAGTGTATTTACAGGGTAAGTGTTGCCTGGCTTTATCACTCAACTAAAGCTTCTATACACACAACAAGTTTTCGCTCATCTTTTGAGCCAATAGTTAATTTGAGCCAATTTTGTTGACTCAAATCACCTCAACGCCCAGTGTAGATGGAATTGGGAATACGAACGTTTTTTTTTTTTTTTTTTTTTTTTTTTCTGGCTAGTCATAAAAAGTTGTTCGTATGAGCAATTTCTCCTACTGTGATAAGCCAATGAGAAGAAAGCTCCTTATGTGAGCCGAGAAAACATAGCACTGGGGAAATTCATTCATCGTTGTTCTTTTTGCTCTCTCATGGAGACTTTTCGCGTCGTCCCCGTTAAAAAAGCGATAAATAGGTGCGCCTTGGCATGTATTGTACACCGTGCGAACCAGTTTTTCGAACAATTTTTGGCTCGACTATCGCAACCCTCTTTCGTATTTCGGTTTTCAAAAATTGCAGCAAAAATTGGCTCAAATGAAAGTTGCGTGAAAAATCGTTGTGTGTAATAACGGCATAATAAGTTCAATTTGGGCCTAATAGTCATCATATCTGTCTGCTAGAGCCTTTCTTTGTTATATTCGTATTTACTATGAAAGAACAAAATTAGAAAGCCAGAATAGAATATAAAATCAAACCAATTTCGAATCAGTGATAGTTTGAAAAGTTTGAAATATTGCTGATATTTCCCATTCCGACAGAGTGCCCATAATAAAATTTCCAGTTTGACTATTGTGGTACTTGTTTAGTAAATTCTACAGCTTTTAGTAAGTTAACAAAGTTTTGCATTTGGATTTTGAATATAATTTCATAATTGTTCTGTTTCTAAAGCTTTTGGCTTGTCACACGTAGCTACACTTACCTAAAGAATTTTGTATATCGCGCAAATGTAACTAGGGTGGTTACATTTCTTTCAAGTACAATCAACTGAATCACTTAAGTATTTTTTATTTTTTCAATTCTACCTTTAAATTTTCAATAAATCCTAAAATCCTGATCATGTTTGATGTTTTATTAAAGTATTAATAGTTTGAGATGTGGAGTGCTGTTTGTAGGCGTACAGAAAAATTCGCAGCTCTGTAACGGGTTGAGATATTTTAAAAATTTAAAAAGTCCCAGATTCATTAAATTTTCACCATCAGAATTTTTGCCCTACATATATCTTACTGTAATGTATGTGAACTTACACTGTAAATGCAAGTGTTTAAAATTTAGACATAAATGTGTCTGAAATGGAGTAATCAATTTTAAAATGCATATATATATATATATATATATATATTTAAGACTCTTGAAATATCTTAAACGGCCTATTATTTCACACACTTTATATGAACCTGAAACCCAGCCAGCTTTATCAGTTATTTATTAGGCAGCCATTACTGACCACAGTTAATATTGTAATATCTTGGCACATAAGAAATCCAACCGCAAAACCAGAAAAATTGGCTCTCAAGCATTTTAACATATCAAACTTTAACATCAAAACTAAAAAAGATATATGATCACCTCTTACTGTTATCAAATTCAATAAGTTAAATTATAATTAAACATAATTAATTTAACTTCTCTCCACTCAATCAACGATTTCCCCTCTAAGAAAATCCTTTCATTATCCTTATCCCAAACTTTTCTCCTCTCCTGGTTTGATCTGGCAGTCGTCAAGTAGCAACAGCATTAACTACAATCCAGCCTCAAATGTAAAACCATAGATAGTGCTAAGGATTCTCAGGGTGAAGCTCTAAGTGAACATCATCGGCCAAGCAGCACCTGTCCAATGTTCTACTGTGATAAAATAGTTTTTTTTACCCCTTTAAACAAACTGTTTATTCCAAATGAAATATAAATACTAATACTTGGATTGTTTGTGAACTGCTTTTTATCAGTTAACAAAATAGAACTATAAATATAAAAGAACTATTCAAAGCTCCAAAACGCTATTTGTCGCATAGGGTGCAATCCCGACACAAACGTAATCAAAAAATGATTTATACCTACATCTTTCTCTGCCGCTCCTTGTCGCATGGGAGACCTATCTCTAGCAGCCTTTGTAATTTTTTTTTTTTTTTTTTTAGTTTTTAAATAAACGTAGGGGCTTAGCATAGCTAGAATAGTTCAAGACTGCTCCTAGAGCGGTGAGCGGTTCCTCGTCCCTGTCAAATATTTCAATATGAGTAATAATAATAATAAGAGGAAGAAGAAGAAGAAGGGATACGTTAATAATAATAATGATGATAATGATGATGATGATAAGAAGAAGAAGATTGTGTGTAATTCTGTTTTTTGATGATGGGTTATAGGATCTCCTAGAGAACAAATAAAATATTAATAGTGTAAAAAAATA
The DNA here is from genome assembly GCA_963930645.1 of Salticus scenicus. Classification (NCBI taxonomy): domain Eukaryota; kingdom Metazoa; phylum Arthropoda; class Arachnida; order Araneae; family Salticidae; genus Salticus; species Salticus scenicus. The sequence continues at coordinate 45,307,077 of OZ005656.1, read as the reverse complement.
TAAATAAATAACAAAAAGTCCATTCAGCCAGAGCTATATACAAACCCGATCTACCTTGTCACAAGCCAACTCCATACCAATCCACTTTTGTAATGACCGGTAGATGGCACTTTTACTACTAGTTATGTTAGTAAACAACTAGATCCATTTACATTTAGCAAGATAGCATTATGCATTTTCCGCTATAATGGAAAAAGAATTCACTCTCGAAAACTTTAAAATTTATTCACAGTCAGTTTCAAAGAAGATATCTGACAGAAGCTAAACAAATATTAATTTGAAATCATTTCTCTATGTAATGTAATGTCTAAAGAGGAGAATGGAGTCAACATCGATGCTGTATGAAAACGTGCTTTTAGATAAGTATTTTAAAATGTGTCATAATACTTTTAATGCTATGAAAATAATTACCAAATAAAATACGTATGAAATAAAATACAATAATGAAATGCAATGTAAAATTATTGCGCGGAGTTATTTAAACATACTTTGTTTTAATTGCATCTCTGTATTTATTTCTAACACAGAATGTATCTTCCAAATTAAAATAATAACAATAATAATAAAACGAAATTATATAAGACGATATCATGTTTAAGTATTTGAACTATTTGTATTTCGTTAACTACGAAAACTTGATATTATACTTTTGTCATTAGCAAAGGAATTTAACATTGTTAAGAGTTGTTCCATTTTATTGTCTTTCTTATTTATGCAAAATTTTCATTATTGTGAAAATTCTTGAAGTTTTAAAATTACTTCGATTGGGATAGCATGATGATAAAGACGAAATTTCATAAAGTGTTGAACAAAAATAAATATGTTACGAACAAACTTTGAATAAACACCATAAAATGCAATAAACTCGCAACAATTGTTTCGGGTCGAAAAAACACACGACCCTTCATCAGGCGAATGAAGTAAGCACGAGTGCTGCAGCCAAAGCGGCAGCGCAGCTTTGACTGCAGCTTTGACTTGCCGCTTTGACTGCAGCACTCGTGCTTACTTTATTCGCCTGATGAAGGGTCGTGTGTTTTTTCGACCCGAAACAATTGTTGCTAGTTTATTGCATTTTATGGTGTTTATTCAAAGTTTGTTCGTAATATTTTTTACAACGTCAGTTTTGTGGTGCTTTTTTATTAAAAATAAATATGACTAAAGGAATAAAAAATATTAAATTTTAGTATGTGTACCTAAAACATATAAAGGTATAATGTCAGTGGTATTTATATAGATCAATTACAAATTAAAATATCTATGCTGTCATATACTAATATTGAAAAAATGGAAAAGATATTCTGACCAAACATACATAAAATCCTAAACTAAGTTATATTAGAAATATCCACGACAAATAATTGAATAAAAAAGGGTAGATAAATTCATTAATGGCGATTTTCTAAACTGAATCTAAATTATCCTTATATAAAACTCTAAGAACTATTTTTAAATTTTAATACAGATATTTCCTTTAATATTTTAACCACAAAAATATATATTTCTAATCTATGCTTTTAATGAGTTATTTAAAACTTCTGTACAAAAGTTCTCTTTTAAAACTAATAATGAGAACATTTATTTTTAAATATATAATAATTAAAATTTCTATACTATAAAATACTAATAAATGCACTAATATCGAAAAAAATGAATTTATAAAAAAAAAAAGAAAGAAAGAAAGAAAAGAAAAAGAAAAAGAAAAAGAAAGAATATCTGACCAAACGCATGTAAAAACTTAAAATAAGTTATAATAATTCGAAAAATTTACAATTCATTATTAAATCAATACAAAATTCAACACAAATCATTTAATAAAAAGAAAAGATAAATTGAATTAATTAATGGCAATTTTCTAAACTGTAACTATATTTATCTTTACATAAAAGGGGAAAATCTACATTATAAATTTTAATAAAGGTATTTCTTTTCATATTTAACAAGAAAAATGTATATCCCTAATTTATTTTTAATGAGTTCTTTAAAACTTCTTTAAAACTTCTTTACAAAGTTTTTTTAAATATATAATAATTAAAAAAGGGTAGATAAATTCATTAATGGCAATTTTCTAAATAGAATCTAAATTATCATAATATGAAACTTCAAGATCTATTTTAAAACTTTAATAGAGATATTTCCTTTCATATTTTAACCACAAAAAATATATATTTCCAATCTATGTTTTTAATGAGTTATTTAAAACTTCTGTACAAAAGTTATCTTTTAAAACTAATAATGAGAACATTTATTTTAAAAAATATAATAATTAAAATTTCTATACTGTAAAATACTAATAAATACACTAATATCAAAAAAAAAAAAAAAAAAAAGAAAAAAAAAAGAAAGAAAAAAAGAAAGAAAGAAAATAAAGAAAAATAAAGACTATCTGACCAAACGCATAAAAACACTTAAAGTAAGTTATAATAAATCGAAACGTTTACAATAAATCATTTAACAAAAAGAAAAGGTAAATTGAATTCATTAATGGCAAATTTCTAAACTGTAACAAAATTTACCTTTATATAAAAGTGGAAAATCTATACTATAAATTTTAATAAAGATATCTCCTTTCATATTTAACAAGAAAAATATATATCCCTAATTTATTTTTAATGAGTTCTTTAAAACTTCTTTACAAAGTTGTTGTTGTTGTTTTTTTTTCAACCAATAATGAGAATCCTTAATTTTAAATATATAATAATTAAACTTACCGTACTATAACATACTACTAATGAAAAAACGAAAAGATACAAAACACAAATTCTGACTAAACATATATAAAAACTTTAAGTAAATTATAATAATTGAAAACAGCCACAATAAATTATTGAATAAATAAAAAAGGTAAATTGAATTCCTTAATGGCAATTTTCTGTGTTGTAACTAAATTATCCTTATATAAATCTTGAAGAGCTGGTTTAATTTTTTTAATGGAGAGGTATCTTTTTATGTTTTATTGAAAAAAAATTGTATTCCTAATTTATTTTTAATGATTTATTTAAAACTTCTTTACAAATATTCATTTTTAACACCAGTTTAATTTTACTTTATTTTATTATAAAATATTTATTGAAAAAAATCTACACCTGCAAATATTTATAAAATCTCATTAATATAAGATATTTAGCTAAAAAGGACCATTGTATTCCCTATATATATATTGTTGCACTAAGTTTAGACAAGAATATGCTCGGAGCAGCAAAGGTGAGAGAAAATAAAAGAAAATCTATTATGTCAAGGAAGTCATGTTCAATATTTCGTAAAACATCGCTTCTTGGAAAATTAATACTAACACACGTTTCCTGATGATGTCAAAATATTTTTATGAAAGACTGTTCAATGCATAATATAAATCTTCCTTCAATAAACTGAAATAAGATGTATTATGTAAGGTTCTTTCATTTTGGTTTACAACAAAAAAAAATAAGAAATAAATAAATAAACAAGTGTATAGAAACAAGTTTTACTAAATTAGAAAGTAAAAATAGCATTTTTTTTTTTTTTTTTCATTTACGTATTATTAATTAAATTTTTCTTTTAAATCAAATTAATAGCTACATATTTTATTTTCATGCAAAAATTATTCCATGTACATAATCATAAAAAAGTTAAACCACAAGTTATAAATATGTATTAAAACTTTATGAAATACATCGTAAATTTATTGTCCTATCTTTATTTATGTTAAAGTAACATGCAAATTAAAGTTACACACAAGTTTAAAAGAAAAAAAAAAAAAGAAATTAATGTGTAAGAATCAGAGAAAAACATTTTCAATATTTCTTAAAGCTTTTTTTCTTTTTTACTGGAATATTGAAAATGAATTTAATGTGAAAATATTTTTGGTAAATTATATTATAAATAAAATGAATGTTATTTATATGTATATTCAGGACGTTTATGCGCTCGTATTATATCCTTTATTAAAAGATTACGTGTTTTAAACTTTTTTTTTATTATTATTATTATTGTTTTCTAGGAAGGGGTTAAAAATAAATTTTAACAAATGTTTGTCTTATGCTATAGTGTTTACATAATTTTTAGCATTTATTTATTTATTTTATTATTAGGTACAGATAATTATTTTATGTGCATCATTGAAAAAAAAAAGTGATATTTACACATTTCAATTCAATGAAAGTGTTTGAAATAAATTTGACATACGACATAAATTTGCTTTATTTTATACAAATATATTATGTAGAGGAAAATTCGTTATTGTGTGTAGAAAAAAAAATTAACATTACTAAGTATAAAAATTATTTTGAATTTAGCTTCAAACAATTTTTAAATAAAATGTTGAGTTAAAATACATTTTATATCAAAGCAAATAGATTATTGAATTAATATTAAAGTACATTTAAGTAAATGTCTTTGCTCTTATTTTTCGTTAGAAATAATATTATTAATGTAAATTGTAAAAATATATTTCAGAGTATTTAAAATTCAATATTTTATATAAAGCTATTTTCGTTTTTTTACTATGTTAACTTAATATATTCATTAAAAGACATGATTTCATCAAATGTTTTTCATTATTTTAAGTAAGCATTCAGTTTATTTAACTATTTATAAAATCGTAACAAAATGACTTTTAGATATTTAAAATGCATTATCTGCTTATTTTTGCTAACTAGCATATCACATCAAAATACGATTTCATTTATTGCCAATGTATAAACAAAAGAGATGAAAGTACCATAGTAACAGAAATTCATTTTAACTGTTTTGGTAAATACTTTTTAAATAAAACTTCAAAATAAAATGTATTGCATGTAAATTTTATAATATTTCTTAGAAAATCATTTTTATTTTAATTCTCGTAGAGAAATGACAAAATGTAGTAAAGAAAATCTTTTGCTTTTATGTTTCCGCTCAGGAAAAAAAGAAATGTTTTCTTTTCAGGGTAAAAATCTTATTATTTATCGTATAAAAATAAATTTATTTTCATTAGAAAGTGAAACGTTAAGAAAAGCACTTTTTATAAGTGAACTAATATTTAAAATATTCGAGTAAACTAAAATTATTTTAATTATATATGTTATACAAAATGATACAATTAAATAAAAAGCTTAAATATCTTTTTATTTAAAATGGAAGAATAATTGATCTCCGAAGACGAATAAGTGCATTCTAAAATATTGGTATGAAAAATTGATTTTGATATTTTATTTCGCCTGAAAATTTTTAAAAAGTTAAGAAATTATTTTTTTAAATACTTGGAGAGTTGAATACAGCCATTTTTTACCTTCGAGAAAATCTTCTAGCACCGCATATTTAAAACAAATTGCTGTAAAATTCAGATTGTTGGCCGTTTTGTAAAGGTCACTTTCCTTCTTCGAGAAAAACGATATAGCATATTTACGGTCATAATTTTATTTTACGCTCTGTACTCTCACTGATTAGTCAGTGACTAGCCATAAACTAGTATGAAATTTTTTTTATAGTGTAGCAATATAAAGTATTATAGGATTATATAAGAAGGTATGACGAAATCTCTGTGCAGAATGTTTCATTGATAAATTGTAATTCAATCTAATAATTCACAGAATAATATAATAATTAAAATAATTTTTAATGAATTCATTACATATAAAATGTAGTTTTTTTAATCTTCTAAATATATTTCTTGAAATTTAACCTAGTATACTAAATTTACTTTGTGTTCAATATTTCTTACAAAATATCTCGTTCTCAAAAATATCTTTACTATTCAAAAATAAGTTAAATGTCCAACAAAAAGTTTTAACATTAAACTGGATTCATAAATATTTAATATACATTTTTTATACAAAATATTTGTGGTAGAAATAAATCATAACTCTAAATTTTCAATGGACTTAATAGTGGAGATTTTTGGAAATTAAAAGAAAAAGAACATACAGTAAACATAGCCAATACCTGTTATAAATTTACAGATAAACTTAAGCCTCAAAATTTCATTTTATAATTTTTAATTAAATTTATAATAATTGCTGCATAAATCAATTTTTTTATATCGTATTCACATACTATATTATAATTAAAACACTAACATAAGTTTAAATGTAACATCTGATTTCGGAGCATTTTAAAAAATAGTAAAAATATTTCCTAAAATTAAATTTCTTAAATATTGGAAATAATCTAGTGTAAAATTCATACAACATTCTCTTACTATTAATTTCTATAAAAATGAATTATTTGAAGAATATAATAATAAATTAACTATGTGAACACATTTCTAAAAGGTTTAAAACACAGTTGAAAAATTTACGAGTTACAGTCAATAAGTTCGGGTACTAGCCTTCCTACTCTCGTCCGCGTACAAGTGAACCAAAATAACCATGTGGTTTGTAAGTCAACAACAAGCGTATGGATACAATGCTATGCGTTGATCGAAAGTTTTCAAACGATACAACTTGTTTAAAAATGAGAGAGGCGCGAAAATGAGAGTTTAAAAATGAGAGAGATCGCGAAACGGGTGGCCAGTGACCACACGAACTTAAGCAAACATCCAACGGGTAGCAGAAGTGATCATAGAGAAAAAATCGATGCAGTGGCCGAACAGACTGGCTTATCGCATGGAACATTTCCCACGATCCTGTCTTTGGATTTGCACATGCATCGCGCTCCATTGCATATTGTTCCTTGCAATCTCACTGATGATGAATGGGTGAGAGCTGCATAATCGTGGGCAATTTAATCAAGGCTGCCAACAATAACTTGACATTTTTGTCCCGAATCATCACCGGAGTTGATGCGAAAACCCAGTCTGTTCGGCCACTGTTTGCTCACAATCACTTGTATATTCGCTTACACTCGTGCAGTTACTGGCCTTATACTTCCCGGATCATCTGTAACAGCGTCTCTCTCATTTTTAAACAAGCTATACCGTTTGAAAACTTTCAATCATATAGCTTCGTCTCCATACGCTTTGTTGTAGAAACCATAACAATAGTAAGATAATGTTCATTCTGCAACAAGAGGTGGTGAGGTGGGTTGCGTTGTTGCGTTAGGGGAATATGCTAATGGAACGCAACATTCCCATTCACTACTACCTATTCGTATGATACAAGCTTGAAAGTAACCTTCTATAGTATATAACATAACAATTTGGATATTGCATCATATTACAGTATTTAAAAAATAATTTTTAAAAAAACTTATAATCAATTATAAAGTTTGTAATATTTAAATTGAGTCATAAAATTACTTTTCCTAATATATTTTTTTCCGCTAAAATTTTCATAAATCAATTTCCCCTTTTCTTTTTTTTCTTTTTATGATATTTCAAAATAATTCACACACATTCTAAAAAATGCTGACTTTTAAATAAAACAGACACAGTTTACAGTTAATAAAAAACCTTTATTTTTACAATATTTACAAGTATTACTCATCTAATAAGTATTGAATATAATTTCATCAATAAAATTAAGTTTGCAATATTAAATCTTAATCAATTTCGCAATGTCCATATGCTAAACTTGTTATTCCATCTTCAGCAATGTATCGTTTGTCATCAAACGGACTGAGACTGATTTTATTTTGACAGATTGTATATAGTTTATGTTTTTCTTGGCCTATTTTTAATTGTTTTTCTATGCTTGTTTTCTGTTGCAGTAAGCACTGTAAATAGTCTTCATGACTAATTTTATGTCTAACAACCCTGGTTGACACACCTTTAGCTCTCTTTTTTTCACTTTTACTTGATTTGATAAAGTACATTTTAGCCTTCAGTCCTACAAATTCCAATGCTATTTCACCACTCAATTCATCTTTAAATTTCCCTATAACTTTTTTATTATCATCGGAATAAAGCGGGTGAGTTTTGGGATAGTCAGAAAAGTCAAATTCAGATGAATAGTTTTTCATGTCTTTATATATATCATCGGTAGTAATATGGTATGTAAGCGAGTCTGTATCTGTAAATAACAGTACAGCTTGGTTGTTATACATTGGTTTTATATAATTATAATGAAAATTATACATTAGGAGTTTTGATAATTCGAGTATTTTAAACCCAACGTAAATAGGTCGGTTCATCAGAATGCTTGTTTTAAGTCTTTCTACAGCGGTTAAATCTTCATCGTACGTTTTAAACGATTTAAAAGTAGGTGATGCTATCAATTTTAATGCTCTCTTAGAGGTATTACTACAAAGTTCTATATTACGTCTTTTTCGCAAGTTTTCCATAGTCTTGCCATATACACTATTATTAAGGAGTTTAAAAAAGTCCTTTTCAAAGGATGATGTTGCTTCTTTCCTTTTATTGGTGTTAAATAGTATATACTTTTTCAACCATGGTGCTTGTTTAAATTGAATGGCTTTATGCACTGCTGTAACTTTTAATCCCAGTTGCAGATAAAGTTTTAAATTTCTGTAATGCACAACATAATTCTTTTTATTACATAAGTTAGGTATTAACTTGGGTGTACCAACATATTTTCTGTTTTGTAGCATACTTTTAGCATAAGGGGATAGCATTTCTTCATTCAAGGTTAATCTTTCAGGGGCAAGCGGATAATCGTTATGTAATGTATGAAGGTGGTTAGGATAATGCAGATCAATTTCAAATATATACCCTATATCTGATTCATCGTCAAGGGATAAAATCCATTCTTCATTAATATTATGTATATCAACCCATTCAAAGTTGCCATAAGGTAGATACTGGGACGTAGCCCAACCGTAAAGGTTGTTCGCATCCCAGTACATGATATAACTATTAGGCTCATTCGGCTTATAGTCGTTCATATATGGGTTATTTGCTCTAGCCAGTCTTCGGCTAATCATGCTAATACCACCTCGTATCCCTTTTTCTATAAGCAGCAACATGTTAATATCTGTTAAGAGCTCTAAAGGTGTTTCAGTCATTTCTAGACATGCTTGCCATGCAAGTCCTGGAGTTGTAAAAAGATGCGCGAAATCAATTTCGTAGTATTGCTGGCATAAAGTTCTAAAATTTTGAAATACATCCGCGAGTAACAAAACGTCAGTTTTTACATATAAATTATGGTAATCACCCAATGTCTTCATATTAAACGTGTTCCAAATAGTTTTAGCGTATTGATAATCGTCATCATCAATAATTTCATCAGTCAATGTATTATAAAAAGCGCATGCTGGAGGTAGTTCGGTTTCTTCAAACTTATCAAAAGAGGTAAAGTATTCATAAGGATAGACTCCTTTCCTCATTAGCATATTCAGGGGTGTATTAGCAGGAAAATTCTCTTTCAAAATCTTAAATTGGGAAGAATCAAGATTTTTTACAAGTTTTTCGAGCGATGTAGGTAGGAATTGAAAGCTGTCTAAAAAGACTAATTGTACAGGATCCTTAGGTTTCTTCAATCTGAATGTAATATAGTTTTCCAAACTTGTAGCAATAACCTCTATCTGATGATTGTTATACTTGCCTAGTTTCGTCATGATGTGATGTCCATCATAGTTTTTTAAATTGTGAAAGATAATCGGTATTTTTTTAGATAATTTGAAATTCAAGTTGCAGGCGTTATGGGCTGCACCCCTAAATTCTCCTGAAATGTGACAATGATCTCTTCGACGATCCTCAGCTAACTGTTTATGACATATATAACATACTTCAGCTTCTTGAAACTCCTTTTCCTGTGCTTCCGTTAAGACTATAGGCTTGATTTGTGATAAAATCTTGATGAGTTCTTCCTTTTCAGTCATCATCTTTTCTAAAAAGTGTTCCACAGCGTCTTCTCCTCTATATACTTGAATCGGTTTAACGGAGTGCCCATCTGGCCCGATAATAACATATGCATATCCACAAGGTACATGATATGCAATTTTTTCACTATGTGAATTATCAGATGACGGTGAAGCCGAACTAACAGGAACAAGAAGGCTTTCGAAATCTGCATAAATACAGTAAGCGACAGGATGTTGTAAGTGCGTACCTGTAAATTTTAAAATGTTATTTTCCTCAGAGGGCATTTTAACAACTTGCACTTCATGTTCTTGACAGTACTGAAGGTGGGTTTTCAATAAATCCTCTCTGGTAAATCGGTGTAGATATCTGAAACAGTAATGGACTTTTAGATGGTGGTGTGTTAAATCACCAAGCAGACGCGAAAAGTTTCGAATCAGGCAATAATGTTGCCTTTCTTCATCAGAAATTAATAATAAGTTGATAACATCACAATCATTTTTTGGCGAAATATAGAGTGGGCACACTTCATTGTCTTCAAAGCCAAAGACATTGATCCGTAGATCATTTAATTTTTCAATAAGGGGTATCTTTGTTAATGGCACGGGACATGTTACATTACCTAGTTTAATGGTATTTTCATACGGCAGGTAGTGAGATACGCGTTGTAGATTCTCACTACGATCTATATTCAGTTTATAGGCGATCAAACACCAAACAAGGCATTTTCGATCTTCGTTTTTGATATTTAGCACAGCCTTTTTCAAAGCAAGTTTCTGCGGTAGTTTAATATAGCTACTAGCAGCTAACGGATGGTATTTGGCCAATTTTAGTTCCAGATAATGAATTTTCTTAAAAATCCATCCAGATCCTCTTTGGATAAATTCATCTAGGGACTTATTAATCTTTGCATAACCTTCACGAATATGATGTTTAATAGTATTATCTAAAAGGTCAGTAAAACAACAACTTCTAAAAAAAGTTTGAATTTCTTCCATTTCGTCATTACCTCTTTTACGCTCCAAGCTCACTTTCATGACCATATACCACTTCAAAGCATTTTTTTCACGTATCTCATTCAAAAGTTTTTCATATAATGCACCCTGTATATAAGTTTGAAATACTTCCATATCACATTCATTGCTTTCGTTTGGATAAAAAAGCTCTGTATTAAACGCATTTGAAGTGTTAATCTGTTTTTTAACTCTTTTAGACTTTACGGCAGGTGCAGCTATCTTTCGTTTTCCAGTAACAAGTTCATGCTCTTGTCGCTTATGGCATGTTAATTCAACATTCATATCAAACATTTTATCACATTCACTGCATGAATATCGTAAACTTTGGTGAAATTTTAAGTGCCTCTGCAAGTTATCCTCGCGCGTAAATACTTGCTTTCAATGCTGACACTTTATCGGTGCTACTTCATCTTTACTGCGATATCTTAGCATATGTTGATTCAGTAACCATTTCTGGGAAAATTCTTTTTCACAAAGGGAGCAACTGAAATTTTCTGACACTCTCTTATTACTCGTTTCAGCAGATGAAGATTGATTTTTACGATTATGAATCAGCATATGACGAATTAAGCTTGATTTCACTCCAAATGTCTTTCCGCACGCATCACAACTGTATAACTTTTCATCTAAATGTATCTTTTCATGACGACACAAGTCCCATTTTCGCGAAAATTCCTTATTACATGTAGAACATCTGAAAACACTAAACATTTTCTTATCTGACGGTTCCATAACTTGACTCATTTTTTTTTTAAGAACAAAAGATAATCCAGACAACATTCATAAAATTTTTCATGCAAATGACTTAAAATTACAATCACCTTCAATTTATAGCATCGGGTAAATACTTACTATTCTCTCATTGGCTAATTAAAGCTTCAATAAAAACCAGAGCTTTTGATTGGCTAATGAAATTCACATAACGTTAAAAATATTTGCATCTCCAACGCGCTTAATTTCATAACGCTAATAGTATGAATTAATGCTTCAATAAAATCAACGTTGTGATTGGTTGAAAAAATCACGTGACCTCGAAAAATATTCGCATTCATAAAATTCTTAATTTCATAATTCTAATAATATTAATTTAGTTTTTTTAAAAAATCATTGCTTCTGATTGAGTAAAAAATGTCTACATAAAATGTCTACATGAGTAAAAAATGTCTACATGTAAAACTTTCTAAAAAAATAAATAAAAATAAAATTCATATAACCTCAAATAAAATTCATGACACCTCGAAAGTATCTTTATAAAAAATACTTAATTTTATAATGATAATATTAGGAATTCAAATCTCCCACATGTAAAACTTTCTAAAAATAAATAAATAAAAATAAAATTCATGAAACCTCAAAAGTATCTGTATATAAAAACACTTAATTTCATAATGCTAATACTATTAATTTAATTTTTAAAAAATCATTGCTTCTGATTCAGTAAAAAATGTCTACATAAAAAAACACTTAATTTCATATGGCTAATAGCATGAATTAAAGCTTCAATAAAAATCCATAGTTTGATTGGTTCATAAATTCACGTGACCTTAAAAAATATTTGTTTATAAACAGCACTTAATTCCACAAAATTCTTAATTTTATAATGTTAATATTAGAAATTCAAATCTCCCGCATGAAAAAAAATTTCTAAAATAAAAATAAAATTCATGAAACCTTAAAATATTTGCATCTAAAAGGCACTTAATTTTATAAAACTAATATTATGAATTAGTCTCTCACATATAAAAATATTTAAAAATGCTAGTTTTAGGTTTTCATAGGTCATTCCAATGTAATATTTTTTATAGTTCAACACATATAATGTTTTTAAACAGGCATTCGAACATGACACTTAATAACGAAATCATATGAAGTTCCAATGGAATATTTTTTATAGTTCAACACATATAATGTTCTTAAACAGATCTAAAATCATTAGACTTTTAATCAGGCATTCGAACATGGCACCTAATAACGAAATCATATGAGGTTGCTTCATAATAATTGTTTCCAATTAATTATAGATTTTTCATTTTTCATTTAATAAATAGTTTTAATAGTAGAGATTCAATGCTATACTATTATTATTAAATTACTGTTAGGCTTAAAAATTATAAGTTTAAGTAATTTCGTAATAAAAACGCATAATTTTAATCAAAATATTTTTATTTTTCAATATATTCAAAATTTAGTCTAATTTCATTAATATACCTAGTCTCTATACGAATGTTCGACGTTCAAAGATGGTAGACATTAAAAGTTTTCCAAGGTTTTCTCCGAAACTTGTGTAAATACAAACTAGAATCACTCATCCTCAAATCATATATTTTTATCGATTTTATTAATGTGACACATGTTAAACAAAAAATGTTAATAATTTATTTCATTAAAAAAAAAAAAAAAAAAAATGACGCTATAGAAATGTAGAAGAAAGTCATGCCTATGGCTGGTCATATAAAAAGAAAAAATACATGACCAGTCTGAATTATTACATGCCCATTTATTGTACGGATAGAAATTTTTTTATTTCAGAACGAAAATATCAAAACACATTTGATTTATAAACAAAAATTGAAAATACATTTAAATGATCACGTGGTAATCTTCATGGTCTAAACATTCTTTTCAAGTTTCAGGATAAGATAAAGTCGTGTGAGTGACACACCAGATTATTCTTATTAGGAACACTTTAAATAGAGCACTTAATTATATTATATCACAATTTTTCATTAAAATTACTAATAAAACACAAAAAAATGCTTATTGCCCTGAAAAATAATTAATTTCCTTAATTATGCACTAAAAATCTACGAAAAAGATGCTTAATCATATGAACGAAAATTATAAAATATCGAAACACATTTGATTTATAAACAAAAATTGAAAATACATTTAAATGATCACATGATAATCTTCATGGTCTAAACATTTTTTTCAAGTTTCAGGATAAGATAAAGTCGTGTGAGTGACACACCAGATTACAAAATCGTAAAATAAATTGCATTTAAAATACATTTATTATGAAATACTAACTAACTAACTTTTAAAAATTACAAGTTATGAGCAATTATTTCACAAAAATCCTAATTAATACTTTAATCTCTAAAATATCTTGCATTTAAAATCAATTTATCTTAATACCATACTCAAAAATAACTCAATTTTATATAAATAAAAAATACATTTATTTACTAAATCAACTAAATAATTACAAAATACTAACCAACTTTTAAATTTACAAGAGAAAAAAAAATACAAATTTTTAATCTTAAAAAATTTCAAGATGAATTTCTAATTTCTTACGACAGATGGCAGCACATTTTTTGCGAATATTTCACATTAGAAAAATCTATTTCCAATGATTTTCTTAATATTACATCACAAATTACCATTAAAATATTGATTAAAATATTAATTATACACTAAAAAACTATATTTATCTATCTTCTAAGCAATTATTTCTTATACTTTTTCCTTTATCAAAATAAATTTGAGTGTCTATTTTAATTAAAAAAAATTCTTCTGCATACACTTTAAACGATAATGCACGAATAACATTAGAAAAAATCTTTTTCATCACAAATTATCATTAAAATATTAATTAAAATATTAATTATACACTAAAAACGATATTTATCTATCTTCTAAGCAATTAATTCCTCAATTTCTCAAAAATCAAATCAGAAAATAAATTATATTAAAAATCAATTTTCTATAAAATACAAAATCGTAAAATAAATTGCATTTAAAATACATTTAAAATACATTTATTATGAAATACTAACTAACTAACTTTTAAAAATTACAAGTTATGAATAAAAATTACAATTATTTCGCAAAAACCCTAATTAATACATTCATCTCTAAATAAATTGCCTTTAAAATCCAGGCCCACCAGCGGCCGAGCGGTTCTGCGCTCAAAGCTGGTAGATGGGAGGTGCCGGGTTCGATCCCAGGTCGCGCTCATCGACCTAGCCGTTCGGAGTTTTCCGTGGTTTCCTCCGAAACTCGCGTAAATACGGGCTAGGACCCCTTAGAAAGACCCCCACGGAGGGCATTCCCCCCTAGGCCTAGGACACATCAGGAGTCAATTGGCCTTAAATCCTACAACCAACCAACCTTTAAAATCCAAGTTCAACGGAATACGATACACTAAATATTCAAGAATTCCATTCACGTCTCGTTAGCACAACGGTCAGAGCATTCGCTTGCTGAAACATAGGATCTCAGTTCGAATCCAGCTGCCGGCAAAAGTTGAAAAAAACAAATTTTTTGAAAAAAGAAGTTCAATAATTTCTCAATAGATGTCAGCACCAAAAATACAAAATGAAAACAAAGCACCAAACAGTAGTGTAATATTGTTCGTTCTGCACCGCTGCACGGGCGAGCCGTGCTGCTGCCGCGCCGTTATCTTATCAGCATCCGGTGACGCATGACCTTTTTTTCGGGCGGTCAACGAACAATTTTACACTACTTTTTGGTGCTTTGTTTTCATTTTGTATTTTTGGTGCTGACATCTATTGAGAAATTATTGAACTTCTTTTTTCAAAAAATTTGTTTTTTTTCAACTTTTGCCGGCAGCTGGATTCGAACTGAGGTCCTATGTTTCAGCAAGCGAATGCTCTGACCGTTGTGCTAGCGAGAATTGTGAATGAATTTCTTGAATATTTAGTGTATCGTATTCCGTTGAACTTGAATTTTAAAGGCAATTTATTTAGAGATGAATGTATTAATTAGGGTTTTTGCGAAATAATTGTAATTTTTATTCATAACTTGTAATTTTTAAAAGTTAGTTAGTTAGTATTTCATAATAAATGTATTTTAAATGTATTTTAAATGCAATTTATTTTACGATTTTGTATTTTATAGAAAATTGATTTTTAATATAATTTATTTTCTGATTTGATTTTTGAGAAATTGATGAATTAATTGCTTAGAAGATAGATAAATATAGTTTTTAGTGTATAATTAATATTTTAATTAATATTTTAATGATAATTTGTGATGAAATAGATTTTTTCTAATGTTATTCGTGCATTATCGTTTAAAGTGTATGCAGAAGAATTTTTTTAATTAAAATAGACACTCAAATTTATTTTGATAAAGGAAAAAGTATAAGAAATAATTGCTTAGAAGATAGATAAATATAGTTTTTTAGTGTATAATTAATATTTTAATCAATATTTTAATGGTATTTTGTGATGTAATATTAAGAAAATCATTGGAAATAGATTTTTCTAATGTGAAATATTCGCAAAAAATGTGCTGCCATCTGTCGTAAGAAATTAGAAATTCATCTTGAAATTTTTTAAGATTAAAAATTTGTATTTTTTTTTTTTTTTCTCTTGTAATTTTTAAAAGTTGGTTAGTATTTTGTAATTATTTAGTTGATTTAGTAAATAAATGTATTTTTTATTTATATAAAATTGAGTTATTTTTGAGTATGGTATTAAGATAAATTGATTTTAAATGCAAGATATTTTAGAGATTAATGTATTAATTAGGATTTTTGTGAAATAATTGCTCATAACTTGTAATTTTTAAAAGTTAGTTAGTTAGTATTTCATAATAAATGTATTTTAAATGCAATTTATTTTACGATTTTGTAATCTGGTGTGTCACTCACACGACTTTATCTTATCCTGAAACTTGAAAAAAATGTTTAGACCATGAAGATTATCATGTGATCATTTAAATGTATTTTCAATTTTTGTTTATAAATCAAATGTGTTTCGATATTTTATAATTTTCGTTCATATGATTAAGCATCTTTTTCGTAGATTTTTAGTGCATAATTAAGGAAATTAATTATTTTTCAGGGCAATAAGCATTTTTTGTGTTTTATTAGTAATTTTAATGAAAAATTGTGATATAATATAATTAAGTGCTCTATTTAAAGTGTTCCTAATAAGAATAATTTGGTGTGTCACTCACACGACTTTATCTTATCCTGAAACTTGAAAAGAATGTTTAGACCATGAAGATTACCACGTGATCATTTAAATGTATTTTCAATTTTTGTTTATAAATCAAATGTGTTTTGATATTTTCGTTCTGAAAGAAAAAAATTTCTATCCGCACAATAAATGGGCATGTAATAATTCAGACTGGTCATGTATTTTTTCTTTTTATATGACCAGCCATAGGCATGACTTTCTTCTACATTTCTATAGCGTCATTTTTTTTTTTTTTTTTTTTTTAATGAAATAAATTATTAACATTTTTTGTTTAACATGTGTCACATTAATAAAATCGATAAAAATATATGATTTGAGGATGAGTGATTCTAGTTTGTATTTACACAAGTTTCGGAGAAAACCTTGGAAAACTTTTAATGTCTACCATCTTTGAACGTCGAACATTCGTATAGAGACTAGGTATATTAATGAAATTAGACTAAATTTTGAATATATTGAAAAATAAAAATATTTTGATTAAAATTATGTGTTTTTATTACGAAATTAATTAAACTTATAATTTTTAAGCCTAACAGTAATTTAATAATAATAGTATAGCATTGAATCTCTACTATTAAAACGATTTATTAAATGAAAAATAAAAAATCTATAATTAATTGGAAACAATTATTTTGAAGCAACCTCATATGATTTCGTTATTAGGTGCCATGTTCGAATGCCTGATTAAAAGTCTAATGATTTTAGATCTGTTTAAGAACATTATATGTGTTGAACTGTAAAAAATATTCCATTGGAACTTCATATGATTTCGTTATTAAGTGTCATGTTCGAATGCCTGTTTAAAAACATTATATGTGTTGAACTATAAAAAATATTACATTGGAATGACCTATGAAAACCTAAAACTAGCATTTTTAAATATTTTTATATGTGAGAGACTAATTCATAATATTAGTTTTATAAAATTAAGTGCCTTTTAGATGCAAATATTTTAAGGTTTCATGAATTTTATTTTTATTTTAGAAATTTTTTTTCATGCGGGAGATTTGAATTTCTAATATTACCATTATAAAATTAAGAATTTTGTGGAATTAAGTGTTGTTTATAAACAAATATTTTTTAAGGTCACGTGAATTTATGAACCAATCAAAACTATGGATTTTTATTGAAGCTTTAATTCATGCTATTAGCCATATGAAATTAAGTGTTTTTTATGTAGACATTTTTTACTGAATCAGAAGCAATGATTTTTTAAAAATTAAATTAATAGTATTAGTATTATGAAATTAAGTGTTTTTATATACAGATACTTTTGAGGTTTCATGAATTTTATTTTTATTTATTTATTTTTAGAAAGTTTTACATGTGGGAGATTTGAATTCCTAATATTATCATTATAAAATTAAGTGTTTTTTATACAGATACTTTCGAGGTGTCATGAATTTTATTTGAGGTTATATGAATTTTATTTTTATTTATTTTTTTAGAAAGTTTTACATGTAGACATTTTTTACTCATGTAGACATTTTATGTAGACATTTTTTACTCAATCAGAAGCAATGATTTTTTAAAAAAACTAAATTAATATTATTAGAATTATGAAATTAAGAATTTTATGAATGCGAATATTTTTCGAGGTCACGTGATTTTTTCAACCAATCACAACGTTGATTTTATTGAAGCATTAATTCATACTATTAGCGTTATGAAATTAAGCGCGTTGGAGATGCAAATATTTTTAACGTTATGTGAATTTCATTAGCCAATCAAAAGCTCTGGTTTTTATTGAAGCTTTAATTAGCCAATGAGAGAATAGTAAGTATTTACCCGATGCTATAAATTGATGGTGATTGTAATTTTAAGTCATTTGCATGAAAAATTTTATGAATGTTGTCTGGATTATCTCTTGTTCTTAAAAAAAAAAATGAGTCAAGTTATGGAACCGTCAGATAAGATAATGTTTAGTGTTTTCAGATGTTCTACATGTAATAAGGAATTTTCGCGAAAATGGGACTTGTGTCGTCAAGAAAAGATACATTTAGATGAAAAGTTATACAGTTGTGATACGTGCGGAAAGACATTTGGAGTGAAATCAAGCTTAATTCGTCATATGCTGATTCATAATCGTAAAAATCAATCTTCATCTGCTGAAACGAGTGATAAGAGAGTGTCAGAAAATTTCAGTTGCTCCCTTTGTGAAAAAGAATTTGCCCAGAAATGGTTACTGAATCAACATATGCTAAGACATCGCAGTAAAGATGAAGTAGCACCGATAAAGTGTCAGCATTGTGAGCAAGTATTTACGCGCGAGGATAACTTGCAGAGGCACTTAAAATTTCACCAAAGTTTACGATATTCATGCAGTGAATGTGATAAAATGTTTGATATGAAAGTTGAATTAACATGCCATAAGCGACAAGAGCATGAACTTTTTACTGGAAAACGGAAGATAGCTGCACCTGCCGTAAAGTCTAAAAGAGTTAAAAAACAGATTAACACTTCAAATGCGTTTAATACAGAGCTTTTTTATCCAAACGAAAGCAATGAATGTGATATGGAAGTATTTCAAACCTATATACAGGGTGCATTATATGAAAAACTTTTGAATGAGATACGGGAAAAAAATGCTTTGAAGTGGTATATGGTCATGAAAGTGAGCTTGGAGCGTAAAAGTGGTAATGACGAAATGGAAGAAATTCAAACTTTTTTTAGAAGTTGTTGTTTTACTGACCTTTTAGATAATACTATTGAACATCATATTCGTGAAGGTTATGCAAAGATTAATAAGTCCCTAGATGAATTTATCCAAAGAGGATCTGGATGGATTTTTAAGAAAATTCATTATCTGGAACTAAAATTGGCCAAATACCATCCGTTAGCTGCTAGTAGCTATATTAAACTACCGCAGAAACTTGCTTTGAAAAAGGCTGTGCTAAATATCAAAAACGAAGATCGAAAATGCCTTGTTTGGTGTTTGATCGCCTATAAACTGAATATAGATCGTAGTGAGAATCCACAACGCGTATCTCACTACCTGCCGTATGAAAATACCATTAAACTAGGTAATGTAACATGTCCCGTGCCATTAACAAAGATACCCCTTATTGAAAAATTAAATGATCTACGGATCAATGTCTTTGGCTTTGAAGACAATGAAGTGTGCCCACTCTATATTTCGCCAAAAAATGATTGTGATGTTATCAACTTATTATTAATTTCTGATGAAGAAAGGCAACATTATTGCCTGATTCGAAACTTTCGCGTCTGCTTGGTGATTTAACACACCACCATCTAAAAGCCCATTACTGTTTCAGATGTCTACACCGATTTACCAGAGAGGATTTATTGAAAACCCACCTTCAGTACTGTCAAGAACATGAAGTGCAAGTTGTTAAAATGCCCTCTGAGGAAAATAACATTTTAAAATTTACAGGTACGCACTTACAACATCCTGTCGCTTACTGTATTTATGCAGATTTCGAAAGCCTTCTTGTTCCTGTTAGTTCGGCTTCACCGTCATCTGATAATTCACATAGTGAAAAAATTGCATATCATGTACCTTGTGGATATGCATATGTTATTATCGGGCCAGATGGGCACTCCGTTAAACCGATTCAAGTATATAGAGGAGAAGACGCTGTGGAACACTTTTTAGAAAAGATGATGACTGAAAAGGAAGAACTCATCAAGATTTTATCACAAATCAAGCCTATAGTCTTAACGGAAGCACAGGAAAAGGAGTTTCAAGAAGCTGAAGTATGTTATATATGTCATAAACAGTTAGCTGAGGATCGTCGAAGAGATCATTGTCACATTTCAGGAGAATTTAGGGGTGCAGCCCATAACGCCTGCAACTTGAATTTCAAATTATCTAAAAAAATACCGATTATCTTTCACAATTTAAAAAACTATGATGGACATCACATCATGACGAAACTAGGCAAGTATAACAATCATCAGATAGAGGTTATTGCTACAAGTTTGGAAAACTATATTACATTCAGATTGAAGAAACCTAAGGATCCTGTACAATTAGTCTTTTTAGACAGCTTTCAATTCCTACCTACATCGCTCGAAAAACTTGTAAAAAATCTTGATTCTTCCCAATTTAAGATTTTGAAAGAGAATTTTCCTGCCAATACACCCCTGAATATGCTAATGAGGAAAGGAGTCTATCCTTATGAATACTTTACCTCTTTTGATAAGTTTGAAGAAACCGAACTACCTCCAGCATGCGCTTTTTATAATATATTGACTGATGAAATTATTGATGATGACGATTATCAACACGCTAAAACTATTTGGAACACGTTTAATATGAAGACATTGGGTGATTACCATAATTTATATGTAAAAACTGACGTTTTGTTAGTCTCGGATGTATTTCAAAATTTTAGAACTTTATGCCAGCAATACTACGAAATTGATTGCGCGCATCTTTTTACAACTCCAGGACTTCCATGGCAAGCATGTCTAAAAATGACTGAAACACCTTTAGAGCTCTTAACAGATATTAACATGTTGCTGCTTATAGAAAAAGGGATACGAGGTGGTATTAGCATGATTAGCCGAAGACTGGCTAGAGCAAATAACCCATATATGAACGACTATAAGCCGAATGAGCCTAATAGTTATATCATGTACTGGGATGCGAACAACCTTTACGGTTGGGCTATGTCCCAGTACTTACCTTATGGCAACTTTGATTGGGTTGATATACATAATATTAATGAAGAATGGATTTTATCCCTTGACGATGAATCAGATATAGGGTATATATTTGAAATTGATCTGCATTATCCTAACCACCTTCATACATTACATAACGATTATCCGCTTGCCCCTGAAAGATTAACCTTGAATGAAGAAATGCTATCCCCTTATGCTAAAAGTATGCTGCAAAACAGAAAATATGTTGGTACACCTAAGTTAATACCTAACTTATGTAATAAAAAGAATTATGTTGTGCATTACAGAAATTTAAAACTTTATCTGCAACTGGGATTAAAAGTTACAGCAGTGCATAAAGCCATTCAATTTAAACAAGCACCATGGTTGAAAAAGTATATACTATTTAACACCAATAAAAGGAAAGAAGCAACATCATCCTTTGAAAAGGACTTTTTTAAACTCCTTAATAATAGTGTATATGGCAAGACTATGGAAAACTTGCGAAAAAGACGTAATATAGAACTTTGTAGTAATACCTCTAAGAGAGCATTAAATTTGATAGCATCACCTACTTTTAAATCGTTTAAAACGTACGATGAAGATTTAACCGCTGTAGAAAGACTTAAAACAAGCATTCTGATGAACCGACCTATTTACGTTGGGTTTACAATACTCGAATTATCAAAACTCCTAATGTATAATTTTCATTATAATTATATAAAACCAATGTATAACAACCAAGCTGTACTGTTATTTACAGATACAGACTCGCTTACATACCATATTACTACCGATGATCTATATAAAGACATGAAAAATTATTCATCTGAATTTGACTTTTCTGACTATCCCAAAACTCCCCCGCTTTATTCCGATGATAATAAAAAAGTTATAGGGAAATTTAAAGATGAATTGAGTGGTGAAATAGCATTGGAATTTGTAGGACTGAAGGCTAAAATGTACTCTATCAAATCAAGTAAAAGTGAAAAAAAGAGAGCTAAAGGTGTATCAACCAGGGTTGTTAGACATAAAATTAGTCATGAAGACTATTTACAGTGCTTACTGCAACAGAAAACAAGCATAGAAAAACAATTAAAAATAGGCCAAGAAAAACATAAACTATATACAATCTGTCAAAATAAAATCAGTCTCAGTCCGTTTGATGACAAACGATACATTGCTGAAGATGGAATAACAAGTTTAGCATATGGACATTGCGAAATTGATTAAGATTTAATATTGCAAACTTAATTTTATTGATGAAATTATATTCAATACTTATTAGATGAGTAATACTTGTAAATATTGTAAAAATAAAGGTTTTTTATTAACTGTAAACTGTGTCTGTTTTATTTAAAAGTCAGCATTTTTTAGAATGTGTGTGAATTATTTTGAAATATCATAAAAAGAAAAAAAAGAAAAGGGGAAATTGATTTATGAAAATTTTAGCGGAAAAAAATATATTAGGAAAAGTAATTTTATGACTCAATTTAAATATTACAAACTTTATAATTGATTATAAGTTTTTTTTTTAATTATTTTTTAAATACTATAATATGATGCAATATCCAAATTGTTATGTTATATACTATAGAAGGTTACTTTCAAGCTTGTATCATACGAATAGGTAGTAGTGAATGGGAATGTTGCGTTCCATTAGCATATTCCCCTAACGCAACAACGCAACAACGCAACCCACCTCACCACCTCTTGTTGCAGAACGAACATTATCTTACTACTCATAACGTTTATTAAGCGGTTTTCCCTAATTTGTAGCAGAATTATAATGTTGGAACGTTGCTCCAAAAAAAAAAAAAAAGACAATTTGCTTCATCGACTTAAGAAGCTGACAGTCTTTAGCCGAATAGTGATCTGAGAGCCTTATTAATTTTTCTAACAAATACTGTAGGTACAAATGAGTGACAAAAATAATACAAACACTATCGATTTGGAACGTTTTGTTGATAAATTAAGAAATAATTGACAAAATTTTCTATCACTTCTGTGACGTGAAAATGTTTCTATTATATACTTTACAATAGCATTTAGAGCACAAGGAAATTCAAAATATCCACTTCAAACACAATAAAAAAATATTCTATAAATAACCTGAAACAGTAGTGTGTTCTTCTCTGTGTCACTTATAACGTTTTTGTTCATTAGAATAGTTCTTATATTCATAGAGATATAAACAATTGTTTAAAAAATTTGATAAAAAGTTCTTATACTTTAGTTCATAAGACTCGAAAGGACCAACTAAACTTAATACTGGTTACAAGTAAATTGGTAAAATTCATTAGAAATAATAATCTACAGTTACAATATATTAAACTATTTATGAAATATGACTATTTTTACAAAATAGTTTGTACCCGGTGCATAAGCACTAATAAAAATGCGTTTCCATATATTTATACATAAATGTATAGAGATGTTCTCTAAGTTATCCAAATTACTATAATGGAAAATTAAAAGTAAACTGTCTTAAATAATTTTTTTGAAAAAGGCTTAAAAATAAGGTACCATTCATAATTTTCTATACTGTTTCCAATAATTATGACTCAATCTGTTTCCTCATTTTTTCATTTATAAATCTTAAATAAATAAACATGTGTACATACAATTTGAATAATATGTTCGATACCAAATCAATAATCTAGTTTTGTAGAGCTTTATCTTTTAAAATAATTTGTAAACTTGTATTAACAATTTTATATATAAATGTATGTATGTATATATATATATATATATATATATATATCGTAAACGTATTGAGTATATGAGGAAGTATTGCTTAAGCGTTTCATCGGAATTTGAAAGTAACAAAGAAAGTTTCTTATGGCCGTATTGCACGAGAGATTTTCGCACAACATTTTACTTAGCACTACACAGCAGTGTATGAGGAAGTTTTAAAGTCAGCGGGTAGTCAACTTTTTTCGATCGTCATTCGGAAAAGGTCTTCTTGTTGTGCTTACTAAAAAGTTTGGCAAAATCTCTCGTTTGATACAACCATTAATGTTGTTGTTTTTTTTTTTTTGTTTTTTTTTACATTATTTCAAAAGGCTGGCATATACCTAATTTATACTCAAATTAATTTATGATCATTTTTTATCAATTTTAACATTTTATTTTTCACAGATTGTGAAATTTTGATTTTTTTAGCTAGTTAGCATAATAATAATAATAATTATCGACACAAGAAAAAAATAGCATAAATAAATCTTTCAAACACATCTTATTAAATTTATTGCTTATTAAAAAGACCGTTGCAATATTTGATGAAATTATGAAACCCTTCTTTGATTACAACGTTACATTAAAAATAGTTTAAATGGTTAAACATTTTACTGATATTTTTAATTACATTGACACATTCCAAAGCTTTTTTATATCTTTATAGCAATGAAATAAATCAAAATATTTGTTTTTTTAGATTTTGTGTGTTAAGAATTCTCATCAATAAACTATTTTAATTAATAAAAAAATTTTCTTGCTACGTGACAGGGATTAAAAATATTTTATTTCATGAAAGAATATTCTGATAGCTTATGCTTAAAACAAACATGATTTAGAGAAAATTCGAAAGATTGATTGAATATTTATTTTAAGTGATGCACTAACGTTCCGCATACAAAGGCTATAAATATGTCAAATATAATTATTTGAAGAATGTCCGACGTCGAAAAACATAGAAAAGGCAGTTTCATTTAAATAATTCTTTATATATGTATATTGAAATTCAGGAGATAAATGTAATCGTGTTAAATTCAGCAAATGATGTTAGATTTTAAATTCAAGCACAACCTTTGCGTAATGATATTTATATTCATCTTTTTAAAAAATATGTTACATGTCCTTTCACCATTATTCTAATTATTTCCAAATATTAAATAATTTTCCTTAATTATTAATATCTGGTCAATATAAATTATAAACGACATTCTAACACATGTATAATAATAATAATAAAATAGCCTTTATATATATTTTTTTTTCTATAATTACGCAATAATTTCTGTATTAAACTTTAGACAACATTTACAATATAATTACATTAGATTTAACAATTGCACTGTTAAAAAAATGCAACTTTGTTGTCAAAAATTCTCTGTAATTACAGAAAAATACGTTTTGTCAATGCAATTTTTCCGTAATTTACACCTTTTTTTTTTTTTTTTTTTTTTTTCTCATATTACAGAGAATTTCTGGCAGAAAAGTTGCATTTTTTTAACAGTGTATGTAACTACATCCTAACTTTTTAAAAGAGAAAATATCTTTTCATTTTATAATTTTCAGTAAG